>JAPKLW010001346.1:10402-42868 GCA_026898455.1 Plectranthus barbatus | reverse complement strand
TGATAAGGGACAAGGTCGCCCAAAACCATAGGAACAGATGGGACGGCAGTGGTCAGCCACCAACCTCTGGAGGGATCCTCCTCCACAATGTGGTCTATCAGCAGAGCGCTGACAGCCATATAAAAAAGAATAGCAAAATATGGAGGGATCCGGGGGAGAGCGACAATTATTCTGATGCGGCGGAGGGCATATATCAACTGGTACCCTCGGCTGGTGCACTGGAACTGGAGAAATGGCAACTTAACCATTTTGGGCCTAGGGAGGCCGGAGGTTCCAGTCAGCTGTCGGTATTCTGCAATCTTCCTCGATCGGCGCCTGATTCGCCTGTTCGACAGCTGCTGGTGGCTTTCAGGATCAGAATCCATGAATGCATTCGCCCACGCCTCCTCTGATCTCCAGTAACCAAGCCCTAGCCTGGCATACAGAACAACGCGCTTCTCTACTGTCAGCTGGCGCTGGCACAGGTCGAAGATCCTCTACCTCCGGAACTCCAGAAATAGTTCCGGATTCACCCTCCACAGTTCTCGGTAGCTGGTTATCATCTCGTCATCAACGGCATTCTCCACCTCCGCCGTGATGTTTTCAGCATACTCATAGAGAGTGGAATTGAAGTACTCCATCGGCTGCAGGGGCAGACACCAGTCATAGATCCTCGAAGCGTATACCAACTGGTGGGGAAGTCCGCTGATGGGGATGATATTGAATGCTGATGGCTCAGGCACTCGTGAATTTTGAAACGCCATTGCCCCGCGGTGCTCCCATCGATGTACCCCTGTCGCCCTCGAGCGGAAGATGTCTTCATCGATCAGCTGATGCTCTTGGATACAGAGCAAGTATGGCCTCCTTTCTGCGCGCACATGACGTGCTGGCGCTGGCGAGGATGCTGCTGGTCGCCCAGAAGATGTTGATGCTTCTGACGATTGTGGGCGACTGGCAGGACGACGAGCCTCATCTTCAAGGTCTGGGAACAGATCCCTTGGCTCCATCCTCTGCACCCTCGAGTGTTGGACTACTGGTGGCGGCTCGTCATTAGCAATGATGATAACCGGAGAGGTTTTGTCAACAGCCTCTCCACCAGTAACCTCCATCTCAGCGGTCTCCTCCTCAGCGGCCGCCTGCTCCGGCTCCTTCTCCGAATCGGAGCTCATGTCCGAAAAACTCGCCAGTTTTTCCGGGGTGGTCGCCCGCTCCTCAACTCCTCCACTGGCACCCCCGTGCACGGCCAGTGGGACTTCAGCAGTCTCCTCCTCATCCTGGTACTTATCCACAAGGGATAGTACGTCTTCATCAGCACCCATGACCATCAGGCGCGTAAATGATTCTTCTGATAAGATCTGGCCTGGAGCTGGTGCTGGTGGCCTTGCACTTGTAGTTGGGGCAACTTCCCATTTGCCTTTTGCCACCTGGTGCACTTGCTCCGCCAGTTGCGCCTGACGTCGAGAATCTTGCTCAGCCTTTATCTTCGCAAAGGCTTCATCGCGGGCTGCCAGCTCAGCCTCCCCTTTCCGCTGGTCGGCCAAGGCCTTCAACCTTGCCTGAGCCTGCTTCTTCCTCACAATGGAGGCTTGTTGCTCCTTCTTGGCTTGCTCCACCAGCTTCTGAGCCCTCGTCTGGACCCTCTTCCTCTTCCGGGTCATCTTCTCGATGGTCTCCTCCTCAGTCAGTCCCAAGACGGACTTCTTGACTGGAATTGAGATCTTCCCTGACGCAGAGTCATAGGCAGCAGCTGGCTGGGGCTGCTGGTGCTGGTGGGTCCTGGGTTTCTTGCTTGAAGGGGGCCTGGGGGCTGGCACTTGTGCTGATGCCCGAGGATGTATGCCGGTTGCCTTCTCCACTGCTTCTTCCATAGAGATGAATAAGGATTCAACCTCTAGCTTCCTTTTCAGTTCATCCTTGGCCGCAGCTGGCAGTGGGAGAGCCACCGCTGGTACTTCCTCCCCTGTCTGTTCTGCATCTTCTTCAGAAATAGACTCATCAGGGTCCACAGCCGTCTTCCCCTTCAGCCGGCGTGGCTTCTTGTAGTCGGGGACAGCCAGTTTCACCCTTGTGGCTGGGATGAAATCTGATCCAACCAGTTGCTCCCCCTGGTCGACGTCGTCCCCCATCTATACCTCCAGTATGTGGCTGATCCTCAGCCCGAATGACACCGCGTGAAGAAATTTCCCATCAGTCTTCACGGTGACATTCCTCTCAACATTCTCCAGCAGTCGGCCGAAGAAGAATTCGGCCCAGTTGCCCAGTATGCCGTCTGCCAGGGCGCACATGACAGAGAACTTTCTCAAGCTCAGTTCGGCGTACGAGCCGACCTCGCATTGTAGCATGCGCACTACAATGTCACACACCATCTGCCAGAAATCTTCCATTTCTGACTTCTTCATCCCCGTTTTAAAAACGATCACCTCCTCCCTTTTCCACTCCTCCCACCTCCGCTGGAACTCGAGCGTATCATCCCTATGATACGTCGCCACTTCCTCTCCTTCATTCCTCATCCCAAAGATGTTGGCGAGGTACTCGGCGTCGACAGTGATAAGGTGTCCGAACACCGATGTGGTAAATGATTTCCGGTCATCAGCGATGACTGCTTGAGCGTAGAACTCGGCAACCATATGTGGATGGAACGTCCTGGGAGTCGCCGTCAAATACGGGCGGAGCTGCTCATGATCTATCATCTCCATCAGCTCCGGGCCGTGGTGCTTCTCCGCCAGCTTGTCGTTCAGAATCTTCTCCTTCTGAACTTAGGCTGTGCGAATCTGTGCGTGAGAGAGGCGATGTCGGGTGGCTGCTTTATTCAACTGGACTGACTTGTTGAAAGAATAGGTATAGTCAATATCTTCTTCCTTCACGATGCCTGTAAAAGTAGGCATGTGGGCTTCGGCTACTGGTAAATCTATTGGATCGGAAGATGAAGAAGATGGGTTATCAGCAGGGTTGGAAGAGGATGCCATTGAATGCAGGGAATTTTTTGGAAGATGGACAGGAAAAGTGTTCGGATTGTAAAGGAAACGTAAAGGTTTATCCGAGAAGAATGTCGGATATAAATACTAAGGCCATGCAGGATTAAATGACCGAGATGAATTCTCAGAAAGTGAGAATCAATGGTCATCAGCAGGGCCCGGTTCCCTGTGGCGACGTGGGCGGTCGTGCTGACGTGGGCTACTCCGTGTAGCTGACATGGCGCTCTCTGATTGGTCGCAAATGTGCTTTTGACCGCGCAGTCACTGTGCGCATTAAATGTGGCATTAAATGCCGCATTAAATTCTGAGATACGCACACGCAAGAGGATTTGAACAATCCCGCCATTTCTGCGACAGCTGGCACGACTCTTGGACTTCAAGAGATCGTCAGTTGAGAGCTGGGACTCAACTGGTCATCAGTAGAATACGCCAGTCGCATACTTCCCCCTGCCAGTATGGCCTTCTTACCAGTTGGCAACTGATACTCACAACTGGTTCCCGTGTACTTGGACAAATTGAGAGCTCGGACTCAATTTTCACCAGTCGTTGATATATCACCAGTTGTCTGCTGACAACTTGAAAGATTGAAAGAATTGAGAGATTGGACTCAATTCATTCCGCATAATCTTCTCTTCACTTCTTCATCATTGCTTGGAATTGGGAGCTGGGACCCAATTTTACTTCAACTGATGGTGCATAGCTGCTGGCAAATTCGAAATGAGAGCTGGGACTCATTTCCTTCGTTGTTTATGGAATAAGTTCTGCCAGTAGATACCATCTGTGGTTTTGAGCTACCACTAAAGAAAACAGAAAGACTAAGAGCTTGGACTTAGTCTTAATCAGCAGCCTACAGAAAAACAAGAACGGAATGAGAGCTGGGACTCATTCTTCCTCAACACTAGAGCTCGCATCAATCTCCATAAGACCGAGTTTGATGCACAACTCCTTGAATCTTGCTTCTGGCAAAGGTTTGGTGAAGATGTCAGCCAGTTGATCATCGGTTCTGATGTACTCTACGCTGATATCCTTCTTCTCGACATGATCACGTATGAAGTGATGTCGGATATCTATGTGCTTGGTCCTAGAGTGATGAACCGGATTCTTCGTTATGCACATAGCGCTGCTGTTGTCGCAATAGATGGGTACACAACCAGTGTCCACTGCATAGTCTTCCAGTTGTTGCTTGATCCAGAGAATTTGAGCACAGCAACTGGCAGCGGCAACATATTCAGCCTCAGTAGTAGATGTAGCAACTGAGTGTTGCTTCTTGCTAAACCAGCTGATTAGCTTGTGTCCTAGAAACTGACACGTACCACTGGTGCTTTTTCTATCTATACGGCATCCAGCAAAATCTGAATCTGAATACCCAATGAGTGTAAGCTCATCATTCCTGGGGTACCATAAGCCAAGTGATTCAGTTCCTTTGAGGTATTTCACTATTCTCCTAGCAGCTTCCATGTGTGACTTCTTTGGATTGGCTTGAAATCTGGCACACACTCCGACTGAGTATGAAATGTCGGGTCTGCTGGCTGTCAGATAGAGAAGTGATCCAATGATACCTCTGTAGCTGGAAGGATCAACCGATTCTCCTTCTTCATCAAGAAAGATCTGGCAACTGGTGCTCATCGGTATTCTGAGAGCCTTAGTCTTCTCTGGGCAATATTTCTGAATTAAGTCCTTGGCATACTTCCTCTGATTAATAAAAATTCCATCAGCTGACTGCTGGACTTGGAGTCCTAGGAAGTATGTTAATTTGCCCATCATACTCATCGAGAATGAGTTCTGCATCAGTTGAGAAAACTTCTCACAGAGAGACATATTCTTTGACCCGAATATAATGTCATCGACATATATCTGCACCATTAGCATATCATCAGCATCCTTGATGATGAAGAGAGTCCTGTCGATCTTTCCTTTCCGAAATCCATTACTGATTAGGAATTGTGACAGCGTCTCGTACCAAGCCCTGGGCGCCTGTTTCAATCCATACAGGGCCTTTCTCAGCTTGTACACTTTGGTGCCTATTTCAAAGCCTGGAGGTTGTTCGACATATACTTCCTCCTTTAGCTCGCCATTCAAGAAGGCGCTCTTCACGTCCATCTGGAACACCGTGAAGCCATGATACGCTGCATACGCAAGGAACAGCCGTATCGCCTCTATTCTTGCAACTGGTGCGAAGGTCTCGTCGAAGTCGATGCCTTCACATTGCTTGTAACCTTTGGCGACTAAACGAGCTTTATTTCTGATTACAATGCCATTCTCATCTCGCTTGTTCTTGAAAACCCACTTGGTGCCAATCACTGACTGATGTGATGGTCTTTCTACCAAGTCCCAAACATTGTTGTGAGTGAATTCCGCAAGTTCTTCTTGCATGGCATTAATCCAATCGGCAGATTCTAGCGCAACTCCTATGAAAGTAGGTTCCATTTGAGAAATAAAACAAGTCAGGAGCGCACTGCCGTGACGAGTCTGAACAGAACCTTCTGGATTACCGAGAATAGCCTCGGATGGGTGATTTCTCAGCCATTTGGGAAGATGAGAATCTGCTGGCGTTGGTTCTTCTGTCCTGATGACTGGTGCTTCCTGAACTTCACCAGTCGGAGCAGCAATAGCAACTGGTGGTTGACCTTCACCAGTCGGAACTTCCTCTTCGTCAGCTTCACTCTCTGACTGATCTCCTGATCCTTCGGCGATAATTACACCGTCAGCTGGTGCATCCACTCCAGCTGGTTCATCAGCTATTTCTGGTTCAAAAATTCCAGACGGAGTTCCCCCTGGATTATTGCCAGTTCCACTCAAGGAGATTGAGTGTAAGGTCTCAGCAAGGTCAATTGTATCACCGACCCTCCCGGATTGCTGATGGGCAACCGAGGATACTGGTTGTGAAGATGATCCAGTCATAGGTCTAGTCAAACCAGTTGGTTGAGCATTGGAAGAATTCCTGCCCAACTGATCAATGACATCATTGACCTCAGGAACATCTTCAGCCAGTTGTCGTAATGTCCTGCGCACTAAAGTAGCTTCATCAAAAACAACATTGCATGTTATTTCCACAAGCTTGGTGGTCTTGTTAAATACTCTATAGCCCTTGTGAGAGGGATGTCCATATCCAACAAGGACACCCTCATCAGCTTTAGGCGAGAAAGCATTTAACTTCGACTTACCATTATTATGGATATAACATGGTGAACCGAAAGCACGAAGATGAGCTATAGAAGGCTTACGACCAAAGTAAACTTCATAGGGAGTTTTCTGGAGTCTATCGTTGATCCCACTTCTATTCTGAGTATAGCAAGCCGTCACCAACGCTTCTCCCCAAAAACTCTGTCCTAAGCCGGATTCTGCCAGCATGGACCGGACCGCTTCTTTCAGCGTCCTGTTCCTACGTTCTGCCAGTCCATTCTGCTGCGGTTGCCTTGGTGCAGATCTTTCATGCTTAATGCCAGCTTCCGCGCAAAAATCCATCAGTAGACTGTTGCAGAATTCCGTCCCATTGTCTGACCGTATCCGCTTTACCGTAGCTTCTCTCTGTTTCTGTGCTTTGACAATCAAATCTGGAAGAATGACTTTCACTTCGTCCTTGGATCTGAGAAGCTTTACCCATGTATAGCGCGAGTAGTCATCGACTACTACCAGCGAATAACGTCTTCCTCCAATGGTTTGAGGTGCTACTGGTCCAAAGAGGTCCATGTGTAGCAACTCGAATACCCGACTGGTACTGGGGCAGACTGGCGACTGGTTCTTGAAGGACTTCTTAGTTTGCTTGCCCTGCTGGCATGCTTTGCAAATCCCTTCCTTCTTGAATCCTCCCTTGGGAAGTCCTTCCACAAGATCATGCTTGGCCAGGTAGTTGATAGTTCTGAAATTCAGATGACTCAACCTTTTGTGCCACAGCCAGTTAGTTTCCGTAGAACTGGTGGCCACGAAGCATGAATCTGTCTTCCCGCTCTGCCAGTCAACGGTATAGAGTCCTCCTTTCCGAATACCTCTCAGCTTGATCTCGCCAGTCTTCTCATCCTTGATCTGGCACTCTGATTTCCCAAAGGTAATTGTATATCCATTGTCGCACAGCTGACTGATACTCAGGAGGTTGTGCTTGAGGTTGGTAACAAGGGATACATTTCTGATTCTGACATCGTCCTTCTCGATGCAGCCCTTGCTGATAACTCTGCCCTTGGAGTTATCACCAAATATGACTGGAGGTCCCTTGACCTTGGTGAGTTCTGAGAACAAGAATTCTTCACCAGTCATATGAGCCGAGCAACCACTATCAATGATCCACTCTCTCGACCTCTGAAGCTGTGTTGCATGACCTAGTTCCTGCAAGAAAGAAATGGAATTCATTTAGGTCCCCGATCATCTGCGGGTCCTGCAGGGTTAGATCGCTGGATAATTACTTTCGGAATCCAGACTTGAGTGATTTTCAGCTCGGTTTTACCCTTGCTGACATCATTAGCAGCCTTTCCCTTCCTTTTGAAATAATGCATGAGATTGGTTTGGGAAGGTGTGGCTGTGTGTGTATCTCCTTTGGAAGTACGCTTCCGCTGAGAGCTTCGGAAATGTTTTTTCCGGTACATTGTGTTGGCTTGGTGGTCTCTGAGAGCTTGGACCACCATGGTTAGCCTTCACTGCCCTTTTAGAAAACTTGTGATTGGGCTCAGACCTCTGATAGGTATTCCTCCTATCAGGTATTATCCTTCTCTCAGAGTTACTCTGAGATTTGGATCCCTTGTAAGTATGCTGGTGACTGGCATACTTACGAGGTTGTGCGTGGATTCTATTGACAGCTGGTGCTGGCTGTCGGATTCCACTGGTAGCTGACGCTGACTTCATTGCCTTAGAATTATTCGGCTTAGTCTGCGTCTTAGGGTGTGCTGGCGTCCTGTCAGCAGAGGATTTTGCCAGTTGAGGATTTTGTCGTGATGACTCACCTATGTATCTGGTCTTATTATTCCTGTGCTGATCAGCCATACGGGACTGACTGGTTTTGCCAGCTGGAGCTGATGCATTTACCAGTTTGCCCTTACCCTTGCCAGCATTGATTTGTTCGGGTTGGTTTTTGCTCAAATCCTTTATAAATCCCAACCCGGACTTATCAGTCGGCTTTCTCCAATGACTTAGAGCCTTTTCCAAATCCTTGGAGCCTTTATTCAAAAAATTTATTTTATTTTCTTGCTCCAGAACGATGTTGTGAAAATTATCTCGCTCAGTTTTTGCGATTTGAAAATTTTGAAGCAATTCAAAGTGAGTCTTTTTCAGAGTGGCTAGCTCTTCACCGATTGACCTCGATTTTTCAATCTCATTGGTCAAAACAGAAATTTGATCTTTCAGCGAGGTGTTTTCGCCAGCCAAGACATTCTTTATTTCATAAAATTTCAAAAATTCTTGTTCAAGAATGTCTATAGTGACAGCTTCTGAGTCGGAGCAATGCGACTCAGAATCGTCTAGCGTGTGTGCTGACATGATATGCAATGAGGGAACAGATTGTACCTCATCATCAGCGGTAAGTGCTCGTTCTGCCTCACTGTCAGCACATTCTTCATTTTCTTCCTCTCCGAAAGCTACCATCAGCGCCAGTAGCGCTTCCTCTTCTGACTCTTCATCTGACTCATACTCTCCATCATCATGGTCAGGTATATCAGGAACCTCTGTCCTTGTCAGCATGGCCTTAGCAACGGCCTTCGATGCACGCTCTTCAAAGAGCTTCTTCAGCCTTTCCCGCTCATCTTTATCCACCTGTGGACATTCAAATTTAAGATGATCAGGGGATTGGCACTGATAACACGCGCGGGGAGCTCTCTTGACGAATTTTCCATCAGTTGAGCTAAGAGATACTCCCTGTTTCGACTTGGCTTTCTCCAGAAGAACAGCCAGTCTCTTCATTTGTTGCTCAAGATCTGCGATAGAGCTCTCGCTGCCTTTTGAGTTAGATCCCGACGGGGATGGGATCTCTTTCTGCTGGTTGTGCGGCTCAGCAGGTCTGTCAGTGTGGAAAGGCTTCTTGTGCTTCCACTTGAAATCCCTCTTGACGAAGTAGGCTTCGTCTTGAGTTTTGATGCTGGGAGATCCAACGGTCCGAATGGCTTCATTTTTGTTCACCATTTGGATATCCCACTCGTGTGCTTGGAGCTGAGCAAATAGCTCCTTGGGAGTCATCTTGGATAGATCCTTCTCCTTAAGAGATGTGGTCTTCACAAACCAGTCCTCCTTGGGCATCTTTGACAGGATCTTTGCATTGAGCTCTGCATTCGAGTACTCCTTGTCCAAAGACTTCAGCTCGCTGACTATGGCATTGAATCTAGCCTCCATCTCCTTGATGGTTTCACCAGTCAGCATCTGGAATGACTCGTATTTGTCCACCGCAACTTGCAACTTGTTGCGCTTCATCTGATCAGTCTCCGTACAGAGACTATCAAGGTAGTCCCAGACTTCCTTGGCGGTGTCAAATTGGAGGGCTTCCTCCATCAGCGGTTCTGGAAGAGATGATAGGATCATATCGAGAGCAATGGAGTCCAGCTGATTCCGCCTCCTGTCTTCAGCGTTCCATTCTTCTGGGGGCTTTGGGATCTCAGCAGCTGGTTGATCTCCTAGCTGGTGTCTCGTCTTGGTGATCTCGATCGGCCCTTTCTCCAGTACGTCTTTCATCTCTGGATGGACGCTTTTCAGTTGAATGAGTGACCTCTTTCGCCATATATCGGGCTTGTCAGGATTGTAGTAGAGTAGCTTCGGGATATTCATCTTGTGTACCTGAGCTAATCAACAGACAGAAAGAGTAGAGTGCAAGGAAACTTGGATCTCGGTCCTAAGCGACTCAGTGTACGACCAGTCTAGAAAGACCGACCGCGCCTGATACCACTTGTGGACACTGGTTTTTCAGAGTATAATACGTTTCGATACGCAGCGGAAATAATGTTAAATTGTTTTCTTGCACGCTACTTACTCACAGCTGACAGCTGGCAACTGGTCAGCTGGTGCTGGTTACTAAGTACGCAGCTGACAACTGGTAACTGGTCAGCTGGTGAATTAATACTTAGAATATTTTAGCCTTGTTTGCACAGTTATTTATCAGTTTTTAGGATATACTCCAGCACTTGAGTGCTGGGTTTAAAATATGAATGAAATGCAGAAAGCTGATAAATAACAAAGGATTTTATAGTGGTTCGATCAATCGATCTACGTCCACTCTCCAGTCGAAGCACTGGAAATTCCACTAAGAGTAATCAGGTACAGGTGTCCTACGATCTATCTCTAGCTGGTGAATGCCTCGTCCACCAGTTCACTAGATCAACCGCTCCCGGTCCTGGATCCTTCTTCAACTCTTCACAGCTGATGGAGTGCGAGCACGTCACTTCAACCTCCACAGCTAGCTGGGTGTTTTAGTTCTCCCAAGAACGTAACACTTTCTACGGCAGAATGCCCGTAATAACTCGAGTGCTGGTGAGCACAGGAGCTGCTGTGAACATACTCGAAGGAGAAAGAACACCAAGTGAGATCTTTAACTTACAAGCTTGAAGCTTGAAGTCTCGTGTTTGATAAATCAACACACGGAAAGCTTTATGAAAAGCCTCGAAATAACTTCAGTTCTTTCGGTGGTTGAGCAGAGATATCTAATCATTCAATATGTCAACCGAGGAAGCGAGAGAGAGAGAGCTTTGAATGTTGGTAGTTGCGACGTATTTATAGCCGCAGGAACCGATTCAAACTTTCTAGCCGTTTGGACGCATCCGGAAAGGTGTCAGACCTCGGATGTCCTTCTGACGGCGGCATGTATGCTTTTTGGAAAAGAGCCATACCTAAGACCACTTTATCTGACACAGATCTCTTTGTGTCAGAACGGCTCTCTCTGTCAGTCCGAGGAATAAGACTGGTGTCTTGTGACTGATAGACTTTAAGTTATCCTTCCTTAAAGTCATCCTTTGTCAGTCGATTCCTCAGAGTATCTTCTTCTTGTCTCTACTACGCGGGGAGAGAGAATCTGGAATTCTGCTGGTAACATCTGACTGGTAGATCATACTGGTGATCTTGTGCTGGCAGTCTCTGCTGGTGACTTGCCCTGGCATCATCAAAGTCTACCAAATCTCTAGATGTTAACTCTTCTCGGAATCTCCCATGACTGGTGAAATCACCGCTGGTGAATAGTGTAAGCACGTATTCTCCTGGTAAGGTTTGTCAGCCGCTTGCTGATGAAACCCTTCCCAACTGGTGAACAGTAGCCAGTCATAAGCGCTTCTCACCGCTGGTGAACAGTGTCAGCATGAGTCTTTGTCAGCCGCCTGCTGATGAAACTTTTCCCAACTGGTGAACAGTAGCCAGTGGTAAGCACTTCTCATGCTGGTGAACAGTGTCAGCATGAGTCTTGATCAGCTGCGACTTACAACTCAAAGACCTAAACAGGACTTTACATTCAAGACTAGAGCTATGTAGAGACAACTGACACTGGTAGGACTTAGGATTTGATCCACCAAAACTATAATCTAAACAAGTAGGCTACTGGGAAAGGAAACCTTTGGACAGATTTCCCAACACATTTGAAATACTATGAACCCATGATGAGCAGCATATGCTAGGAATAATCTGATTGCTTCCAATCGAGCTACTGGAGCAAAAGTTTCGTCAAAATCTTTCCCTTCGCACTACACATAACCTTTAGCAACTAATCTGTCCTTGTTGCAAACGACGAGTCCATTTTCATCTCGCTTATTCTTGAATACCCACTTGGTTCCTATTACTGATTGATGTGACGAGATCCCATACATGATTCCGTGTGAACTCTGATAGTTCCTCCTGCATTGCGTTGATCCAGTCTGCTGATTTGAGTGCCTCTGTTACTTTGGTAGGCTCTTCTTGTGATATGAAGCAGGCAAGTAGTGCACTGTGTCTTGTTCGGATTGGATCGGCAATGTCTCCTAGAATCGCTTGAGTAGGATGATCTCTTAGCAGCCATTTGGGTCTTTGAAGTTCTTCTACATGAATGACTTGACTGCTGGATATTCCGATGGGTTCTTCTGAAACT
The DNA here is from genome assembly GCA_026898455.1 of Plectranthus barbatus. Taxonomy (NCBI): domain Eukaryota; kingdom Viridiplantae; phylum Streptophyta; class Magnoliopsida; order Lamiales; family Lamiaceae; genus Plectranthus; species Plectranthus barbatus. Next base: position 30,901 of record JAPKLW010001346.1, on the reverse strand, counting down.
GGTACATCAACAAGTTGTAGAGTCTCTAAGTTGTCTGCTACCCTTGTTGAGTCATCTTCTGCTGAAGGATTGTCTTCTGGCATTTTGTCTACTGGATTTTGTATTACTGATGTAGTATTCCTATTTGCAGCAGTGTGCTCTTAGTTGTCTTCAGCATAATTGTCTTCAGTAGATCTCTCGCCATTCTAGGAATCTTCAGATAGTTGAGCATCCTTATCTCCTCTAGTTCCCTGTTGATCTGTAAGCTCTTCGAGAGATTGTATGGTGGCCTCAGCATTACCGATTGCATCACAGGCCCTCTTGACTGTCGATTGATCAGTCAAGGTCTCCAATAGAGATGATGGTTCATTCATCAACCTAGTCGGATCATTCGGTTCAACTTTGGAAGTATTCAAGCTTGAAGTCCCATCGACATTATTGGTTTCATGAAATTCATCTCTTTGGCTTCTTATGGTCCTGCGCACTAAAGTAGCTTCATAAAAAATAACATTGCATTTTATTTCCACAAGTTTGGTAGTCTTATTAAGTACTCTATATCCCTTATGAGACGGATGTCCATATCCTAGAAACAATCCTTCATCGGACTTGGGAGAAAAAAATACTTAATTTCGATTTTCCATTATTATGGATATATCATGATGAACCAAAAATACGAAGATGACCTAAAGAAGGCTTACGACCATGATATACTTCATAGGGAGTCTTGTTGAAGCGAAAATTCAATCTGCTTCGATTTTGCATGTAGCAAACATTCATTACAGCTTCTCCCCAGTATTTTTGACTTAGATCCGTATCAGCGAGCATTGTATGCACGACTTCTTTTAAGGTTTTGTTCATTCTTTCTGCCAAACCGTTCTGCTGGGGTATTCTTGCAGTGGACCTTTTATGTCCTATCCCAGCACTGGCGCAGAAGTCCATCAATGCTCCATTGCAAAATTTTGTACCGTTGTCGGATCTTATCCTTTTGACCATGAGCTCCTTGTCGTTTTGAACTCTAATTATCATCTCCGGAAGGATAGTTTTCACTTTGTCCCTGCTTTTGAGTAAACTTACCCATGTATACCTGAAATAGTCATCAATAACAACTAGAGTATATAGTTTGTTACCTACAGTGGGTGGTGTCATAGGGCCGAATAAATCCATGTGCAACAGCTCAAGGATTCTGTTTGAGGTGGCCTTTTCTGGATTTGAATTGAAGGATGCTTTGGCTTGCTTTCCTTGTTGACAGGCTCTGCATATTCCATCCTTCTTGAAGGTTTCTTGAGGTAAACCTGCAACAATGTTATTTCTAGCAATATAATTGATGGTTTTAAAGTTCATATTTGTTAGCCTTTTGTGCCATAGCCAGTTTGTTTCTTCCTTGTTGAATGCTATGAAGCACGATGCTTGTTGAACACTTTCCCAATCAGCAATGTAGAGTCATCCTTTTCTGATTCCTCTAAGCTTTACTTCACCGGTGGCTCTATCTGCAACTTCGCAACCTGTGTCAAAGAAGGAAACAATATATCCATTTTCACTAAGCTGACTGATGCTCAGTAGGTTGTGCTTGAGACTATCGACGAGGGCAACGTTGATTATTCGCATTCCATTTTTCTCGATGCACCCTCTTCCGATTACTTTGGCTTTGGAGTTATCACCAAATGAGATCGAGGCTCCTCGGAACTTGTGAAGTTCTGTGAAGATCTCTTCATCTCCTGTCATGTGACCTGAGCATCCACTGTCTAAGATCCATTCTTTGAGTTTTCTTGATAATCTTCTTTCTGAACCCTGTTCCTGCAAAACAAAGAAGTTATATTTTCAGTACCAGATCAATTACGGGTCCTGCAGGATTAATTTTTTGGATTATTCCCTTGGGAATCCAGACTTTTGTGATTTTGATGTTTCTTTTGTCATCACGTCTCACCTCCCTTCCGTTCCTGTTGGCATAATTTCTATAGTCAACATAGGGATGTGAAGTAGTGTGTTGAGCCGTCACTGTCTTTTGAAAATACTTTGAAGTAGACTCTGGCCTCAAGTAGATGCTCCTTCTACTTGGAGTGTATGCTGGCTTCCTTGCAACCTTAGTAGATTGCTTAGCCTTGCTAGGATTTGTATTAACCGTCCTAGCAGGTGTAACAGTCTGTTGGGTAACATACATTAAGTTTGTTGGCCTTTTCTCAGCAGATCGAAAGTTCAATCTTAGACGAGCAGTCAGCTGAGGGATATTGGTCTGCCAGCATTTCTGCTTTTCAATTGACTTAGCTTTTTCCCTCTTGTCTTTCCTAGCAATCTGCTGAATCTCCCCAGTAGCTGGGACAGAAGTAATCTTCTTTAACTTACTTGATTCAGCGATGCGAGATTTTTCATTATCAAAACCTATTCCAGCAAAGTTCTTCGAACTTCTTTGGACACTTAAAATATCATCTAAATCTCTCTTGCTTTTTGAAATTTGCATTGACAGACATTTAGCACTGAGTGATTATTTTTCAAAGTTTCATTTTCCTGTCTTAAGGTATTATAACTACTACTTAAGACGAAAAATTTGGTTTTTAACTTCAAAAGTTCCTCATCTGCTGACTTAGATTTATCAATTTCACTGGTCAAACTTGAAAGTTGAGATTTCAGAGAGGAGTTTTCTTTGACTAGAATATCCGTTAATGCATGAACCTTTGAAAACTGTTTTAACAGGTATTCCACAGTTATCTCATCTAATTCTGAGTAACATGAATCATCAGTGTCATGCATATTATCAGAAATTGGAGCAATAGACATAGTAGTGTTTGTTACCTTGTTTGCCATGAACACCATTAGAACATCCTCTTCATCTTCTGATGAGTAGTTTTCATCGTCGTAATCTGGGATGTCTGGTAGTTCTGTTCTTGTCAGCAATGCTTTGGTGACTACATTCGATGTGCGTCTTTCGAACAACTTTCTCAGTCGTTCCCTTTCTTCTGGATCTACCTTTGGGCATTCGAACTTTAGGTTATCTAGGGAATTGCACTCGTAGCGTGTTCTTGGTGCTCTCTTGTTGTTTTTGTTGTCCGTTGATAGAGTCTGCTGGAGATCTTCCTTCTTCCCTTTTGCCTTCAGCAATAGCCTTTGAAGTCTTTTCATTTGTTCCTCCAGCTCGCTCACGGAGCATTCATCTTCTTTGAAGTGAGATCCGCTGATGGAAGGAATCTCATTTGCTGAACTGGACTGAGCAGGTTGATCTGAGTGGAATAGCTTCTTTGTTCTCCACTTCTGTCCATCACTCGTCTCATCTCTGGATGCACGTTCATTAGTGTGATCATAGACCTCTTTTTCCAGGTAGAGTAGGATTCTAGAGTAAACTTGGGAAGCTTTGCGTTGTGCTCCATTTTCTTGAACCGGAGCTAAACACAAAAACACAAATATGCAAGAAAAATTTGGATCTAGTCCTTGGCGACTCAGAAGCAGCTAGTCTGTAAAGACCAATCGCTCTGATACCATTTATTGGTCCCCGATCAGAGTTATGATATATGCAGCGGAAGTATTAATGTTTATCTTACACGTGTCCTGCTAAGGTCTCGACTTAGCAAGTGTTATCTAAATGTTTTAGCTCGTGTAATTGTTTGATTGATTGTAGTTTATACTACAACACTCGGTGTGTTGAGTTTCAAATGATTTAACCAGCAAACAAAATAGCGTAGCAAAGTAGTAAATGACACAAGGATTTTTATAGTGGTTCGAACAATTGTTCTATGTCCACTCTCCAGTCATCTGACTGAAAATTTCACTAGAAGAATGAGTACAAGGTCAGGCCTGATCTCTAACGTTGAGCAGCTCCTTCGTCTGGTCAACACGCACCTTCAAGCACCTCGATCTCCAATGTTCAACCGTTGTTGCTCCTTAGAGTGAGGACAAACCTCCCTTCTCCTCAGACGTCGACTGTTGGGAGTTTTATAGTTCTTCCCGGAACCTTTCCTTGTGTTGGTGTAGCCCGTACGAATGACTCTTGCACCTAATAGTGACTGCTAAATTCTTTATGGAATAGAGAGAATCCCAATGTTACCTTTTGAAGATAAACTTCACAGGTCTTCGAGCTTCTATTATGAAAGCTTGCGAGAAGCTTCAGTTAAGATCTTAGCTCGGATGAGTTCGCATGACAAAGATAATAAGTTTGATTTCTTTTGTTATCTCTTGTATATACGAAATCGTGAACCTTTGAATCAAGTAAAGATGACACCTATTTATAGGTGAAGATTCAAACATCCATTTGAATCTTATCCGTTAGACTCAAAGGGAATGCTCGCCTATCTGCATGTTTCCTTTTTCTGCGGTGGACAAAGACTCTTCGAGTCCCTTCATCTTTGATTGGCGTAGCATCTATCTTTAGCCGTCTGTTGTCAAAACGGGGATCCTTTGTAGGTCTGAACCCCTTTTTCTTTCTTCATGATGATTATTCCATCCTCTTGGTTGGTTGGTTCTTCTTGTAACTTGTAATCCGTTTGATATTTGGCTTTGAGATCTTTCTCTTGATTGCTGATTGCTTATTGTCGTCTGCTGACTATTGTTATGTGTCGGATATCTCCATAGATTTCTAGAGCTCCTTCTTCAGCATTCTCGTTGCTTCCTTCGCATCGGCGGCCGTTCTGATCTTCAGCAATCTTCAGCAATTGGATGAGTTTGCTGGTTCCTTCAGCAAATCTGAACCTTTCTTTTTCTTAATCTATTACAACTCAAGTTTGAATTCCTATACAGGACTTTTTACAATTGACTCGATACTGAGTTGCTATAGCTTTGATCCACCAAAACATATCAAACTATGATAATGAATTGGTTTACAATAGAGGGGTCTAACAATATTCCAAACAACTTTTATTTTTAATGCCTAAAAGTGAACTGGTAATGATAGTGAGTGTAGTTGAAACATTGATCTCTTCATTTTCTTCAATTGTACTCTTCAAAGGTGTAGCAACTCTCATATCATATTCTTTGGTCTCTTGAAATGAAGCAGTCATCGACTCAGATTTGATTATCACTGCCATTGTCTACTCATTCTCTTATTGGAGCTGTTCTGATGAGAATTTACAAACTGTTTGAGACTTCTTTTAACTAACTTCATTTTGACTTGTATCTTTACTACTAATCCTCCTTCTCTTCAATTGATATTCAATATTGATGGTTGTAAAGACCATGACAAGCAAGTGATCATAAGGTTGTAGCTCCTCTACTATTTCATGGATTTTCCAATTCAACCCGTCAAAAATCGTTCCATTGATGCTTTTGTATCCTCAATGATATTGGCTCGAATCATTACTTCGTCCATCTCTTTGTAGTTGTCTTCTACACTTTTATACCCTTGCCTCAAATCCTGCAACTTGTAACATAATTAGTAATTAGGTACAAAATGTTTCCTCATTACTACCTTCATCTCTTCTTAAGTCATGATAGGCCACTCTCTTTGTTAATCATTAATTGATCCTGCCAACTAAGAGCATAATCAGAAAACTACATAGTTGCCAACTTGACTTTATCACGTCCATCAATTTTATGACAATCAAATGTAAGCTCAATATTCCTCTCCCAATCAAGATATAACTTAGGATCATATACTCTTTGAAATATGGAATGTTCATCTTGATAATTCCCCAAATTGATCTCAAAGGATAGTGTTTGTTTGTTTTTTTTTTTTTTTGCTATACATAAATTTTACTAGATGACTCTAGAACTCTATGTGGATGGATATATATAGATAAATATGAAAGTATATGGACGTAAAATATCTAAATATGGATAGTTATGAATAATTATGGATTATATAGATATGGATATCGATAGATAAGATGTATATGGATAGATATGAATATCTAGATATGAATAAATATGGATATATGGATAAATAGATATGGACAAATATGATTAGATATGTAAAAGAAAAATATATGAGGAAATATTTGAATAAGGTAATTACCAATTTTACTTCGCAATCAAGAAGGAAAACATGGATAAGGAAATATATGATAAGAAAATATTTGAAACTATGAAAAAATTTGATTAGATATGATATGGAGGATAATTCAAATCTTGACTAACAAGAAACCCTAAAATTTTCGACTCTAGAAGGAAAACAAACAAGACTCAATGACACAAAAAACACGAATCAAGGTGTGGGAAATAACAAGACGCGTACAACACCAAAAAGGACGAACACAAACAAGACTCAATTTTTTTGACACACTAAATACACGAAATAGAAGGGAAAAGGAAGAGGAAGGACACGACCTGGATATTGATACCAAAATGATACAATCCTCGTCGGAAGGTTAAGATCACAGTCCCGGAACTCAATGGGAAAGACTGATAATGCACGCGAAAATGGATAGAAACTAATACGATCGAATAAATCTAACACCTATGAAGTCGATCTTTATAGAACCGCAAACAAGGACAAAAACGAACCCCTATGACCCAACAAGGAACTCGCCTCAACAACGATGGATATAATAAAGACGCCAAAAATGGATGTTAAAGTCCGGTTGATAAGTGAATTTTGCATTTCTAGGTAATCCACAGAAAATCATGAGTTTTAAAAAATTGGAGAAATAACTCATAAAATTATTATTGAACTGGAAATTGAAATACAATGAAAGTATGAAGCCTTATTTATAGGGTGAAAATAAATCTCTAATTCTAATCTAACTAGGAAATAAAACCCTTATCAAACAAAGAAATCAAATCTAATCAGATAAGGAAATCAAAATCTATCTAAAAGATTAATAGAAATTCTAATTTCTCTAGAATTCAAAATTCCTCAAATAACTAATTAGTTAGAAAGTAGTATTTAAAGAGACCTATAAAACTTGAAGAATTAATTAAATAAAGAACATTTCACTTCATCCATAACTGATCACCCAATTGTTAGTTTCGAGGAGAGAGCCACAACTAATTATTAGAATAGAAGAAACGGATAAGGTGTAAGAAGAGTAACAATTAACAATTTAGGAGGAACTTGACAACTGAGATAAAAGAGGATGGACAAAATATTTATAAACTCATCTAGCTTATTTCATCAGACGTCTCATCCCAGGACAAAAAGTTGCAGATTTGTATATCCTAGTATAAACATTAACCTGCAAAGAGTATACGATCGTATCGATATTTCTCACTGGATAGAATTCATATCAAGCCTATAAACACCCTAATAAAAAAAGAAGAGTAAGGTTACTAATCACAACATTCAATAATTTCATAAACTTATGTGCCCAAAGCTCTCTCTCTCTCTCTCTCTCTCTCTCTCTCTCTCTCTCTCTCTCTAAGACCCTTTTGAGACTTCCGTATTTCATGCACGAGACCTCGTGCATTCTAGTGCACGAGATTGCCAGAGGCGTGTATTCAAGCTAGTAGAATAATGGAATTGCAATCCGTATTCATATATTGTGTGCAACTGAAGTTGTATAAGGAATGGCCTAGCACGTGGAGTTGGTAAAGTTCAACTAACTGCAGTGCTTATGACCGAAGTTAGTTATAGACTCCTCTTGGAGAAGAACAACCACTGTAACCTATACTAAATTATCGTGTGCAATTGGTAGTTAGTGATTTTCTTTCGCAGAGCACAAAAAGTGAATGTAGGAAAGTTGGCTCCATAATCACTATAAATCTTGTTCCATTTACTACTTTTGGTTATCTGCTTTATAGGTCTCATCTGTTTTGAAAACCTAACAACTAATGTACCAATTGTTGGTGTATAACCGAAATTGGAACTTAAAACCTACTCCGCTAATGAGTTCCACAACTACCAGCTAAATTTCTCTAAGTCGGTTGAGAACTTATAGTTTGGGCCCACTGTACGTACTCACATGCTTCCGCACTATGTATGCATTAACTCTTATCTCAGGACCCAACACCCCTAACCAAATTTTTTTGTTAGTTTTATAAATAAGATGATATGTTAATATGATTTAACTCCATTCATCTTGATTAAATGTTGAAAATCATCAGGTCAGCCAATCCCTTATTTTAAGCTCCTTGAGACATAATTAATAATGTAATTATTGTGTAGGTTCTAAAAGTTGTAAAAATCTAGGATATGCGAGCCCTTAAGACTTGAAGAACTATTTAAAATGATCAATCTTGTTCATCCATAACTTGTCAAGTTGAACTGACGGTTATGAAGATAGAGCCACAATTGATGGTCAAAAGAGAAGGAGCTGACCAGTTGTCAGTTTAGGAGGAATTGTCGGATTAGGAATGAATGGAAATTCAAGGATATGCTCAGCTCACCTGATCATCAGCCGATGCTTCTATCATACAAGATATCTCTTCCAAATGACAAAAGTGCTAGATTTTACATCTTCGTACATCAAGGTTCACATGCAAAAGTATGCATCTTTTTAAGATTTTTCAACGACTATAATTTAAATGAATTATGTATATACCTTATACGAACAAGAAGAAAGGTAACTGATTACGGATTCCATATTCCTAATTCCTAAGTAATCTCTCACTCTCTAAGCTCTTAGAAGATTACTATGCATCCACCCTTAAGACTTCCATGTCTTCCATACTTGAGACTGAGACTTCCGTGCCTTTGATCTCTGTTATTTCTAACAGATTAATTATAATAACAGCGGCAAATAAATTTGTAAATGCTAAGGTTATCGATCCAGGGGAATTGTATGGGGAAATTATCCTATGTACTAGCTATGGTTCTAAAATTCATTGTTTGAGGAATTCAAAATCAGGGTTTTGTTTGGAAAATAAAGATAACAATACTTGAAAATTAAAAGAGTTTTGGAAAGCGAATTAAAGAACACAGATTCTAGGGAAGAACTCTTATTATGGATAACATGTAGGAATCAATTAATTTAACAGGTGGAATACTGCAATGATGTTATATCTCCCTGTTTGGCAAATATAACCTAGATTACTAATTAGTGACTCATCTCCGCTCGGTCTCAAAGTACACCAAATTAGTCAATCTGATAAGCAAATCAGTTCAATTCCTACATCTAGTTCATCTGTTTGGATAGTGTAGATCATATCATGTATTCCTATTCCCACTATTAATATTCACCTCTCGGTCCTTCTATCAATAGCTAGACATCTAAATTAATCGTCACCTCTCGGTCCTTGAATTAATCTAGAATTATAGAATAAACACATGAATCATGAACCTAATTAATTAATCCTAACATGCATCCATAATATTATTCAAACCCTAGAACCCGCTAGGGTTCTAGCCACTCATCGTAGATAGAAATCCAAAAGAAAACATATTAAATTGCATAGAAGTAAAGAACTTACAAGAAAATAAAAGGGTTTCGTGTTCCCCAAGTCTCCAAACTCTCAAAACCAAATTGTAGAACGAAAATATGATAAGGAATGCTCAAAAATCGAGTTTAGTAGGCTATTTATAGTGGTGGATGTGTATCCTATCAAATCTAGGGCTAAAGATATGAATAAATCCGAATTTAATCAGATTTTCGCTCCAGCAGACACCTCCGCGCCGATCGCTTTTGATTCACATCGATCGACGAGCCTCCTTGGTCTTCGTCGATCGATGCTAGTTGGCATCTGTCGACGCAGCTTTTCGCCCTCCTGCGCGGTCTCACGGTTTTGGCCATAACTTTCTCTCCCGAACTCCGATTGACCCGATTCCAGTTGCGTTGGAGAGCTAACTCAAAGCATCATCCATTTCCATGTGCCAATAGCTCGAATTCCTCTTGTGCACGAAATCGTCACTGCTACTCTTACACGCCACTGCTTCCGGAACGAATTTCTCGTGAACTTAGGCCTAAAACCCTACAAAAACACCAAAACGCGCATAATACCACCTAATATAGACTCATGCACATAATATATATATAAACTCAGCAAAACTACATAAAATAGTAGAAAATAGTATAGATAAGCGAGTAAAATAATGAGCTTATCAGCCTTCAAGTGCACGAGACTATTGGAGACCGTCCATTTGATCTTTCAGTATATGGTATGAGACATCAAAGATCATTAGGATCATACCATAGTTCAACATTCTTGAAGGAAACTCAAATCTTTATATCATGTATGGCTGGCAATTCCTGCATGTTGGGTCGTTATTGTGTCGACCCATTAAGAACACAAGATTTTATGTCGTGTTCGTGTTGTGTTTGTGTCGGATCGTGTTATATGATAATATATCTTGTTATCCGATAATTATATCGTGTTCGTGTCTTGTCGTGTCGTGTTCGTGTTACCCATTATTTATTTCTTAAAAAATTCTCGTGTTCGTGTCGTGTTTGTGTTGTGTTCATGTCAGATTCGTGTCAATATCGTGTTAACAGGTAATTATTTTTTCGTGTTAATAGGTAATTATCATTTAAACTTATAATTCTCAAGTTCTTAATAGATAATTAATGTGTTCGTGTTTGTGTCGTGTTTTGTCGTGTTCGTGTCGTGTCGTGTTTAACTTCATTATTATCGTGCGGGTTCATGTCGTGTTAGAAACTGCTAGCCCTAATATCATGTAGCTGATATCACAAAGATTCCAGCTAGTAGAAGATCTGATGTTGCAATTTGTATTTAAGTACTGTGGGCAGTTGAAGATACCAGAAGGAAGAGCCTAACACGTGGAGTGTAATAAAGCTCACCTGACTGGAGGATCCTATAATCGAAGAACAATGATGAAGCCTAGACGTGAAGTGTGGTAAAACATAGTCAGAACAAGTCTCCCATTGGAGAAGAAACAAAAGTTGTAATCAGTATTCAAACACCATGAACAACTTAAATTTAGTGATAACCATTCGAGGAGGAAGAAGAGTGGACATAGAACAGTTGGCTCTGAACTAATGGAATATGCCTGACCAGGCTGGGTTTTAGCTCAGTAGGATTGGACACACTATAATTTGAATGGACCTAAGTCTGACATTTTTAGTAAAGTAGGTCTGATCCTTAACCTATTTAAGACTTATTTGAGCCTAATTTACATTTATAATATATATTTTATTTTTTGGAGTTTAAATATATTACTTCATCCGTCCCGGATGAATTTTTCACTTTGCTTTTGGAACAATAACCAACGTGAGTAGAAATAAAGGAAATTAGTAATTTATTAATGAGTGTGTATTAATTTTCCATTTTAAGTAAGTGGACAATAAAATGAGACGGATGAAAAAGGAAATATGAACAATTGAAGTGGGACAGATGGAGTATATAATTTCAATAGCAAATATCTATAGTAATTTATAGTGTTAACAAATAATTTATTCACTATATTTTTTTAAATTATATATATATTTTCTAATTTTAAATAATAAATATATTTAATCAACTATATAATATATTATTATTTGAATAGGCCAGCCTATTAGGTTTTGTAGGCCTATTTTAAAGCTTGAGCGTGGGTTTGGTTAACTAAAACGACACTTTAAATAGCTCAAGTCTGACTTATTTACTATACCAGTACAAAAAATACTTGGGTGATCTACTTTCTTATTGCTTTCAGTTATGTTTGCGTTTAAAAAATCTAATAGTTATCAACTATTGGCTGTTGTCGTACGTGTAACTGAAATTTACCCCTAAAAATCTGGTCCGACACTTGATTTTCTTAACTGCCAGCTGACTCATCAAGTGTAAAAGGACTCACACCATTGCATTAAATTTGATCGGATCCAACATAAAGTGAGATTTTTTTTACTTAATTACTACGTAAAAATCCAATGAAGTTTATATAACGAAAACTTGTGAATCCACCATTAATTACGTGGATAAGATAAATCAATGAATGATTGATACTTATACAATTCGGCCCATGTAATATGGTATGGGCAAATTCATTGATTTTCCGCCGAATGTGTTCGAAACATGGGTTTCCTAGGTTTGAGTAGAAGAATCCATCATGAAATATTTTATTTGACAATCTTTATTCATAAATATCTGTTTTTGGAATATTAAAAAAGACATACTGAAATGTAATGAATCATTGACCACTACCAAAATCCAATATATTAATTCTTGGGTATCGGGCCTGCGCGACTCATTTCCAGCCAATTACTCCCGGACTCCGACCTAGTCCTGAATGGACTAGGGTTCCTTGCTCGGATCTTGGTCCGATCTTGAAGCTTGGACGGCCTCTGGGGCCTTCACAACCTTAGATCTCCGGATTAGTGCACCTCCGCCTTGCCGATGTACGAAGGGGCTTGAATGTTGGCTCAGAACTCACCTTGTGTGAGTTCCTGCCTTCCTCCGGCCAAATAGGTGATGTATAAGGGTAGGCTATGGTTCAGGGTCTCGCAATCGCTCCCAGGCTCGTCAGGATCCTCACTCAGATCACCGAAAGTTCTAGAGAGAAGGGAGAGCGTATCAAACAAGAGAGAGAGAGAGAGAGAGAGAGAGCGGCGAAATAGAGTTAGGGTTACACTCGAATGATCGAGTGAAACCGGGTCGCAACACTTATATAGTAGGGTTAGTTGAAACCGCCCCAACCGAATACCCGAACCAACGCCCAATCCATAAACAATACCACAAGCTGGGCTCGGAATAGCTGGGCCTAGCAATTAAACAACCCAAAACCAAAGGCCACTTAATATTACAATCTCCACCTTGGTTTTGGTTACAGGGACGTATCACTTATTGGTTATCATCATCGCCAATTGCCTAACAATTCATGAACATGGACTTTAAGGGCAAGGCAAAGGTACACTAACACAGGAGATTAGTACCTGCAACCACACACAAAGAAAATACCCTACTCTGGAAAGGTTAGTAACACAAAGTTTTGAAGTTAAAAACATTAACTCAAGTAACATACACAAAAGTTAATGTACATGCACACGAAGTTAGTGAAGTGAAAACAAAGCATATTAGACTAAAACTAAAACACCACAAAGAGATAGTTTTAATCATGCTCAAAGTTAAGAATGTTTTGACAGGATATAAATTTCTCAAGAGGCAAGCATTTAGTATCCATATCTACTGGGTTAAACTCAAATGCAATTTTCTTTAAGGAAATATTGCATTTTTCTACTATGTCCCTAATGAAATGAAACCTTACATCTATATGTTTGGTTCTATCATGAAAAATAAGATTTTTACAGAGTTGAATGGTAGATTGAGAGTCAGAATACACAATAGGTTTCATATTTAGATACTTAATCTCATGAAGTAAACCCTTAAGCCAAATGACTTCCTTAAATGCATCTGTTATTGCAATATATTCAGATTCTGTAGTAGATAAAACAACAATAGGTTCTAATTAAGATTTCCAACTAACACATGCACCACACAAAGTAAAAACATAGGACGTAGTTGGTTTTCTATTATCTCTATCATTGGCATAGTTAGAATCAACATATCCAACAAGGATAACATCGTTAAAATTCTTTGAAAATCTCAAACCAGTGTTTTGTGTGTGCTTTAAGTATCTGAATAACCATTTAAGGGCTTCCCAGTGGGATACCAGGATTTGACATGTATCTACTCAACAACCTTACACTAGAAGCAATATCTGGCCTAGTACTCACCAAAAGAAACATTACAGAACCAACATCATTAGCATAAGGAACAATTTTCATTTCATTTATTTCAGAATCAGTTTTAAGACACTAATCCTTACTTAACAAGAACTTAACAAGAAGTGAGGGCACATTGACCAATTTAACAACATTTATAGAAAACATAGCAAGTATTTTTGCAACATAGGCAGACTGATTTAAGACCAGGGTTGACTTAGGTCTGACCCTAACTATGTCCATAACAAGTATTCTCCTAGCATTACATAAATCTTTCATTTTGAAGTGCTTACATAGATGATTTTGCACATGTTTCACAGAGTTCATGCTTGGACTAACAATTAGCGTATCATGAATGATATATGCGTAAAATGACCCATTATTCGATGTGTGTGCTTGCTTGTTTGTGTCCATTTTACACCCATATTATATGTTTTTCGCGTGTTTTTGTTTTGTTTTCGTGTTTTATGTTGTTTGAGTTGTGTAGGGATAGAATTGAGCATGTTTCATCAAGTTTGGCCCAATTTTGGTGGAAAAATTGACCCGGATAGTGTTTATGCATGGCCAATACCGATCCGGATGAAGCAGGGGAGCAATAGGGTGATTTCAGAGCCAAATTTCAACCGAGACCCGTTTGATTTCGGTCAAAATTTTCCTTTCAGAGGCAAATTTTGACCCAACCCAAACAGGTCAAAATTTTCCTTTCAGAGGCAAATTTTGACCCAACCCAAACAGGTTTCGGGCGAACCTGGGTTTTGTCGGGACCCATACTTAGCCAAATTTTCAACATTTAGGACTGCTCCAAATTCGGCCATCCAGGGCAAGACAGATCGATTTAGGGCGATCTCTGAGTCTGAGAACTTAGTAAAAAAAGCTGAAAAAATGAAATTGAAAGAGAACTTTTGAACTTCTGGCGGATCTTTGACGGTTACACACTCAAATTACACCTCCCATCCATTTTAAACATCAATTGAAGAGCTTCAAAGGCAAATCCAATCAAATTGATGAAGGAGTGAAGATCTAGAGTGGAGATCAAGATCAAGTCAATTTGGGGAAAATCTCTTGCTTACCTCTTTTGTAATGGCTATGTTGTCTATTTGTTTTTATTTGAGCAAATTGAGAGGTATGTGTTGCTAGACTCTCTTGGATGTTGAATTGAACAAAGTAGTGGATAGTTTTGGTTGATGAGTTGATTGCTTACCTCTCTCTATATGATTCAGGCATGCTAGATCCTATTTTTATGCAAATGATGTTGATAAGAGTGAGTCATTTGTTAATTGACACTGAGATTGCAACCAGTATGAGGGTTAAAGTGTCGTGAATAGTGTGTTTTTATGTGTGTCTCGATCCAATCCCTGTGCGGAGGAAGCATATAGGTCGATAATTCACAAGCCTTTAGGAGTGTCATAGAATTTTACAATGTAACGGTTCAATAATTCTATTGCATCTATGATTAGTTCGCCGGTACAAAGGGGATTAATCAAATTCGTGTGAATTGACCATCTATAGAGTGATTAAATGATTTTACAACAATCAATTAACCAAAATAGACCACTACTTTCTCTATATTGTAACTCTTGATTTGTTCTTGTTCTACCTATTATTGAAGTATTGAGGTGTATTTTTGATTGTGTAAATCATGTTGAATGTGAGTTTTGATTTAAGCTTGATAGTTGTTGTTAGTTGTTAGTTTAATGTCATTGCCTAGATAGTAAACATACTCAATGATTGTTCTACCTTGATATTAGCCTTTACATAAGTAATCGGTACTATAGTGGGCGAACCGTACAAGGACCGAATTAATATTTTATTCTTGTATTGCAATAGAAATTCAATCGAGTTTTTAGTGTGATCAAGTTTTGGCGCCTTTGCTAGGGACTTGATTGAGTAGGCTACTAGATATTGATGAAAGTGTGAAGCTTTTAGTCTAGATGTTTGTTCTTTTGTTTGATTGATTGATTTTTCTTATTTTGTTGTTTGTTTTTAGTTGTTGGTTTGTGATTGGAGCGTTTGGATCTTTGTAGGTGTGGTAAGATCACGAGGTCCAAAGCTCGGTTGGTCGAAGAGGAAGCGAAAATGGAGAATCAAAGAGGAGTGAATGCGGAGAGAATTGATAACTTACAAACGCAATTGAGGTGCCTTCACTTAGGGAAATTCAAACAATGTCGGTATTGGTACAAATATTAGAAGAAGAAAAGCAGACAATAAACAAAGAGTACGAGGATAGGTTTCTACGGGGAATTCTAATTTGGGAAAAAGACAAAGTGGAGAAGGGAATGGTACATACGATGGATGAACGGATCGATGAATTTCTTGTAGTGGGGATTTGTTTGGAGGATGGCTCAAAGACCACTTCAACGAAGGATCCACTATTATTGCAATTAGAGATTGACAAGACATGTAAACTTCTTTGGAAGGATAAGAGGGGTGCAAGGAAGATCTCCATGAATAAGTTACTTCCAAGTAAGTTCCGAACGAGGGAGAAAGGTATCTTAAAAATCCACAAGATCTTTGATAATGGGTGAACAATGTATGAAAGTCAAGCTAATGACTTCAAAAAAGCGATTGTTGGGAGGCAACCCAACCGTTTTTCTTTAATTTGTATTAATTCTTGCCTAGATAGTTTTCTTAGTGATTAGTTTGTTTGGTTTTGTTGATAAAGGTAGATATGATGTTTAAAAGAGGGATGAATGATCATGTGTGATGTTTTTGCAGACATATTGTGTTTGGGAGTTGAGAAATTGAAGTTTGGGGGATGCAGTTTCGCTCTATTGATGAGAATGTGGTTGAAAAGAAGCATGGGATCTGGAAATTAGAGAGAAATTTCTCCCTGGACTGAAAAATCTCACCCCAGACTACGAAATATTGACCGAATCCGACTTAATTCTGCCCTAGGTTTTGATGAGATCGACCGGGATTTTGAAATTACTGGGGGAATAGAGGAAAATATCGACCGAACCCCACTTTGTTCTATCTTGGGTTCGATCGAAATTGGTCAAAAATCTTCAAAAATGCTATGGACAACTGCCAGTTTATTCTTCTCCTTATACTACTCTATCTACCTTGGTTTTGCATGATTTAGCTATGATTAGTCTTGTATTTTTCCCATGTGGATTGACTTGTTACATGAGAATTTGGATTTGATTCGGAATGGTGGGATGATATTTTTGATTGGATATTAGGTTTTATTCTTTCCATATTCTTGTGATGTATGGATTGTGGAATGTTTGGTGGTGCTAGTGGAACAATGTTTGATTTGTATAAATTATGGATTATGGTATGATTGGTGGAACAATGTTTGAATGAGATAATTATTGGTTTGAATGCATATATTTTGTTGAGTAATTATTGTGGAGGTGTTTTGAGTGAGTTTTTTGAATTGGTGGAAATAAGATTATGATTGAAATGAATTATGCTCAATTGGTGGTGTTTGTGTTTGTGTTTAGTAGGTACCATAAGGCCAATGGAGAAGCGGTTCGATCGTGGATGCCGATGGGTAACACATTCTATTGTTTCCTTTGCCATTTAGGTTTTGGTTGTTTATTGCATTTTAGTATTTTAGGTTTTTTGTGTGTGAGTGATGAACCCGAAGTAGACTTGAGATCTACTCAGGATGAACTAGTGAAGTTTGAAGTCTACTTAAACCTATGAGAGGGTGGAATTGTTGATATCGAAGCATGCTTAGGTTGAACTTTTGAATTACCGAGTTTTGTGTGTAGTTAATGCTTAAGACTTGACAAAAGCCGTGAGAATCGAGCCTTGACATTGTCATATCTTTTTGGTTGAGAGAGACAAGATTAAGAACGAGAGATCTAGAACTTGCATCCGTTCTCTATCTATTAGCATGAGCTTGTGACTAGAAAATGATACCTTACACATCGGGAGTATAAGGTGTTCTATTTGATTATTGTTTGCCTTTCATATCTTTGATCCCCGTGATTGAGCTTTAATGAAGAATTTCTTTGATATAATTAGGAAAAAGTTTGGGGGAATGAGAGTATGAGGGTGAATACTGTGTTGTGATATGGGGATGAGAGTTGTTTGGTATGATGGTGGAATGAAATCCCATTTGATGAGGCAAGAAAAGAAAGGAAATAAAAAGGAAAGGTGCAAGTCTTGAAAATAATGAGCACCTACAAAAAAATTGTTGTTGTGAAAAGGAAAAGAAGGTAAAAGAAAGAAGAAAAATGAGAAAAGAAAAGAAAAGAAAGAAAAAGAAAGAGAGAAAAAAAGAGAAAATGGAAAGAAAGAATTGAGAATAGAATAAGGCTCGGGTTGGTGGTTTGAAGTTGATAATTGGGGGGTTTTCGGAATTTGAGGAGTTTAGCTACTTTGGCCTAAAATCACCTACCCTTTTAGATAACCACGTTATAACCGAAAAAAAGACCTTCTTGATTCTAGGATCTAGCTCATTGTAGTATAGTGGTGAGATAAGATGCAAGCTTATGGAAATCGAGCTTGATATCTCGTGCTTGTGTGAATTGTCCCTAAACACGCAAGGGAGTGCATTTCGTTTCTTTTATCCAATTTGTTGAGTGGATTGAGTCTTTAACATTAATCGTGTCACAAAGTTAGGTGATGGTCTCGTTTGATTGCGGCATGCTATAAATTTGTTGAGCTATGAGGTCTTGCACTTGGTAGAATGATTTCTTTGTTTTGTTTTGATTGAGGACAATCGAAGGTTCAAGTTTGGGGGATTATGATATGTGCGTAAAATGACCCATTATTTGATGTGTGTGCATGCTTGTTTGTATCTATTTTACACCTATATCATATGTTTTTCGCGTATTTTTGTTTTGTTTTCGTGTTTTGTGTTGTTTGAGTTGTGTAGGGATAGAATTGAGCATGATTCATCAAGTTTTGCCCAATTTTGGTGGAAAAATGGACCCGAATAGTGTTTATGCATGGCCAATACCGACCCGGATGAAGCAGGGGAGCAGCAGAGTGATTTCAGAGCCAAAATTCGACAAATACCCATTTGATTTGGGTCAAAATATGCCGTTTAGAGGCAAATTTCAACCAACCCAAACAGGGTTCGGGTGAACCCGGGTTCTAGCAGGGTTCTGTCGGGATCCAAACATAGCCAATTTTTCAGCATTTAGGACTGCACCAAATTTGGCCATCCGAGGCGAGACGGATCGATTCGGGGCGATCTCTGAGTCTTAGAACTTAGTATAAAATCTGGAAAAACGAAATTAAAAGGGAACTTTTGAACGTTTGGCAGATCTTTGATGGTTACTCACTCAAATTACACCTCCCATCCATTTTAAACATCAATTGAAGAGCTTCAAAGGCAAATCCAATCAAATTGATGAAGTAATGAAGATCTTGAGTGGAGATCAAGATCAAATCAAGTCAATTTGGGGAAAATCTCTTTCTTACCTCTTTTGTAATGGCTAAGTTGTCTATTTGCTTTTATTTGAGCCAATTGAGAGGTATGTGTGGCTAGATTCTCTTGGATGTTGAATTGAACAAAGTAGTTGATAGTTTTGGTTGATGAATTGATTGTTTACCTCTCTCTATATGATTAAGGCATGCTAGATCCTGTTTTTATGCAAATGATGTAGATAATAGTTTGTCAATTGTTAATTCACACTGAGATTGCAGCCAATACGCGGGTTAAAGTGTCATGAATAGTGTGTTTTTATGTGTGTCTTGATCCAATCCCTCTGTATTGGAAGCACATAGGTCGATAATTCACGAGCCTTTGGGAGTGCCGTAGAATTTGACAATGCAACGGTTCAATAATTCTATTGCATCTACGATTAGTTCGCTGGTACAAAGAGGATTAATCAAATTCGTGTGAATTGACCATCTATAGAGACATTAAATGCGTTTACAACATTCAATTAACCAAAATAGACCACTTCTTTCTCTATATTGTAAGTCTTTATTTGTTCGTGTTCTACCTATTATTGAAGTATTGAGGTGTATTTTTGATTGTGGAAATCATGTTGAATGTGAGTTTTGATTTAAGCTTGATAGTTGTTGTTAGTTGTTAGTTTAATTTCATTGCCAAGATAGTAAACATACTCAGCAATTGTTCTACCTAGATATTAGCCTTTACATAAGTAATCGGTACTCTAGTGGGCAAACCGAGCAAGGACCGAATTGATAATTTATTTTGGTATTGTATTAGAAATTCTATCGAGTTTTTAGTGTGATCAATCAACATAAAGAAGCAAGAAAGTAGGCACGATGTTCTCAATTTTAAAGTACAGGCAGTGATCATGAATGCTTTTTTCAAACTTTAAAGACTTCATCATTGTATCGACACAGAGGCCGGAATAGGGAAATTCTTCTAAGTTTGGTTGTTTTAGTTATTTTAGCTCAATACCTAGTTTAGATGTTTGGCTCCTCTATAAATACTGAACATATTAGCGCACGAAATGAGGGATTTTTTACACTTAGAATACTATTTGCTTGGAGTTTTTCAAGACATTGAAG
Source organism: Plectranthus barbatus (assembly GCA_026898455.1). NCBI lineage: Eukaryota > Viridiplantae > Streptophyta > Magnoliopsida > Lamiales > Lamiaceae > Plectranthus > Plectranthus barbatus. Next base: position 11,024 of record JAPKLW010001346.1, on the reverse strand, counting down.
GTTCCTCGTCATTTGTTAAGGTATTTTATGTGTTTAATAATATGAACTCTTTAAATTAAAGTCATGCTTTGTGGCTAGAAACCGTAACAGGTTCTAGGGTTATGATAATATGTCTAATGCATGTTTGAATAAATCAACTCAATAACAAGGTTTAATTTCTTGAGCTTAATTAATCGAATGTAGATTTAAAGAAGGATTGAGAGATGAATTTGAATCTAGGTTTGTAGTTCTCAATTGAAAGACCGAGAGGTGAAAATTGATAATAGGAAGAAGAGATTAAATGCAATTATTTTCTGTCTAAAAAGAAAGAATTAATTTGTAGGATTTGATAGATAATTATCGAGATTGGCTAATTTGTGTTCTTGAGACCGAGAGGAGATAATCACAATTTAGTAATCTAGGGTTAAATTGCCTGACCAAGGCGTTTAATCTATTGAAATCTAATTTTTCCCCATTGCAATTTGGATGTTGATGATTAGATTATCTGCCCTATGATCACTGCTATTTCTAACAGATTAATTATAATAACAGCGGCAAATAAATTTGTAAACCCTAAGGTTATCGATCCAGGAGAATTGTGTGGGGAAACTATCCTATATACTAGCTATGATCCTAAGATTCA
>JAPKLW010001346.1:0-10392 GCA_026898455.1 Plectranthus barbatus | reverse complement strand
TTGTGTGGGGAAACTATCCTATATACTAGCTATGATCCTAAGATTCATTGTTTGAGGAATTCAAAATCAGGGTTTTAACTTCGAAAATAAAGATAACGATACTTGAAAATTAAAGGAGTTTTGAAAGCAAATTAAAGGAACACAGATTCTAGGGAAGAATTCATATTATGGATGACATGTAGGAATCAATTAATTTAACAGGTGGAATACTGCAACAATGCTATATTTCCTTGTTTGGCAAATATAACCTAGATTACTAACTAGTGACTATCTCCGCTCGGTCTCAAAGTACACCAAATTAGTCAATCCGATAAGAAAATCAGTTCAATTCCTACAGTCTAGTACATCTGTTTGGATAGTATAGATTGTATCATGCATTCCTATTCCCACTATTAATATTCACTTCTCGGTCCTTCTATCAATAGCTAGACATCTAAATTAATCGTCACCTCTCGGTCCTTGAATTAATCTAGAATTATAGAATAAACACAGGAATCATGAACCTAATTAATTAATCCTAACATGCATCCATAATAATATCAACCCCTAGAACCCGCTAGGGTTTCTAGCCACTCATCGTAGATAGAAATCCAAAAGAAAACATATTAAATTGCATAAACATAAAAGAACTTACAAGAAAAATAAAGGGTTTCGTGTTTCCCAAGTCTCCAAACTCTCAAAACCAAATCGTAGAGCGAAGATATGATAAGGAATACTCAAAAATCGAGTTTAGTAGGCTATTTATAGTGGTGGATGTGTATCCTATCAAATCTAGGGCTAAAGATATGAATAAATCCGAATATCCTCGAATTTCCGCTCCAGAAGACATCTCGCGTCGATCGTGGGGAATCCACGTCTATCGACGAGCCTTCTTGGTCGCCGTCGATCGATGACACTTGGCGTCTGTCGACGCAGCTTCTCGCCCCTCCTGCGCGGTCTCACGGTTTTGGCCATAACTTTCTCTCCCGAACTCCGATTGACCCGATTCCAGTTGCTTTGGAGAGCTAACTCAAAGCATCATCCATTGCTATGTGCCAATAGCTCGAATTCCTCTTGTGGACGAAATCGTCACTGCTACTCTTACACGTCACTGCTTCCGGAACGGATTTCTCGTGAATTTAGGCCTAAAACCAACAAAAACACCAAAACGCGCATAATACCACCTAATATAGACTCATGCATAGAATATATATATAAACTCAATAAAACTACATAAAATAGTAGAAAATAATATAGATAAGCGAGTAAAATAATGAGCTATCACCCTAGAATCTGTATCTTTACATATTGTTTTAAAAAAACATTTAATTTTATGCATTGTCATCTTTACTTTTCGAAACCAAATCCCTTTTCAAATCACTCTAACAACTAGCGTTTAAGAACTATAGCTAGTACTTAGGATAGTTTCATCACACAGTCCCTATGGGTTCGACCACCTTAGGGTGAAAATTATAAATATATTTGCCACTATTTTTGTAGCTGTCAAATTGGCATCGTTGCCGGGGATTGTTAGATTCTATCTTGATATTAGTTTGTTTTAAAATCTCTTGGATTGAGCTTTTATTTTTTATTTTTGTTTTAATTTTCTTGTTTAGTGTGCGTGTGTGTTGTAAGGTTTTTACATCTGTATCGATTGACACAGTCCATGTCGACCGACACAGCCGCAGCATTCATGTCGATTGACATGTCCCCTGTCGATCGACACAGAGGTTGATCCTGAATCTATTTTCATTTCTTAGGTTGCATGAACACAAGGGCTTAGGGCAAACCACTCAAAGTTTTCATTCCAGAAATCGAGACCACTTTCCGGAGGAGAAAGAGCAAGGAAAAACAAAACACAACCACCAATATGGATCAACATAACAACCCAAACGATGAGGAAGACCATACCATGCCGCCCTTGGAGGATCTCGACACACAACTCATAACCCAAGAGAGTGCTCTTCTTCTAGTCCAAGAGGTCAATCACATGAAAGACATTAGCAAACAGCTCATGGCGGAAAGAGAAGCAGAAAGAGCAGAGGCTGCATAGAGAGAGAGAGAGATCGAGAAAGAGAAAAGTGCCACCTAGAGAACTCCGATGATGAGGATCCAAATGCTATGGTGAGGAAGTACATACCACAACCCGACAATGAGGGATTCGTTATTGGTATCACCACCAATAACTTTGAACTCAAAACCGACTTGATTCAAATGGTTCAACAGAACCAATATGGTGGCCGAGCAGTGGAGGATCCATACACCCATCTCAGAATGTTTTTGGAGGTGTGTGATACCATCAAGCAGAATGGAGTCAGCCAGGATGTGATCCGTCTGCGCTTGTTTCCCTTCTCACTTCGGGATTTGGCTCGGATGTAGTTTACAACCCTGGATTGTAGCAGCATTCGTACTTGGGCCGATCTCCAAGTAGAGTTCCTCGCAACATTATTTTCGCCTACTGTGATCATTTAGAAGAAGATGGAGATCCTACAGTTCCACCAGAAGATGGACGTGTCTTTGTTTGAGGGGTGGAGCAGGTTTAATGAGTTGTTGAGGAGTTTCCCGGGCCATGGAGTCTACACTGAGGAGCAGGCCCACATCTTCTACCAAAGAATGAATAAAAGAACCTAAGAGTCGGTGGACAATTCAGCCGGAGGATCTTTGATGAGCAAGTCACCAGAAAAAAGCCCTCAAGTTGTTCAAGAAGATGGCCTTGCATACTCAACAATGGGCCAATCCAAGGAGACCTCAAGTTAGTGTTGTGGAGAAGAAGGAAGATGACACCCTCCAGAAGGAGATCGGGAAGCTCAAGGGGGAGCTGGAGAAACTGACATCTAATGCTGCTTGTGATTCTGTTGCACAGGTTGATCCCATAGCCGACGTGAACTATATGAATCGAGGCGGTTATCAAAACCAATACCGACAAAGGGGATATCAATATTACCACCCAAGAGCTCATCCTGGATTTTCCTATGCTCAGCTAAAATTTGCCGATCACCCTCCACCAGATTTTGATGTGCAGAATGGTGAAATTGTGGAGAAAAATAAGGAGAGCCTCGACGAGGTGCTACAAAAATTCATCAAGGCTTCCAACTACCGGGTTGGAAAGATTGAGCAAGAGGTGGCAGAGGTCAACACTAAGGTGGACAGGCTTGGAAAGAACGTGCAGATCATCGAGACTCAAGTCAGCCAGATTGCTACCTCACTTGGTACGCAACACAAGCAAGGGAAGCTGCCAAAATATACCGAGGTGAACCCGAAGAATCAAAAGGAGTGCGAAGCCATAAAGCTAAGATTCGGAACATGCTACACATGTCCGAGCATGCCCCAAAATAAGTTTGGGGGAGAAGAGGAGGAGGAGCCCGCTGGATGGCCCTTTGTTTCGATCGACACCCCCGGTGTCGATCGACAGAAAGGACAGAAGGATGCACAGATGTCGGACGATGAAGAGGAGACGATTGATAGGAGTTCTGCGGGTGTGTCGACTGACACATCCCCTGTCGATCGACACAGAGGGCAGGTCGACACACCTGCTGCCCAGTCGACACAGAAGCTTCCCCAGCACAAAAACTTAAGTTCCAAAGCTTCCCAACTACCTCTGATGCCCTTTCCTCAACGATTTTCCTAGCATAAAGAGGATTCAAAGTTCTCAAGGTTTGTGGATAACTTGAAAATGTGAGTATTAACTTACCATTGATTGAAGCTTTGAGAGAAATTTTGGGCTACATAAAGTATCTCTGCAAGCTGATAAGTGAGAAGAAGCACTTCGTGGAGAATTCAACAGTCAAGCTTCACGAGCAGTGCATTTTACTACTCTAAAAGAAGATTCCCATCAAAAGAAGTGATCCAGGATGTTTCTCGATTCCAGTCGAGATCGAGGGGATTGAGTTCGACAAGGTGCTGTGCGACATTGGTGCCAGCATCAATCTGATGCCCTTTTCCATCTTCCAGTGCCTCAACATTGGAGAACTGAGGCCCACTACTATCAAACTACAGATGGCGGACCGATCTGTGTCTCGTCCAAAAGGTATACTTTAGTCTTGGACATGAAGGAGGATGGCAGCACAACCCTTATCTTGGGACGAGAGTTTTTGGATACGAGTGCCGCACTGATTGACTGCCGCGGTGGGGAGATTACACTTCAAACCAGTGAGGAGAGTATCACATTCAAACTCGACAAAAGCCGACAACAATCCGAATGCTACAGGATCACCTCCAGTGAAGACTTCGAGGATGAAGAGGAACAAACCGATGAAGACAAGGAAGACCAAGCCGCTCAAGAATGGGAGCGAGGGAATGAGATGGAAAAATTGTCAATTACACCATTTCATCCCGAGCTCACTGCTATCATTCAAGATCAACTAGTCTACATGGTGGATGCTCGAGGAAGGCAAATGCGTACCCACCCTCCTTGGACTTGAGAAAAGAGGTATCGTCGAGCTACGACGTTAACTAAAGCACTTGTTAGGAGGTAACCTTACCTTTATCTGTTTTTATTTTCGATTTCTTTTGTTTTTGTTTTTTTGATTTATTTCATTTTGTTTTACTTTTTGATTTTCTGTTTTCCGTTATTTAATTTTGAATTTTTTTTTTGGAGGATTTAGCTTTGTTTCGATCACATGTTTGATGTCGATCGACATAGAGGTCACGGTGGAGTTACACTTCGACTCAGAGAGGTAGTCGATAGGAAGACTCTGTGTCGATTGACACAGAGTGCCACCAACAACAAATCATCATCGCGCAGCACCGCTTCCTCCGATGGATAAAAACGTTGATGTCTGAGATCAACAGTCTGGTACAAGTTCTTATTCTTGTCTGATTTTCAAACTTTTTCTAACTCTCCGAATTCAAAATAAGTTTGGGGGATGTGGACAAGAATTTGAATTTTTTTATTCTTTTTATTGCTTTCTTTTTTATTATTTAAGTTTATGCCTAGAAAAACAAAAATATGGGTATAGTGTGAGGAAAATTTATTATTGAGTCTTGAACCTAATTGAACTGATTATGAGTTTGAAATCGATTGAAGATAGTTTGATTTGATTTTGATAGTGGTTGATTGCCTATGAATGTAGAATACCGCATGATAGGATCTAATTGAAACTTACACTTGCATGATGTTTGAGTGGATTGAAATTGACTAAGGAAGAAATATTTGAACCCAAGTGAGAATTTGAGCCTTTTCTTTTGATGTGAGATTCCCAAGTATGTTTTGGTTTCTCTAGAACTTGCTTCTGTTCTGTTTCGAGACTGCATAGTGTGCACAATGATAGAAAATGATTTTAGACCATTTTTGTTAGGCAAATTACCCTAAACACTGTCCCTTGTGATGTTTTATCCTTTGATTAACCCCTTTGAGTCAGTTATTTTTTCTTTCTTGGTCTATGAGTTAAGAAAAAGATTATAGTTCTGTCTTGTCTATGAGAGAGTGCTATGAAAAATGTGATTTGTATCCTGTCTATAGGATTTGGGTGAAATAAGGTGGTTGAGAAATTTTTAAATTGGTGTGCAAAAGAATGTTGGGCTTTAGAAAAAAAAGGAAAAATATTTGTTTGTGTCTTTATAAGCTCAAAAGAAATATTATTAGAACATAAGAGGATTAGAAAAGAAAAATAAAGAAAGGAAAAGAAAAAGAGAGAGCCTTGATTTGTGTTGAAAATATTAGGAGATGGGCATATGTTGTTAGAAGGTGGTTTAGATTTGTTGAGAGTCATGAACTCAATGGATTTTTAGTCACTTGGCAAAAATTTCCCTACCTTTCACAAAAAGCCTACATTACAACCTAATCAAAGTTCTTTTTTATTCTTGACTTGTGTGCACATTCGAGCAGTAGAGATTCTAGAAATTTTGCAAGCCTATGGTAGAAATTTCTTCATACATGTTGTGAGTGCTTTCATTGAAACCTAAACACTTGTGTGAATGAGCGATACACTTCCTTGTGAGTCTTCCGAAGTTGATGGATTTCTCATCTCTTTCAAATTTCTTGTGTGATGTGGATTTTTTATTCTTGAATGTGATGAATCTTGTGAGGCATTGCACTTTCAACTGCATGATATTTCCTTTCTTACTTTTCTTTTGATTGAGGACAATCAAATATTCAAGTTTGGGGGGTTTGATAAGCTCATATTTGTACTCACTTATCCATGCTTTTCTCCTTTGTTTTAGTATATTTAGATTACGTTTTTAGTTATTTTCGTGCGTGAGAATGTTTTAGAGGATGTTATGCTGTTGATGGTAAGTTTTGCAGGTGTTTGAGGCTAAAAAGATGTCAAATGATGAAAAGAGCCGTGAAGAACCGAGTTGCTGCTTCGATTGACACACGAAAAGTCGACCAAGTTGGAAGACGTGCCAAAAATCCGAAGCATTACCTTTGTGTCGACCGACATGGTGCTTGTCAACCGACACAGAGGTCGAATGTCGATTGAAGGCAAGGAAAAGATGGAGGCTCGGCATTGGTGATCCATGTCGATCGACACAAGCTATGTCGATCGACACAGATGTTGAAGATGAGCGATCGAGATAGCTGAGGATGGAATCGACACACTTACCTGAGTGTCGATCGACACAGAGGCCGAAAAAGGGAAATTCATCCCAGTTTGGTTGTTTTTGTTATTTTAGCTCAATACCTAGTTTAGATGCTTTGGCTCCTCTATAAATACTGAACATATTAGGGCATGGAATGAGGGATAGTTTTACACTTAGAATACTATTACCTTGGAGTTTTTCAAGACATGGAAGGTTCATCTTCATTTGTTAAGGTATTTTATTTGTTTAATAATATGAACTCTTTAATCCAAGTCATGTTTTGTGGCTAGAAACCCTAACAGGTTTTAGGGTTCTGATAATCTGTCTAATGCATGTTTGAATTAATAAACTCAATAGCAAGGTTTCATTTCTTGAGCTTAATTAATCGAATGTAGATTTAAAGAAGGATCGAAAGACTAATTTGAATCTAGGTTTGTAGTTATCAATTGAAAGACCGAGAGGTGAAAATTGGTAATAACAATAAGAGATTAAATGCAATTATTTTCTGTCTAAAAAGGAAGAATTAATTTGTAGGATTTAATTAGATAATTATCGAGATTGACTAATTTGTGTTCTTGAGACTGAGAGGAGATAGTCACAATTTAGTAATCTAGGGTTTAATTCTTTGACCAAGAGTTTAACCATTGAAATATAAATTTTCCCCATTGCTGAGTTGATGAATTTGGATGTTGATGATTAGATTATCTGCCCTAGAATTTGTATCTTTATATATTGTTTTTTTAAAAAACCTTTAATTTTATGCATTGTCATCTTTACTTTTCAAACCAAATCCCTTTTCAAATCACTCAAACAACTATGGTTTAACAGCTATAGCTAGTACTTAAGATAGTTTCAACACACAGTCCCTGTGGGTTCAATCACCTTAGGGTGGAGATTATAAATATATTTGCCACTGTTTTTGCAGCCATCAGTCGACATACTAAGTTAGAATGCTAGATATAATTTGTAAACGCAGGGTTCTTCTTTCCCATGATTAGTAAGTTAGAGTTAGGGTATTGATCGCCTAAAAAAGGGGAAATTATTGGGAATATTGTACCCTTTAGATCGTATTGTTTTTTTGTATTGGTTTTGGTGCATCAAAGCTAGATTATTTAGTCTCTAGCAACTTAGAATTGTGTTCAAATTATAAAAGTCATGTAAAGGATATTCAATTTGTAATAGAGTTAGAAAAGATCGAGGAGTTTGCTGAAGGATTTAGCAAAGTACAAGAAGATTGCTGGAAGACTCTAGCAATGTGTGTGAGGATTGCTGAAATATTCAGCATATATGTAGAGATTGCTGAAGGATTCAGCAAATACGCGGAAATTGCTAAGGATTCAGCAAATACGCGAAGATTTCTAAGATTTCTAGTAAACAACGAAGTCTCGGAAGGCTAGCAAACAAATAAAGATTGCTGAAGGCACTCAGCAGACAACAAAGTTGTTAAAAGAATATAGCGCATAGATTGCTGGATCTCAGCAAAGTTGCTGAGATCTCATTAGACAAAATAGCAACATCAGCAGAGTCTTCAGATAGGAATCAACAATCATCTGAAGCCGTGAAATCAAATAATCTTCAATTTCCAAAGTTTAACGAAACTCATGAAATCGAAAAGCTGATTTATCAAGAGATAAAAAGGAGATTTCCAGAATTAAACTCAAAGATCTATTCTGACAAGTCGGCTAAATAAGGAAAGAGCCAATCAAAAGAGGAAGAGACCTGAAGAGTCTCTGTGCTTTTCAGAAAAGGAAGAACGAGGATTGGCGGCTAGACAATAGTGTCTATTCGATATAAATAGAAGGATTTGCTGAGTTCAAAAGTTACGAAGTTTGATAATTATGCAAATACACGCTTACACTCTGTCAAATTTAGCTCCGATCCAGTATTGATCGAGGCTTTGCTAAAGCTACCATGTTCATCACGAGACCTTTGAAGCTTGCTTTTGAGGTTATTATTGGAGTTCTTATTGTCTAAGGAAGAACTTAGCAATCATCTTGATCCGCAAGATTGACTATTACGGGCAACTGCCGCAATGGAGAGAAGTTCCAGGAAGAACTATAAAATTCCTAATCCAGCTTTGGAGGAGTCTGCGAGGTGCGTCTTCACTCCGAGAAGTGTTGAGAAGATTGACATCAAAGGTGCTTGAAGGTGCGCTGTGACCAGAAAGAGGAGCTGCTTGCAGTTAGAGATCACGCTTGACCTGTTGTAATCAATCTTAGTGAATTTCCAGTAAGCAAACTGAAGAGTGGACGTAGAACATTTGTTTGAACCACTATAACCATTGTGTCATTATTTATTTACACTTTTATTGCTTAATTACTGATTGAAACCCGACACCTCAAGTGTTGGTGTATAACTTGCAATAAACTTAAATACCTCACGAGCTTAAACACATATTTTATAAAGACTTGCTGAGTCAAGACCTTAGCAAGATAAGTGCAAGACTTTAAACATTCCGTTGTGTTTACAATTACTCTGATCGAGGACCAACAAATAAGATTGATGGTCTACTCTAAATATTTGGTCTCTTATTTATTGGCGGATATGAGGACCGTTTGAATTTTCTGTCCGTTGGAGACAAATAGCCTTTCACCAATCATCGCCATACTTTTCCTGTTGTAGTAGCCTGCTCTCCAACTGCTCTATTCTGTTTTTGCTTTTGTGCAGTGTACTTTCACATGCTTTGTCAAAGCTAGTTCGCCAGTCCGAGGAATCCATATCTGGAAGATTCATCATTCATAATTTTGGTAGACATTCTTTAAGGTATCTTGGATAAGACTCGAGTTCCACTCGAATTTCTTTTGTCTTCTCGCGTTTCTCGTGCTCTTCATAGCTTCGAAACTGGAAAATTAAATTCCTCTAGTTTTCTAATTTCTAGTTTCATGCCTTAGGTGTAGCTTCGCAGGTGAAAATCCAATTCCAAAAACTGGTCTTCTAGTTCTTTTCTAGTATCTAGTTTCGAAACTAGACTTCTGATTTGTAGTTTCTTCAACTTCCAGTTCTGAAACTAGACTTCAGACATCTCGGTCTCTTTTCTAGTTTCTGGTTTAGAAACTAGATTTATGTCTTCTCGGTCTTCATAGCTTCCAGTTTCTAGTTTCTTCAACTTCCAGTTTCCAATTTCTCTATTACAATTCAAATCATCCTATACTAGGATTACATGTAGAAACTGACTAGAAACTACAAATTTGTTTTGATACACCAAAATATCAAATAAATGAGTGAACTAGTTTCCCAGTTCCTAATAGGCTGTTGGTCCCTAAATACCAGAGTCGTCGTGATAATATCTTAGCACGAGATGCAGCGGAATGAATAAACGTCTCTTACACTTCACGATGTTTTCAGAATATTTCTTAGCTCAAGTTATTATTTTAAATATGTTTTCAGATATACACTAGCAACTCTGTTGCTAGGTTTCAAATCAACTTGGAACAGTGATTAATAAAACAGTAAATGGACACAGGGTTTATAGTGGTTCGATCAAAACGATCTACATCCACTCCTTAGCCGAAACGCTAAGAATTCCACTAGAAAAGTATACAGATTACAAGGATTCACCTTTCCAGTTAAATAGGCAGTGAACTTTCGGCCTGGCTACTTGACAGCTATCCTCTGTTGATCTGAACTCCTTCGATAAGGTTTGGCTGGGTCAAGGGTGCACCTTCGAAACTCCTGCCTTGCCTGATATGAAAGTTTTATAGTCACTTCCTGACTTTTCTTGAATGCGGCTAAGTGCCCGTCTTAGTCTTGACCTTTTCAGATGTTCGACTATTAGATTCTTTCTGAAAAGAAAGAATCCCAATGATTGAGATATTCTTGAATGCGATCAAGAATATCTTCAATGGAGTGTCAGTATATCAATGAGCGACACTTCTGGTTGTTGGGATCTTT
>JAPKLW010001345.1:162623-215928 GCA_026898455.1 Plectranthus barbatus | reverse complement strand
AGGGAGGCGAGGGTAATTTCGGAATTACCGAAAGTCAAAAAGGTTAATGTGGTTGTCATTCGCTTGTCACATCGGTCACTTTAACATCACCTCACGCCAACTCCACATCTCCTCGCGTCATTGCACGGGAGACCGTAATATTTCGTTTACCTCCGAATATTTATCGATCGATATTATCCTGATACGAAAATGTCGGGTCATCGAATTAAATTATCGAGGTTAATTATTAATTTAATATTTAATTACCCTTCTTGAAATGAGATTGGCAATTTAATAAGTACCCAAAATAATAAATTTCCAAATCAAATCGATCGCATAGATTCGAATTAAATTCGATGACAAAATATAAATGTCGGAAATTCGATAAATACATTAAAATTTACGAGGGGCGTTACATCCTTCCCCACTACAAAAAATTTCGTCCCGAAATTTTGCAAATTACGAGAACTTCTCGGGATACTTCTCCTTCATCTTGTCTTCAAGTTCCCACGTTGCTTCTTCAGTGCCATGGTGCTTCCAAAGAACTTTGACAAGGTTGATCTTCTTGTTGCGGAGCTCTTGCGTTTTGAAATCCATGATTGCCTCTGGTCCTTCTTCGTAGGTCAAATCAGGCTGGAGCTGAACTTCATCTTGTTGAATAATGTGTCTTGGATCGTAGATATACTTCCGCAATTGTGACACGTGGAAGACATTATGAACATTTCCAAAACTCGGTGGCAAAGCCAAAAGATATGCTACGGCTCCAATTCTTTCTAGAATCTCATAAGGACCAATATATCGAGGTCTAAGCTTACCTCTAGCTCCAAAATGAATAATTCCCTTAGAGGGCGATATCTTCAAAAATACTTTATCTCCGACTTCAAAAGTCAACTCAGTTCGTCTCTTGTCAGCGTAAGACTTCTGTCGATCTTGAGCTTCTTTGATTCTAGCACGGATCTGTCGGACGATTTCTATCATCTCAGCAACTGAGTCAGGTCCTAAAACCTTTCGTTCTCCGACTTCATCCCAATACAAGGGAGATCTGCACTTTCTTCCATAAAGTGCTTCATATGGGGCCATTCCAATGGTGGCTTGAAAGCTATTGTTGTATGCAAATTATATCAATGGTAGAACGGCTTCCCATTTCACCCCTCGATCTAGAACGACCGTTCTGAGCATATCCTCTAGGGTTTGAATGGTTCTCTCAGTTTGACCATCAGTTTGAGGGTGAAATGCAGTGCTGAATTTCAATCGAGTTCCGAGCTCTCTCTGTAAGCCAGTCCAAAATCGTGAAGTGAACTTCGCATCTCTGTCAGATGTGATCGTTGTTGGCACTCCATGCAATCGTATGATTTCCTTGACATAGAGCTGGGCCAACTTATCTGATCCATACGTAATCTGAATTGGCAGAAAATGTGCGCTCTTGGTTAAGCGGTCCACAATTACCCAAATGGCAGTGTTTCCTCTTTGAGACTTAGGTAAACCGGTTACAAAATCCATAGCTATTGCATCCCATTTCCATTCAGGAATATCAAGCGGCTGTAACTTTCCATACGGCCTTTGATGCAATGCTTTTACCTGTTGACATGCCAAACATCGTTCTACAAACAGGGCTATGTCTCGCTTCATGCCTTCCCACCAAAATTTAGACTTAAAGTCTTGATACATCTTCGTACTTCCAGGGTGAACAGTGTACGGTGTTTCGTGTGCTTCTCTCATGATTTCTTCTTTCAAATTATTCACCTTCGGCACACACAATCTTCTGTCGTACATTATGGCATTATCGGAAGCTTCTTAAAAGTTTGCGACTTTCTTCTCACGAATCTGAAGTCGTATCTTCTCCAAACCTTCATCATTTCTTTGTGCTTCCACAATTCTCGTCCTTAGATCAGGACTTGCCAATAAGGCTGCTATTCTTGTACTCACCGTTTCTGGTGGTGTGACTAATTCAAGATTCAACCTTTCAAAATCCTTGATCAATTCTTCCTTTTGCGTTATCACAGCACAAGCTTTGGCTGGAGACTTTCTGCTCAACGCATCAGCTACTGAATTAGCTTTTCCTGGATGATGATTAATGATCAAGTCGTAGTCCTTCACTAGTTCTAACCATCTTCTTTGTCTCATATTCAGATCTTTTTGCTCAAAGAAATATTTGAGGCTTTTGTGGTCAGTGAAGATCGCACATCTAGCTCCATAGAGATGATGTCTCCAAATCTTCAGTGCATGCACAATGGCTGCTAGTTCTAAGTCATGGGTTGGGTAGTTTAATTCATGCGTCTTCAATTGATGTGATGCGTATGCAATCACTTTGCCTTCTTGCATCAATACACAACCTAGACCATTCTTGGAGGCATCAGTATACAACTCATAGTCTTTATCTGCTTCTAGTACTGCCAAGACTGGGGCAGTGGTTAAGAGTTCTTTCAAGCGTTGGAAACTCGCTTCGCACTCTTCAGTCCAAGTATACTTGATTCCTTTCCTCAGAAGTTGAGTCATTGGTCTGGCAATTTTGGAAAATCCCTCAATAAATCTGCGATAATATCCTGCCAGTCCAAGAAAACTTCGAACTTCGTTCGGGTTTTTAGGAGCTTCCCACTCCTTCATCGCTTGTATCTTAGCTGGGTCCACTTTGATTCCTTCAGCGGATACTATGTGTCCTAGGAACATTACTTCCTTCAACCAAAATTCACATTTGCTGAATTTGGCGTACAGTCTCTCCTTTCGCAGGGTTCTCAAGACTGTCCTCAGATGTTCTCGATGTTCCTCTTCACTCTTCGAGTAGACAAGGATGTCATCTATGAAGACTAGGACAAAATTATCTAGATATGGATGAAACACACGATTTATAAGATCCATGAATACTGCTGGTGCGTTTGTCAATCCAAAAGGCATCACTACAAACTCATAGTGGCCATATCTTGTTCGAAAAGCAGTCTTAGGGATATCCGTTGATCGGATCTTGAGCTGATGGTATCCGGACCTAAGGTCAATCTTCGAAAAGACCTTTGCTCCCTTAAGTTGATCAAAGAGATCGTCTATCCTTGAGAGTGGATACTTATTCTTCAAAGTGAGTTTGTTCAGCTCGTTGTAATCAATGCACATACGCATAGATCCATCCTTCTTCTTCACAAAAAGAACAGGTGCTCCCCAAGGCAATGCACTGGGTCGAATGAATCCCAAATCTAACAATTCTTGCAACTGCATCTTCAACTCTTGCAGTTCCTTGGGGGCCATTCTATACGGAGCTTTTGAAATAGGAGCTGCACCTGGTTCAAGGTCAATAACAAATTCTAATTGCCTATCTGGCGGCAGTCCAGGTAGCTCATCGGGAAAAACATCTTCAAATTCTATGACGACTTCTACATCGCTGACAGTAATATCCTTCTTGTCATCCTCATTGAGGTACACAAGGAAAGCTCGACTATCCTTTATGCTGGCTAATCGGTATGCTTGCATGGCAGAAATTAGGGGAATCCTTGTTCCTTTCCGAACTCTATGCAAGTACACTGGTTCTCTCCCAGCTTGTTCAAAAGACACAATCCTGTCCTTGCACTGAATGGTAGCTTGGTTTTCTTCCAACCAGTCCATTCCTAGAATCACGTCCACATCCTTCATTTGTAGGACGTTTAAACCTTTGGCTCTTAATATGCATGTTCCAAAAGAGATTTCTAGGGTCGGGCAGACAAAGTTTGAGAGAGCTGATCCACCGGTCGGGGTGATCACACACAATTCGTTCTTAGTTCTCTCAGTACTAAGCCCTAGGTTCTGGACACAGTCTTCAGATATGAATGAATGTGATGCGCCAGTATGAAAAAGCACAATAATCGGTGACTGGTTTACTAATCCCATACCTGTCAGGTTTCCCTGATCTTCCTTCTCTTTTGGCTGATCAAGAGCGTAGGCTCTTCCTTGACGTGCTGGCTGCTGAGCTGGCTGATGTTGATTGTGCTGCTGCGGCAGTTGCTGTTGCGGTTGCGGCTGCGGAGGCATCTGTTGAATCGGCCTGGCTTGAATAGCACGGTTGCGGTTGTTCTTGGGTTTCTGCTGGCCTTGCAGTGCTCGCAGTTGAGTATTGCCTTGGTTGCCTTGGCGTTGATTCCGAAAATCCTGGCGATTGTTGCCTTGGCGATACTATGACGAATAGTGTCCCATCTTCCCGCAGTTGTAGCAGCTGGCACGAAGTGCAGCGCATTCTCCCGGGTGGTCTCTCCCACAGCGGTTGCAGCGTTTGACAGCAAAGTTTCCTTGACGATTGTTCCCTTGGTTCTGGAAATTCCTCTGATTCTCCGCTTGATTGTTGCGGAAATTCTTGCTGCCCTGCCAGTTTCTCCTCTGTCCAGTTGTCGGGGTTTGTGCAACATCATCCTGCTTTCTTTTTATCCCTGATCCAGTGGGTTGCTCGAGTTTGTTGGCCAAGAGAGCAGCTCGCAGTCCATTTCTCAGTGCTGCTTCGATGTTCAGGGCTCGCTGCAGTGCATCGGTATAATCTAACCCAGTTAAGCAAGCAAGAGAGGCTTGGATGTCTGTTTTCAGTCCGGACATGAATTGAAGCGCCTTCTTCTGCTTGGTGTTCACCGCGTCTGGAGCATACTTCGACAGGCTATTGAACATTCGGTCATATTCTGTCACAGACATTTCTCCTTGCACAAGGCGGTGAAATTCCGCTTGTTTTTGGACTCGGTACGTCAGAGGGATGTACTTGGTGTAGAATTCCACCTTAAATTGATCCCAAGTTAGGGCACCTTCTTGTTCAGGAGTGAGCGTCTTCATATGGGTATCCCACTAGTGTTCGGCTTCGTCAGTCAGTTGGAACGAAATGCACTGGACCTTCTCTCTGTCAGTGCAATCAAGTATTCGGAAGATTCTTTCCATGGACTTTATCCATGTTTCAGCTTTAGGTGGATCTTTGGTTCCGTCTAGCAGCGGCGGATTCTGTCGGGTAAAGATTTCCTCGATTCTCCTAGGCTCGACGGGTGGTGGTTGCATTTCCTCGTTATGGTATTCCCAATTTTGTTCATGTTGGGGACCTTCGCCTTGGTTTGGATTCAGTCCTTCTGGGTTCAATTGAGGTTGGCCTCTTCCACAGCCTCGTCCTCGTCCTCGGCCTCGGCCTCGGCCTCTAGCAGGGGCTTCTCTAGGTGGCATCCTGCAAAGTAAATAGTCGTAAAAAGGGTATTCAGGACCCTAAATACGCACAATGCGTACCAAAAAAAATCCTTTTAAGGATTGCGATAAGAAACAACAATTGACAGATACAATTTAACAAGGTAAGTTATCCCACAGTTTAGGGTTAACAGTCTTTTAAGGGACTGTATTCCCTACAATATTTGGCATTGGCCCATGTACATAATTCGCCACAAGGATAAGAAAATTTGATATTAAGACGGAAAACATTCAAACATAACAACATGATATATATATCCGAAATGCCCGGAAAGTGGGCGGTAGCATTTCCATTAGAAATCTTGGGGGTTGCCGCGCTTGAAAATTGGCTTCCCGCTACCAAGGTTACAACATTTGCCTTCTCCCATGGGAGGCATCCTACTTACTATCACAACGATTACATTCGAAAGATTAGAAATGGGTCCAACAAGGTACCCTACAGTCACACATCCTACAGTTACAATAGTTAGTTATCACATATATGCATCTAGTAGTCCAGGCAAGGCTGGCAATCAGTAATCATCATCCGACGAGTCGAACATCCCGTCGTCGGAGCAGTCAATGATCTCAGGGGAAGTAGGAAGTTCCTCAGGGTCTTCTTCTTCATCAACATTCCCGGGCTTGTCACCCCATTCTTGCTGCCACTGTTGTGGCCAGTTATCTGCCACCCAATCGAAAGCCATCGGGACTTGCCCGTCATTTCCTTCCTCAGCCATGTTCTGCTCATTTCCATCTCCTTGATCGTCTCCTTCCTCACCACTCTCATCATCTTCTTCCTCTTCATTCTCTTCTGGATCCTCCTCCTCTTCCTCGTCCTCAGCTTCATCGGACTCTTCATCGTCTCCCTCAGGATCGAGGTATTGGTCTCCGAGTCTGTCCCGTATTTCCTGTCTCCACGCGGCCGGTATAGGGCGATCCCAATCAGGATTCTGAGAATCGTCGGAGTCATTCTCATCGGGATAGGCGGGATAGTGGTTGGCGTCTAACTTCTCATCGCTAGGACCATAGGAAGAGTCTCCTTCCGGGTCTTCCTCTGGCTCGCTGTCAGATGCGAAGCTTCTAGCTTGGGAAGATCCCGCTTCGATGTCGTGGGGTTGCGGTGGATTCTGGAAAGTAGCTCGCTGACGGCGGATGAGAGTAATGAATCCCTCCAGGTCGGACTCATCAGCAGGGGAGTCGTCCAAGTAGTTCACAACATTGGCCTGAACCCACGGTTGCCATTGAGGGGGCATCAACTCAGCTAGGCGGCGCAGTCCCTCGGTCTTAGTCACTCCATGTGGATGAGCATCCATCCAAAATTTGTAGAAGTCAGACAGGAAGCGGCTCAGGGAGTCTCCTTGGCAGATTCGGTAGCTCTGGAAGTAACTGACCCTTCTTTCTCCTGAGGCGTTGCTTGGTAACGGTTTACGGTGGGTGAACTTGCGTCGAGCCATCTGCGAATAGGTGAAGTCAAGAATCAGGTGGTCGTCAGATTACCAATAGTTTGCGCAAATTAAGTAGCGAAAGTAACGCGATTATAAAGTTAATACTCCTAGGTTCGACTACGGCGCATAAGAATCCTATCTTAGTACATGCTTGTTCTAAGTCTCTCGCGAAGGTAAACTAACACATGCTCCCTAAAAGCATCTAAGTTCTCTAATAAGGTCCTTATAATTACAACATTCGTAATGCATATGGAAAACTTTCATGAAAATGCAACAATTTATGCACTAAAAACCTTTGATAATTAGAATGCAACTATTTATGCATTGGAACTTTCCATGAACTTTGATAAAAGAGATGCAACAATGTATGCATAAAAACTTTCATATTTCAAAAGAAAGCTTGCGCCTTGAACTTTTAATGCAACAATTTATGCAAGATTCTTTTCTTAATGCGGCACCGAGTACGAGTGCAGGAGCTGGAGCTGGTAAGGACACTTCCGACTCATTAACTAGGTGGAGGCCTCGAAACAAGGAGGACCTCGGTTCAGAGCAAAAAGAAAAATTTTCAAACCTGGCTCTGATACCACTTTGTCACGCCCCGATTTAATAATAAGGCAATATTCAAGAAATGAGGCACATCGGGTACGAGACTTCCACTTGGGATATCAATTATCAAGAATGGTTCAAGTAAGTAAGAGAGAATCATCACACTTGTCCCAAGTTAAGCAAAAGATATAAGAGGGGTGCCTCCTCAAGAACGGATCATAGCTTCTTGAGTGAATCAAATATTAGAGTTTTAACTAAATTAATGATAACAAAAGTCTAATCAAAAGACATTGAGTTTTAGCAGCGGAAAGTTATCAAGGAAGTATTTATATGAAGATACACACTTTCGCATCTAACTATTACAAAAAGAATCTTCAACTCCACTCCTCTGCTACCTCGTACTCTTGCTCCAATAGCTTCTTTTAACCTGCGCATTTTAGAAATAATGCGAGGGGCTAAGTACAAATTGTACTTAGTGAACACATGCCCGAAAACATACATACATATAAGCTTGTCATGCCTTTTTAAACGGGTCGCACATGGGGTTTTAAGTTTGAAATCCTCCCATTGCACCAAAACATTTCATGAATGAGCATGCTCCTTTTTACTAGTTAAACTATCTGCAAATGATTATGTGACTGGGAGGTGGCCACCTACCACAGTCACGATGCTAGTTCGAGTAGGGCATGACCCCTAGCATGTCAGCATCATAGTGCACTAACCCGAGGTATCTCTTTCACTACCTGGGTACGATCGATAAGACTCGCAATACGCAGAGTCAACATCCACGTTGAATACGTTTGATGTTCTCTGAGTGGGGTTCCCCCACTGAGAGGACAGATAGCAAACATAAAACAGTAGGCAATGACAAAGCAGTTTAAAACAAAACATTTCATTTCATGCTTGATATGCTTTGAAAAGAAAACATTGTTTTCATATTTTTAATTTGGCCCACTATATAGGGGTAAAGAAAGCCCACCTTGAGTTGGTGCGATTATGCGGTCTGTTGATCTAGTAATTGACCTTCTCCTTGCCCTTTCCTATGTCATAAGGAATACGGGTAAATCCTCAATGGATAATAGATTTATTTAAAATCTAACTCATCAACTAATTCTAGACTCTTAATCGATCTTGGACTTCTCACGTTTGAGCCATCGGATAAGGATATAGAAGAATGATTTTGTCAATTTTAGTTTGACGGACAAGGTAGTCAAACATTAATTCAATAGCTCGTGATTCAATATCGAGCATTAATTCAAGAAGCATGAATAATAATTAGATTTGATTGATCAAAACAAATGACTTCGTCAAGTGACTAAGCACTTTCAATAGTTTAAGATTGAAAGAAGTTTCATCGTGAATCATCGTACATTGCTTGAGAGTATAAGAACTCATCAAGTTGTTTCAACGAGATAATCTAGGAAATTCTCGATCTTAGATTAAGATCGAATTAAGATTTCAAAGGTTAAGGTTTAACAAGTTTGATAGGCTTCAAAGGAAGTTCGAGTAACAAGAGTTCAGTCAAACAAATCAAATTGAAAAGATTCTCGGAGAAATTATTGAAGATAACATTTCTTCGTCGATTGATACAAGGAATATCAAACGAAACCAATTTGGATTTGAATTAATTGAATAAAGGGTTTAGAATTTAAGGAAATGTTATTTGAGTTGATTTATATGAAGGATATCGAAAGGTATGAAAGATAAATCGAATCGGTCAAAGAAAGAACAAAATGTGGGGAATTTCACTCTGTCTCGACCGAGATGGAGTGCATCTCGACCGAGATGGATGCATCGACCGAAATGAAATATATCTCGACCGATATGAGCATATCGACCGAGATGAGGTGCATCTCGACCGATATGAGCATATCGACCGATATGAGCATATCGACCGAGATGAGACATATATTGACCGAAATAAATAGAATTCGGCCATCTCGACCGGGATGAAGTCCATCTCGACCGATATGGACATATCGACCGAGATGACTCTTATCTCGCCCGATATAGCCATCTCGACCGAGATGAAGTCTATATCGGCCGAAACAGAGGCTGCATGCCTTCCGGCGGAAATTCTTGTTTTTGGCTCAAACGGTTATCCGGGCTCGTCCAATCGATTTCTAACAACACCAAATAGTTTTCTAACAAGTATAACGGGTCTAGACATGATTTAAATCATCAAAATATGTTGGAATCGAGATTTAACCATAATATTTCAATATTGGACAAATATACCAAAATTGCTCCAAAATCATCACGACTCGATTCCTAACTCGATATATTGTTTCTAGGCTCATAATATAACATGCTAAACATGAATACGTACTCATAATCTCAATATCAAGCCTAGATCATAACATTTCTCAACTAGGGCAAAAATCACAACATGCTTAAATCGTCAAAATAGCTAGAGGGAGGTTCGATCTATACCTCTAGGACGTTCGTTGAGCTTCGTGGGCTTGATCAACCTTTGATTCCTCAATTTCTTACTTCAAAACAAGAAGAAAAGAGATTCTAAGGTCGGAAATGGAAAGGAAACGAAGAGAGGATTCCGAAAAGGTATAGTTTTACCTTGAAAACTCCTAGCCGGAGCTTCGTCGGAGCTCGCCAGAGTTGGTCGCCGGAATCTCGCCGGAAATCTCTTGGTAGATTTTGAGAGAGAGTGAAAAGTGTTAACTTATGAATGAAGCCTTCTATTTATAGAAGGGAGGCGAGGGTAATTTCGGAATTACCGAAAGTCAAAAAGGTTAAAGTGGTTGTCATTCGCTTGTCACATCGGTCACTTTAACATCACCTCACGCCAACTCCACATCTCCTCGCATCATTGCACGGGAGACCGTAATATTTCGTTTACCCCTGAATATTTATCGATCGATATTATCCCGATACGAAAATGTCCCAAAATAATAAATTTCCAAATCAAATCGATCGCATAGATTCGAATTAAATTCGATGACAAAATATAAATGTCGGAAATTCGATAAATACATTAAAATTTACGAGGGGCGTTACAGAAAGACTATTAGAAAAAGCAAAACAACTTCGTCTGCAAGCACAACAATTACAAAAAGAAGTAAGCCAAGCAGATAAAGAAGCACAGGCAATAGAATTAATGCTTAATTCATCCAGTGACAAATCAACCGAAGATCTTCCAGCAGCAACAATCAAAGATAAATCAAAAACAGAGGAACAGGCAACTGGTGGATCTCGATCTAAAGAAAAATTTGATGAAGAAGAAAGAGCTAAAGCATACTATGTTATTTTTAATGGCTTAAATACAGGAATATATGATGACTGGAGCAAAGCAGCGATCTTCATCAACAACCAAAGCGGCATCATCTAAAAGAAGTACCCTAGCCTACAGGAAGCAAAAAATGCACTAACAGAATACCGAAGTACTTATGCAGCAAAAGCAGCAATGCCAGGACAACCACTTCAATCAAGAATGGCAAATTTAGGGCGAATCCCTAATAACAAAACACTAACAATAAATTATATCCCTACTGAACAAGAACGGGAAGAATTAACAAAACTAACCAAAGCAATTTTTGATCAAGAATATAATTTCTTGGTTAATTACACAATAGCAGACAAACTCTCAAGCATATACCCTATTGAAGGAATATTTCAAGGGCCCAAGGCAATTGTTTTACCAGAAGCAGATCCTATTAAGACATATATGATGTTCCAAAGCGGACTCATAAGTACAATCTACTTCAGAAGCATGGATATATTTCGATACTTCCCAAACTACATGAAGAAAGCTATTCAACAATATCATTCAGGAGTGATAAAACAAAGAGAAGGATTTCTAAAGATGTTTGCAACATACCCACTATTCTTCAATGAAGGAGAGCAAGCAGGATAAGTTAGACAACCAGCCATACAATTATGCCAGATAGGAGTAAGCAATCAAAAGTACCCAACCATTGGAGATACAAAGCATGAAGATATCATACAACAATTTTTAAATAATTATGTCCTGATACTACTACGAGGAATCAAGATTCGAGCACGAACAAATTATATTTCAAAATCAGTAATTATATGGAGCATGCAAGCAAGGGAGAAAGAAGTAGATATCTAAAGCCAGAAATATATAGAAAAATTCCTAAGAGATTTACAAGGAATTGATTTCGATTACACTCCAGAAATAAAGCAAGAAATTTGTATCAGACTGATTGAAGAATTTCCTGGAGATCATGCCTGTAGCATATGTACACCAAGCACCGACGGAGATGCAGACTTTGAGACAATAGAAGAGAAAAAGATGTGAAAAGACATCACTATTTTTGTTTCTTTCTGTAACCACTATGTAAATTAATTGATTCTACTGTGTATAGTGGTACCCCTCCATGTGTAGTGGTACCCTAATAATGTAAAAGGCAGACCTTTCGTCGCCTATAAATAATGTGGCTCTCTCATTAGGAGAGGACACACTTCCTATTGTAACATATTTCTCTTTCTATCTCATGTAATATATTTCTCATATATGAAAGGTTTTTTCTATCTCTGGAGGATCTGAAAACGGCTACAGCAAGGAAGCTCTTTGGCCGAATTGATCTTGAGATCTTGAAGAAGAAACATTTCAGGTATGAAATCACAAAACTCTTTTACAAGGTTCAACATATCAAGCATGAAATGTCAAAGTGGCAACCTATATCGCTGTGACAACATATAGCAGGCCCGACAGAGTAATAAATGATATGAAGAACATAGAAGTTAAGTTAGATCATAATAATTATAATCAATATCATATACTAACAAGTATAAACAAAAAATTAGTTGTTGCATTAATAGACACAGGATCTTGTACAAGTTTTATAAGTGAAGATCTAGCAACAGAAATTTATGATTTATATCCAAAAGTAACATATATTACTCTCGAAGGAACTCCAGTACGAAATACTAAATATACATCTGTTAATATTATTTTTAGTAAAACACTTTCAATAAAAATAGAAATACCAATCGATGGAAGAACTAAACAAGAACAAAAAGAAATAATATTAGGAATAGATTTTTTAGAAAACTTTAATTATAAAATAAAAAGTAAAGAATTAATACTAAAAATACAAGGTGAAAAATTTAAAATCCCACGAATAAATTTATATAAAGAAAATATTAAACAATTACTATGAATATTTTTGAAAAAGGAGAAAGCTCGAGGCAAGATCAAGATGATAAAGAAGATATAAAAGAAATAATAAGAGCAGAATCAATGGGAGAATACTTGTCTGATCTAATATTCGATAAGAAAATAATAAATAAAGTACGAAAAAAGGGAGAATTTACATTTAACTCCAAAGAAAGTATAGAAATTCCAACTTTTAATAAAAGAATATCAAACATACTAAATCGAGAAAATATAGTATACTATGGATTAATGAGTGAAGAATCAGTAGTATACATGAATCAAGCAAATTATGAATTCCAAGCATACATAATGAATAAAGAAAAAATAAAAGAAAAAATAGAAAAAATACCTAAAAAAGATCGGAAGAAATTAGGATACATACATATTGGAATAATACAAATAATAGTAAAATCTACTTATTTCACAGCAATAGACACACCTGTACAATTACAAGTTGTTGACAATAGAATTTTAGATGAAAAAGATAAAATTATGGGAGGAATAGATGGCAATCTAGGTTTTGACATCATTAAATTCAATGTTGCATTACAATATGGAATTCCTTTCCAAACAAAAACCTTTAATGATGCAATTGGAGTCCGATGTAATTTTCTAAAAAAAGATTTAATGAAACCCTTAGACATGCCATTTACTGTAAGTTACAAAGTATCTTATGCATTAACTAATAGTAATTTAAGTATAATTTTTCAACATATAGATAGAATATATACAGACGAACTATTAAGTACTACAAGTACTGTAATAAAAAAGGATAATAGCCTACAAAAATTCATTCAACGAAGTTCATCTCAAAGAATTCAAAATAATACACCAATCTCAAAAGGTATCATAGAACAAGCAAGAGCTAGTACAAGTAATATAAGCTAGAATAAATGGCCTGAGCCACTAAAAAGACAAACATTACATTCAGATATTCAAATGACACAACTAAATAAACAAATACAAGAATTAAAAACAGTAGTTACAGAAATAAATGATAAAATATAATATTATTATGCCTAGTTCCACTTTTATATTAATAAAAATAGATGATGAAAGGAGCATATATCTTCCTTATACTGATGAATTGATGCAACAAAAATTACGAAAAGAACATCTTGAAGCTCATACTGCTTATAGCTGTCTAGTAAGAAAATTTACACTTGTTGATAAAGAAAATATACAGGAAATTAGACAACTTAGTTCTGACATAGAAATATTAGAATCTACAATTAAAGAACTACATCAACAATTAGAAGAAATTAGATTAAAAATTATTAGAAAACAAAATTAGAGAATTACAACTTAGAATTAGAAATGAAAATTAGAATAACTACAAAAGGGTATTTAAGTAAAATGCATGCAATTGAGTATTTTTTGAATGAACTTAACAAATGGATATTTTTGTAATATAGGATAGTGAAATTGGGTATTATTAAATTTCACTCTATTGGTTTAATTGGCTTTTCACTCTTGAAACTGGCTAAATCGGAATATGCACAACCATAATTTGAAGATGGAAAAAAATTTGTTGGTCATGGCCATCTAACACCTTTTGTATCGGGAAGGTCTTGGGTTAGACAGGCCTAAACGATTTAGGCGGGTTTTATCCATTAACCCAAGTCCAAACTCATATAATATACCCTAATTGGGATTAATAAACCCTAATTGGGATGAGTCAACCCATTTGGGTAGGATAAAACCCGCCTAAACTGTTTAGGCCTGCCTAACGCAAGTTTTTGCCTTTGTATCACGGGATCATAACATTATTCACATCAAGAAAGAAAAAACAGAAACGAGTTCTTGATGAAAATTCTAATCAACCATGCAGCTGATCCAATCTGCACCACTATAAAATGCTGTTCTTCATTTATAATCAGATTATATTCACAATCTCAACACTGCTAATTCCGCCTAAAGCCTGGAAACAAACAAGTTCTTGAGCTCTCTCCGGAGAATCTTTCCGGCCGGTGACCTCGGTATAGACGAGCGGAAGCAGACCTTTCTCACCTTCTTGTAAGGTGCAACCTGCAGTAAACAAACAATGCTAAGCTGCGAGTGTGAAAAAAATGACAAAACCAGCAAGAATGGTGATGACCTGCTTTGCTACGTAGTCCATTAGAGCAGCCTCAGAGACTGAGCTACCTTCTTTGGGAACGATAAATGCCACTGGGATCTCTCCAGCTTCTTCGTCTCGTGCGCTGCTCCGTGCAAATGGTGACAATCAGAAACAAAGTTGACAAGCAGCAATCTTATCATAATAAGTAGTTGTAGAATTTGAGCAGCAGATTGCAACAGTAAAAGATTGTGTTCAAAGCCAGTTGTGAGGGATGCCCCTGGACTTACGTCTCAAACCACCTATGTAGCTATACGCACATCCACTATTTGACAGAGTTTCCAACCGATAATAGACCATAACAACTCTCGAGCCTCATCGCGTTTCAAATGCAAACAAGCTAGTAGGGAATACAAAGAATCAACCAAGGACAGATACTATTATATGTTTTCTATTACTCTGACTACAAGGAGAATAGAATCCCATGCTAAATTCTCATTAACTTATTGATTAAATCAATGAGGAATATACCATATTTGATAGATTCATTCAAGAAAAAGGAAATCTCACTTCATGCCAAATTCGAATATAATATAAATAGCAAAGGTCATTAAAGAAACACCCTTACCCTGTAACAGCCGCGTCAAGAACATCTGGATGTGACATCAACACTGCCTCCAAATCAGCAGGAGCAATCTGAACATAACAGAGTGGACCAATACTTGGATCAATTAATACAGTGCAAAAGTAGTATATGAAAGCAGTTTTTAGATAAACGAATTTTTGGGACTATAAATCAAAACAGGGCAACTTGAGTAATGAAAATGGCATAAATGTAGGCAAACCTGGAAGCCTTTGTACTTGATGACCTCTTTCAAGCGATCAATTATATACAAGTACCCTTCTTGATCAAAATAAACTATGTCCCCAGTATGTAGCCAACCTTCTCTGTCAAGTGCAGCCACAGTTGCATCCGTGTTATTCAAGTACCCTGTTGCAGAAACATCACAACAACATTACATACAAAACTGCTTTGAGTTAACTAATTATGTCAAAAAAATAGAATAGAAGACAATCACCTTTCATGTTTCCTGGTGTGCGCAGCCAAAGCTCACCGATGCATCCTGGAGGTAGGAGACCACCTGTCACCCAGTCTACCACTTTAGCTTGAACATTAGGTGAAAGAAGTCCTACAGAGGAATATTTTTTAACTCCATCGGTATTGTAACCACGAGTGGCCAAAGCAGTGGATTCTGTCATTCCATAACCCTGAACAGAAATGTATTGGATTACCATACATTACTATTCAAATTAACAACATGTAATAAGTGCAGGATCTTGTCATATTAAACACCATAGAGAAGTAGCAATATACTGATAAAGAAATATGAAGCCACCTGCATATAACTGAATGAATACCTGAATGAAATCAACATGGGGGAGTGCCCCATTCAGTCCACTTATGCTTTTCTCACTCAAAGGAGCTGCCCCAGACGAAACCTGTTTCAAGCTCCGAAAATTATTGCCATCACCTCTCTTTGCAATCTTTGTCAATGCAACCAGTATAGGTGGAACAGCAGGAAGGTGAGTGATATGATATCTATCAATAGCTCTCCCCATTTCATCAGCATCAAATTTTTTCATGGTGACAACAGTACTCCCCAATGATAATAATCCCAAAACAAATAGAGACAGTCCATAAACATGGAACATTGGCACAACAGCCAAGTAGATATTCTCTGAACTCGGGTAATCATACAGAGAAGCTTCAAATCTCACAAAAAGCTCAATCATGGCTATGAAGTTTCCATGTGTCAACATAACTCCTTTAGACTTACCAGTAGTGCCCGATGAGTACAAAATGGCGGCAGTGTCCTGCTGCATGATCCTAGGCCTTGGGGCCATTCCAGGATCGCTTGAAATGAGCTTATGAAAAAGACAACCATCACTAGGCTGAGAGCTCAAATCTGAAATTTCAGGTACCCCAACTACACGGCATCCTCCCATTGCATTTACTAATTCAATATCCTTACCAGTAGCAGCAAATGCTAAAGTCACATTACTATCAAGAACCTGTCGTTTTATCTCTAACAAACTACTCAAGGGATTCATGGTGGTCACAGTGGCACCCACACTCAAAGCACCCAAGAAAATTAGAGGGAAAAAAACAGAATTGGGCAGCAGAATCAAGATTACATCACCTTGCTTGACACCCAAAAGGTGAAGACCAGCGGCCATGGATTTCACCAAAGGTAAGAGATTGGAGTAGGAAACGGATAGCCCGGATGCCGAATCAATGAGTGCATGCGTCCCATGATGTTTATGAGAGAAAATGAATGAAACAACATCAAGAAAAGGGTCAGAAGGGAGGCTGATGGAGGGGTATTTGCTGGAGTATGTTCCTGTTTCAGGTGAAAACCAAAAAGGAGTGGAGTCTGTCAACTTCCTAGATTTTGAGGTTTCTTTAATCCCACCAACTTCTTCTTTTACAGAGGTCTGCAGCTCAACGTGGCCTTTCAATAATGCAGCCATTGAGATTTGAGAGAGAGAAGAAGGAGAAGAAGAAAAACTGAACCAAAGCCCAGAAAGATTGAATTCTGGAAAAACCCACGATATTATATAAACTCGAAACGTAATCCCATATAATATGACGTGCGTTACGTCCCTCCGCAAAATGTAAAGCCTATATTTTAATCACCCAAATTTGTGTGTCCTGAAATTTAGAAGAGACGAGCAAAATGAACAAGGTGGGCGGCAATATGGGATTCGACCAGAATAAATCGCAAAATTAGGAACCAAAAATGATGCTAAATTTCGTGGCTGAAAGTGAAGAAAGCAGGAGATTGCTGGCGGAAGCTTATAAGGGCTGCTAACTGTTAAAGCGGAAATGGACAAGGAAAGAAAGCTCCTGCGCTGCTAAAACTTCTTAAAAACCTAACAATTTTTTTCCCAAAAATTCAAGTCAAAACAAATTAAAGGACTTTTTTTTTTGGTTGGAAAGAAAGAATCAATACATAGATGAAACTAGTTTTCTATATAAAATATGAGTTGGTCTTCTGAGAGACCGTTTCACCATTCTTTTATGACGGACTTTAATACATCATTTCAATAAGTTAAATATATCATTTTATTTTAAAAAATTACATTATTTGCAACAACAAAAATACATCATTTCAATAAATTAAATACATCATTATATACTTTTTTATGTGTAAAAAATCACATTATTTGTAACAAAGAAATAGATCATTTGCAATAAATAAATACATCATTAAATTCGTCTTACAATAAAAATTATTAGACCGTCTCATCTGAGAATTTGCCATAAAATATATGAACTATAGTGTAAAGCTAAACAAATTAGTTCAATGAATTTTTATATTAAAAAATAATAAAAAATGGCCAAAATTTTCAATCAATTTAAATTTGATGTGGCTGTAAAATATTTAAATTTAGAAGTCTCAATAATATTAATATTTACAATCACATGAATATATATTATATTTTTAAGACGTCTTAACTCGATATTGACTTAAAATATAAAATATATCTTCATCAATACTGTAATTTCAATATTATATGATACAATGCAATCAAATATTATAAATTATTGAACTTGAGCTTTAAATATTTTGATATCATTATATTTGAGTTTAAAATGATTCAACTTTTATTAATTGATTTGTTTGGACTCACTTCTATTCTTCTCATATAAGTTGTTATTCGTTTGATGCATGCCGAATAATATTATTTCTATTTTTCTCGTTAAGATATTTATAATTATGTTGTGTATTAATCTATCCCTTCCCCATCCAAAATTTAGCATTATTTTTCCTACATTTGTATAGGATGCAAAACAATGTAATTTTATATATTTAAAAAGTTTTAAATTTTTACATTATTTATTATCCTTAGTAGTAAGTGTCATGCATGTTTTCGGCAACCATAAAGATTTAAATCTATAATGAACATTGAATGAATTTATTCCGAACTCTAGAATATAAGTCCTAAACTTTAAATATAATTAACCAGCAAAAAACCCTATGTGGATACAAACATTCTATGTTATACTATATTTAGTTTAAAATATATTTCATGTAGATTAAATAAATTTAAGTCAGATAAAATTTTCATCTCTTTTTTTTTTGGTCATAGTAGACTATTTTTTTTTTATAAAACTCATGATACTTGTCATTAAAAAAATTAGATTAATACTCTTTGAGAAATTATTTAAATATAATATATCCATATGATATTTGTATGTTTCAATACGTAAAATTTATCACATAAATTATTTAAACATATAAATTCACGAAAATTATTTAAATACGTGAAACTTATAACATAAAATATTTATGTATAATTTAATTATTTAAATTAAGTAAATAATTTTTATTAACTTTATATTTGTAATTTCCATTAATACCATAGTATTGGTTTAAATTATTTTTAAAGAGTCTTGGTTTCGATATAGATTATTGAGATAATAAATTCAAACAAATATTATTAATCTTTATTACGTAAACCTTAATCCTTTTTTGAATTATTTGAAATTAGTAAATAATATCAAATACTTGTGTAGTATTCTTAGGTATTACTGTAGTAATCCCACCTTAATTTGATGTTTTGATGTGTCAAAACAATATACCAAAGTCTAGGCCTTAGAGTTATTACCTCATGTAATCCTTGTATAGGATGATCGAGTTGTAATAGTCTAGGAAGAAGGACATCATTAAAACTGTGGAACAGTTTTGAAGAAAACGACATTCAGACGAGATAACTGTCGAATATACAAGACGAAGACAAGCAGAGCAGAGCAAGGTCACAAAAACTGCGTAGACAGTTTTCCTGTCAAAGCCTCGATGCTCAAAGAAAACTGTGGATATAGAAGACGTAGAGAAACTATTGAGAGGCGCTCACAGTTTCAGGTCAAGACAGTTTCACATCTAGAAGTACGTACGTAGCAAAATGTCGAACAGTCGTAGAAGAACCTTGAGGAAGTCAATAAAAAAAGACAGACAATACTCAATTGCGACTGGTATACAACGTTGTTTGAACGTCTGACACAACAAGTACAAACTGCTCTGAAAAGCAGGTTGATGCAGCAGAAAAAACAGAACGAGAAGCTACTTTTTCAGAGAAGGATGGACTATGATTGGACATCCTTCTCAATGTCTCTACCAGCTATTTTCTGGGTTTCCACCTATAAATAGCAGGAAATAAAGAGACATAAAAACCTTTGCTCCTCTGAATACCTTCGCATATTTGAATCTCCGACACACTCCTACTAGCCTCTCTACAGAAGTTAAAGCTCAAGCATTAAACGCTCTCAAGAGAGAAGACTTTAATATCGTGGTACATTTATTGAACACGAAGCATTCATTGCTTATAGAATCTTTGGAGATTCACCGTGTGACCTCGAGCACACGAGGATTAAGTCAGTGGACTTAATCTACATCTTTGGTGTTCTTACTGTTCAAGTAAGAACACAGCAGCCTGCTCTTGCAAAGGAAGAGTAGGTTATTATGGGCAACTGCCAAACTGTGCACGTTCTGGGAAGAACACAACCATCCAACCTACCGAAGAAGGAAAATGGAGGTTTGTTCTCAGTCCAACTTCGAGCCGGTCCACAGAGAAGACGCAGAGCCTTCGACGGACTAAAGAAGCAGTGAAGTACAACTGCCTGGGCGACTGATCCATTGTGCTGTGGACGGAGGTTTCTACAACAACTGGCTATAGATCGTGAGGATTGTAACTTCATAACTTAGCGAATTACCGAATCAGATTTCCAAAGAGTGGACGTAGGACTTAAGGCTCCGAACCACTATAAATATCCTGTGTCGTTTACAGTTTTATTTACTTACACACTTAACAGTTTTCAATTATATCTTGAAACCTTCAACACTTATCATGTATGTGTTGAAGTGTATAAATTGTCAACTGTCGTACCTGTAAAACTGTTAATATAATCTGCTGGCTAACCTAAACTGTGTTTCTAAAACTGCTAAGCAAAAACTGTGCTGATATTAAATTGAACTGCATAAGTTAGAGTGTATTTATGTGATTTAATACTTCCTTTGCACATTATACGTACTCTGATCTGGGACCAACAAGTGGTATCAGCGCAGGTCGGTCTTTCTAGACAATCTTGTTTTGAGTCGCTTAAGACCGGATCCGTACTTCCTTACACTCTAACTGTTTGTTTAAGTGTGATTAACGAGCAAATAATCTTTAGAGCATAATGATGAATTATTCAAGCATTCCCAAATACAATCTAAAGAAGTTCGAAGCATGGAAGAAGAGGTGTCTCATTCAGTTGAGAGCTCAATATCCAAAGATGGATGAGGTTCTAAAGAATGGACCTCTGAAGATCCAGATTCCTAAAGTCAATCTCGCCGTAGGAGATGCTCCAGGCGGTATTGAAATAATAAACAAACCTATGGAGGACTGGACACATGAGGACAGGAAACACCACCAAGTTGATCACATCGCGCATGAAATGATTATACAATCCCTCCCAGATTCTCTCATGGATGCAGCCGTGGAGCACAGCATGGCCAAGGCACTTTGGGATTGGATCAACGACCTCACAAAGGAAACAGAGGCGATGAAGCGCAACAAGAAGAAGGTTGTCGCGAAAAAATATGAATCCTTCCAGATGCTACCTGGTGAGACAATCAAGTCGATGGAAGCAAGGTTCAACACCATCATCAGCGAGATGAAAAGTCTTGGAAGAGAAGAGAAGGTAGCCGATATGAATGCCAAAATTCTGTCGAGACTGCCGAAGGAGGTCTGGTTTGTTAAAACCACCAGTTTGAAGACCATGGATCTCTCCAAAATGACCACCAAAGAACTGTTCGCCGAACTTCAAGCCCATGAATAGGACATCCAGATGGTGAACAGGAATGAAGCCGTTCGAACTCCAAATTCAACAGCTGATGGTGATGCAGCATTCTTCGTAAAGAGAGATTTCCAAAGGCGCTCAAAGAGGCCAGTTTATTTCGAGAAAATTGCCTATCAATCACCAGCGAAGGATGCCTTCAACACAGTTCAGAAGAAGGAAACTGAACTGTCAGTTGCCAAACTGGAGGAACAGTTGAAGAACCTAACCATGCTCCTCGAACAAAAGGAAAGGAAAAGGAAGCTCAGTCCAGTGAACAAAGGTTCATCAAGAGAGAGCCACGCACATGCTACGAGTGCAACTCTCCAGACCACCTGAAGTACGAATGCCCTCAAGTCTCTCAGGAGGAGAGAGACAGATTGAAGATGTTCTAGAGGAGAGCATCCAAAGCTGTGGCCCAAGCAATGCTCACAAGAACTGAAGTGCCAGACGTACTAGACCATGACGATGGTTACTACACGTCTGAAGATGAGAAAGATGAGGAAGCATTTCTTGCTTTCATGGCAGCCATTGATGGAGATGTTACCGATGAAGAAGAAAGCGCTTCAAACCACAAAATCCTGGTAACAACTAATTTGCCCTCACCTAGTGTATCTTTATGATTTGATATTAATTTTGAAACATGTCACTTAAGCTCAGAGGAAATTTCACTTGAGAAAATTATTAAAGAATTTGAAAATTTTCATGAAATTAAGGATACACTAATTAGTGAAAATGCTTTGCTGAAATAAAAAATTTCAATTTTGACCAATGAAGTCGAAAGAACGAGGTCACTTATTGAGGAATTAAATTACTTAAGAAAATAACACATCAAATTGTTCAAAGATTTTGAAAATGTGTCAAAAGAACGTGATTCTTTAAAGAAACTTGAGCCTGTAGAGTGTAATTGCTCCTTTAAAAGAAGCTCAAGAACTTTAAATGAGATTTTGAGTGTTCAAAGACCTCCATCCGATAAATTCGGACTTGGATTCTTGGAAAACCATAATGAAAAGGAAGTCTTGAACAATCATAATCCCACTTCAGGAACTGAGGAAACTCATTTAGGCTTTGTCAAAGCGAAACTCAGTTCAAATGATATGTTGGAAAAGGGTAAGGTAAATTCCAAGAAGCCAGTTAGCAAAAATGTTAAGACCAAATTCTGGTCAAAACTTGACACAAAACTGGTATCTCAATAGAATGCTCACACTGTTGGAAAACTGTATAAGCAAACTGTCGAGAGGAAAACTGACCTTCCCTCAAAACTGGACAAGCGAAATGTTCCATTTGCAAGGAATCCGTTTTTATCAACAAGAACGACTAAGCTACATGCAAATGTTGCAAGGAAGTTGGTTTGTCAATCAGAAATTAATCCGAGAAGTTATGATAGAACTCCTGTTCATCATACTAGTAATCCGAATAGGGGGAACACCTATTCGAGGCCAGAGTCTTGACAATTTTATACTCAAAAGACAGTGATGGCTACACACCCGAGAACAGTTTCTCGAGACTCTTTCCTGAACAGTCGCTTCAGAAAGAGTTCACACACCACACCCATAAATTACATGCATTCACACAACACACACATTTTTAGAAGGAAGGCTGATCAAACACAGAAGAGTAATTTATTTTCACAAACTGTAAGAGTGAAACAAGTGTGGATACCAAAAGGTTGGATCCACGTGACTGACCTTGCAGGACCCGAAAGGATACGGGGATCTAAATGAATTTTCTGTGTTTCAGGGTACGAGTCCGCTAAAGAAGGAAAAGACCTGGATATTCTCGGCTCACATGACAGGAGAAAAGGGATTGATCAAGAACCTGGAAAGGTACGAAGGAGTAACAGTCATCTTCAGAAAAAAGGCCACGGGTCAAGTGATTGGAAAAAGATACGTAGAGCACAATAGAATCATCATTCAAAATGTATCTTTTGTCACAAATCTGAAGCACAATCTTCTCAGTATAAGTCAACTGAGTGAGAGTGGCTATATTGTCAGATTTAAAAAATCAGAATGACAAATACTAGACAAAGAGACACACAAGATCATACTCATAGGAATCAGAAGAGGAGGTCTATACAATGTGGATTGGTCCAGTGGAGAAAGAGGGACATGTCTCATAGCACTCAACTCTTCAGAAGCAGCAAACTGGCTGTGGCACAAGAAATTAAGTTACTTGAACTTCAACTCAATCCGACATTTGGCAAAGCATAATCTAGTTGAAAGATAACCATAGAAGAAGTTCCAGAAAGGAGTATATAGAGCATGTCAGTTCGGAAAACAGACTAAAGCCTCCTTCAAGATTAGGTCAGTTACAACGAGCACAGAGAGGATCTTGGAACTGCTCCACATGGATTTGTTTGGTCTAGTCACCCCACCCACAATTGGAAAACGAAGATATACATTAGTGGTTGTTGATGACTACTCAAGATATACATGGGTGGTGCTGCTCAAATCCAAGGATGAAGTCAAAATTCTTCTACCAGAACTGATCAATCGTCTTTAGAATGACAAATGATTGAAAGTTAAGAGGATAAGATCAGACAATGGAACATAATTTTGTAATGGACATCTAATGGACTTCTGCGCTGAGATAGGAATTGGACATGAGAAGTCTGCACCAAGAACTCCTCAACAGAATGGTCTCGCTGAGCGAAGGAACATAACTCTCAAAGAAGCAGTGAGAACCATGATGGCTGAAACTGACATTGGAAAGGGATTCTGGGGAGAAGCCTTGATGACAGCCTGCTACACACAAAACAGAAGTGCATTCAACACGCGGCTGCACAAGACTCCCTACGAGATCTACAATGGTCGTAAGCCTTCTATAGCTCATCTTCGTGCTTTCGGTTCTCCATGTTATATTCACAATAATGGGAAGTTTAAGTTGAGTACCTTCAGCCCTAAGGCTGATGAAGGTGTGTTCCTTGGATATGGACACCCTTCATATAAGGGATATAGGGTATTTAACAAGACAACCCAGCTTGTGGAAATAACATGTCATGTTGTTTTTGATGAAGCTACTTTAGTGCGCAGGACACTCCAAGAACTGAGTCTAGGGAATCATGAGATCAAGGATGTCAATGAGGAACCTAAAAATGATATTGATCATAATCAGAGAGTTCCTCTGACTAGATCTATAAATGATAACTCTGAGACTCCGGTTGCCTCGGCTATTTTTCAAACAATCGAGAGGGCCGATGATGCAAATGTCATCGTTGAGGCCTTAAGGATCACAAACATAGAAGATTCAGGTGAAAAGAAAATGCTCTGAAGCACAGAATGCGGTCTTAGAAGCAGAGCAAGCTGACACCAAAGAAGTCAACCTTGAGGATACCAAGGAAGCAAACTTCGCTGATGAGCCAGCTGCTATTCAGAATCCAGAAGCGGATCAGGACGCAGTTCCAGAACAAGGAGATGAAGGAGCTTCTGAAGAAAAATAAGAAACAATTCCAGAATCTGGTACTGAACCATCTCAAAAGGAACATCCTACAGTTTTTGAAGATCCAGTTGCTCGTGCTGAAGCCGTACCTGTGAAAAAGCCTAGTTGGCTAAGAGATCATCCCAAGGAAGCCATCCTTGATATATTGGGAATCCTGTTTGAACCAGACAAGGGACAACATTGATGTCTTGCTTCTTATCTCAGATCGAACCAGTGAAGATCACAGAAGCTCTTCAATCAACAGACTGGATAAATGCGATGCAGGAAGAACTAAATGAGTTCGCTCGCAACAATGTGTGGTATCTGGTGGATCGACCTACACTTCAGTCTGTGATTGGTACCAAGTGGGTCTTCAAGAATAAGAGAGATGAGACCGGTACCATTGTTCGAAATAAGGCGAGATTGGTTGCAAAAGTTTACACACAATGTAAAGGGATAGACTTCGATGAGACGTTTGTACCAGTGGCCAGACTGAAAGCAATTCGACTATTCCTAGCATACGCAGCCTATCACAACTTCACAGTTCTTCAGATGGATGTGAAGAGCGACTTCCTCAACGACGAGTTAAAGGAAGAAGTCTACGTCGAACAACCCCCAGATTTCGAGCAAGGAAATCAAGTCTACAAGCTAAGGAAAGCTTTATATGGATTAAAGCAAACACCTAGATCATGGTATGAAACTCTCTCACAATTTCTGCTTAAAAGTGGATTTGAAAAGGGTGCCATAGATCGAACACTATTCAAGATAAAGGATGGAGAGGACATCCTACTTGTTCAGATCTATGTAGACGACATTATCTTCGGAAGCAAAAATACTAAGTTATGTGAGAAGTTTGCCCAGCTGATGCAGAATAGATTTCAGATGAGCATGATGGGCAAGATGACATACTTTCTTGGTTTGCATGTCGATCAGTCTGATGAAGGGATTTTCATAAGTCAGAAGAAATATACTCAAGACCTGATCAACAAATTTTTTCCTGAGAAGACAAAATCACTAAGGATTCCTATGAGCACCAATTCTCAGATCACTCTTGATGAAGAAGGAGAACCTATCAATCCGACAACTTATAGAATAATTGGGTCTCTACTGTATCTAACTGCCAGTCGACCTGATATATTATATGCCGTGGGTGTATGTGCAAGATTTCAGGCGAATCTTAAGAAGTCACACATGGATGCAGAAAGAGAGTTGTCAGATACCTCAAGAGTACATAGTCTCTAGGTATCTGGTATCCCAAAACTGATGGAATCATGTTGAATGGATTCTCTGATTCAAATTTTGGAGGCTGCAGAATCGACAGAAAGAGCACAAGTGGAACCTGTTAGTTTTTAGGACATAAACTGATCAGTTAGTTCGGCAAGAAACAAAAATCCGTGGCTACATCAACCGCAGAGGCGGAGTATGTAGTAGCAGCCAGCTGTTGTGCTCAAGTGCTTTGGATAAAGCAGCAACTTAAGGATTGTGGAATAGATACAGGATGTGTTTCCATATACTGTGATAGTAACAACGACTTTCAATCTCGAAGAATCCGGTTCTACACTACAAGACGAAGCACATTGATATTTATCATCATTTCATCCGAGACCATGTGGAAAAGGAGGATGTCTCGGTGGAATATATTAGAACTGAAGACCAGCTAGCGGACATATTTACCAATCCGCTACATGAGGCTCATTTCAAAGAGCTATGCATCAAACTAGGTCTTCTAGAGTTTGATGAAGTCTCAAGAGAAGGAGACGATAAGTAATCAGTGTAACAACTATTAATTGTACTTATTTGAGATGGTGATTAAGTCAATTACGGTTTGTTAAATATTTGTAGTTTTGTCGAAGACACTGAGGAAATAAGAGCTCATTCATTAAAGATGGAAATGAGGAGACAAGTCATCCATACATCCAGAGAAATCAGCTACTTTCTCCATTATATAGAGGAGGATACATTGTCAAAGCAAGGTACATGGAGTTCACATCTATGGGAAATAAGAGGAAGCACACTTTGAAGGATAAAAGTTGGTGGAAATCAGTCTTGTCCCATCTTCCGTGAGGAGATGGAGCCTTTTCTTAATGAGGCAGCCCAATTGCATGCCGTATGGGATGGTAACCTCAGGAAGATTTTGAAATGCAGTTATCAGGCGGTCGAAGATGAAAACATCCCAATCTACATCAGTCTGATCTTCAAATGCCATCATAGCCTTCCATACCAATGGTGAAAAATGAGTAGTCTGAGAAGGGAAGAAGACTATCATCTAGTTGATTATGTCAAAAGTCGCCTTATAACGCGACTTGAGGGAAGATACAGTCGGATGGAAACCGACCTCCCCTACCCTCCACCGTTGCCATGCTGACCACTCAGGACCTATGATGTACTGAAGATAGTCTTTGACCGGGATGCCACCCTGTTTTAGCCCAAACTCAGCAGCAAGATAGTCAGCAGTCAAATGGAACTTCTCATCATTGAGATTAAAGTAAATCTCCTTCTCCGTGACCATGGAATTGTAGGCAAGCACCTTTAATAAATCTTCATGAAAGGAACAAGGTTCATTACCCACAAAGGATTCAAGATGATTAGCCTCCAATTTTTCCAGCACTTCTTTAAAGATGGCATGTGTACTCTAGTTCTGTCGCCAGAACCCACCATAATCAAGGATCTTGTTCCTATGGATAGAAATATTCAAGTGATCGGTCACAAAGTCCAGAGGAAGATTCATTTCTTTTAGTTCCGTATAACAAAGAAACTTTTGCAAATATGAAGTGATAAATATTACTTCAGAGCAAGAGTATTTATTGGTGAACTCTGTGCAAAAATCGATGAATCAGAATTGATTGCCCTGCATCTCCTTACTCCAGAATGGACGTAAAGATAAAGTCTACAGGAAGCTAAAGGAGCAAACCATGCAATCAATCAATCAATGGATGTATGGATACGATTTCGAGATCACCTATCTACGCCTAAACGAAGGAAGTTCAGATTCTGAGATTTCAAAAGTCTGAATCATATACATATGTCTGCAGTGTACAGTTAGGGAAATTGTATTGTCAAAGCTCCGAGAATCAAGACTGGAAATTTAAAGAGATTTCACTCCATTAACATGAAATACATTACTGAAGTAAAGATCTACAATATGCAAAAGATTCGAAACTGTGATCCTAGTTAATGGGAGGGACGAGGTCTCGGGGGATGGAAGTTAGAATCCTTGAGGTTGGTTGGGCCCTGTGTGAGGGATGGGAATTTCTGCTCCAGGAGCCAGCCCAGCTGCATCCCATAAGGAATTGGAACGTCTGGGAAGAGCTTCAAAGACTCCCACACCTGTTGGAAGACAAATGCAGCCCAATCCACTTCAACTTCGTCTTCAAAGGCCATCATTCCCTTCCAGACAGCCGGAGAAAAGTCCAGATCCAGTAGAGGATTGCCGACGATCATGTGATTGATGATGTTGAAAATCACGCTATATCTAGGCATCAACTAATATGCCGAGGCCCTTGGGTGAAAATCAGCATCAGCTTACCGTCATCTGTGCCAGGCAGACCATTCTAGAGCTGTCACACCGTTGAAACAGTCCTCAACTGGAGTGCTACCTCGGGGGAGCCCAAAGTCCTTAGAAAAGGAATCAGGAGTCCAGTGAACCAATTGACCATCGACGACGCCAATGATTTCTCCCTCTCCTGAGATGACACTGGAAAGGACAAACTTCCTTAGGACATCCTTTTGAAATTTATGTGGCCTCATGCTCACGAACCTTTCAAGACTGTTGGCTCGTAGGCCCCTCATCACCTCGTCATACACCTGAGGTTCAGACACATACTCAACCTGCAGACCAACCCTATTGAAGATCTTGTTCCGATCAATGGATACAATCTTTGCAGATAACATGGTTATGAATAAGTACAGTGGGTTTAACTCAGAAGGATATGGAAAGTAACGATGATTATATCTTCGTGGAGAGATATTTGTGGAAGTGATCGTGCGGCGTTCTAGACAACACCCTTCCATTTAAATACAGGGAACAACATTCCAAGAAGATACAATGATTTGTGGTTATATTCAGAATTTGAAGAGTCGTGAATTGAATATCCGACAACTGTCATATGCAAATACAATCAAGACGTGTGATGGACTAGATCGACGGTAACTTGCATATGTCATCATGTGTCAGAGTGTGATGCTACAAAATTATGGCCTGCATCGACAATCTCAAGAACTGATTGATCACTACGAAGGAAAAACTGTAAAGATCACCATACTATATATTAAAGGGAGAAACAGTCTCTGCCTGGCCAAGGAAGTAGCAACTCAGTTTTTCCTCTAAGAGATATCCTTTGGATTATCTTAAGCAACTCTGGCGAAGATTAAGGAGAGAGAAAACTACTAAATACAAGGCGCACATTTTTGATTACCGCAAAGATCTCGGCAGCACATTGCATTAAATGCGGAACAGCATGACAACGTATTACCCGGAGCCACATCAATCCTTTCTTACGTTTCTACACGGTGACTTGAACAGACGCTAACGTCAGCATAGATCGCAGTCGTTCAAAACAAAAAGGATTTTAAATCTCAGCCTATGATTTTTGCCAAAAATTGATCACCAAAAACCCTTAAACCCATCCTGTCGTCGTCTCGATTACTTAAATCCCTATCTGTCACTCAACCAAGACATCAAAAGATCTCAACCCAAGAACTTTTCAAATCAACCACACTCCATCTCTAGTTCATGCCGAAAGGGAGAAACCAAACTATGGATACTAGTGCTTTTGATAATCCCGAACAGCTTGTCATCACTGAGGAGACCTCTCAGGACAAAATATTTCAGATAGTTGAAAACTCCAGCACCATTGATCGACAGCTCCTAATATCACAAGTCGTGAAGGAGAAAATTATGAATTGGAAGAATTTCCTCTCAATCACCACCGACGAGACGATTTCCAAGGAGATTGCTGGAAAGCTCCTAAGTGAGAATTTGACAAAGTTCTTAACTGCATGCCCTCGGAGGTTCAATCCAAATCGCGTTTTTGAGTTCTATGAAAATGCTACCTTCGACGACAAAAATCAATTCTTCCTAACTGAGGTTGGCACGAAGAAGATAAAAGTCGATCATGCTCTTACTGCTCATCATCTACATCTACCAAAGACCGGAGTCTATATTGCCAGCTATCTTCAGAACAAGAAAGAATTAATAGCTCACTGGCTAAAATGGAAGAAGCCCGAGGTACCCGAAAAATTCAAAGCCGCCACAAAGGTATCTGAACTGAATCCATCTTACAAGATACTCAGTGAGATCGTGCTGAGGATGATTTATTGTGGGATTGGATCTCTATCTGAGCTAAGCAGTCCCAAATATTCTTTGATGATGGCTCTCGATGACTGTCCTGGAGGAGATTGGGCGACATACGTCTTTGGTCGACTACTGGAAAATGCAAAGAAGAACCGAGATATTCCAACCAAAGGAAAGTTCTCTTCTAGCATCGATTTAGGTTTGAAGATTAGCAACCTTCTTGAGCGCATTCTAGGAACACAAGATGAAGGAGAAGATCTCATATCATCCCAATTTATTCCGCCAAAGGTTCCAGTTTATCGCGCAACGCCAAAGGATGAAGCAGATGATAGTTTGGATGACATGGAAATAGATGCTGAGATATCTGAGGATCTCAAGACCATTCCGACAGTTCGAGCTACTGAAGATTCCAATAAACCAAAGAAGATAGACACTTTCGCTCAAAAGCCTGCACAAAAGCGAAATAGAAGAAAGAGAAAACAAGCATATGACAATCCTGAAGACGACTCATAGAAGGAAATCAACAAGCTGCTGAACAGCTCCAACGTCAGAAGAAAAAAAAAGACAAATCAAGATATGTCAGTCCACTCAGTTGCCAAAGAATTGCAATTCGATGCTACGCTTGAAGGGGCAGGTAAACCCTCCAATCCATGCGAAACAGTTTCGAACCCAGAACTAGCATGTCCTGCAGAAATGGAAGGCTCATCATCCTCTAGTTCTGAGCACACTACGTCTCTTAGACAAGTACTACAGAAGGATGACCAAATCACCTTCACAGATATCAACAAGGAAGCAGAAAATGAGAATGTACCCCTCTTGCATTCAGGGGGAACTGATCACCCTGATTCTCATCAAGTGACTACCTTAAGCGAAGTGGCATCACATTTAGAAATCATCAGAAGAAAGATCAATGAATATCACGCAGCTCTTGAGCAACTGGACACCCAACGATGAGAACTTGACTCCCAGCAGCAAAAACTAGATGCTCAACGACGAAAGTTGGACAACAATGAACAAATATTCGAAAGACGTCTATCTCAACTTCAAATCGAAGAAGAAGCAGCAGCAGCTGAGCTTAAGCGACAGCAAGAGGAAGCAGAAGCTGCTGAGCTGAAAATGCAGCAACAAGCAGAAGCAACTGCTGAACTCCAAAGGAAACAAGAGGAAGAAGAAAGACTAAGGAGAGAAGCAGAGGAAGCTGGTGAGCTTAAACGACAGCAAGAGGAAGCTGAAGCTGCTAAAATGAAACGTAAGCAAGAAGCAAAAGCATCAATAGAACTAAAGCGAAAGCAAGAAGAAGAAGCTGTTGAAATGAAACGTAAGCAAGAAGCAGAAGCAGCAGCAGAACTAAAGAGAAAGCAAGAAACCGAAGTTGCTGAGCTCAAGCGAAAAGAGGAAGAAGCTGCTGAGCTCCAGAGACTAGAGGCAGAAGCTGCTGAGCTGAAGAAACAAGAGGAAGAAGCTGCAACTACTGAAGCACTTCGAAAGGAAGCAGAGGCTGCTGCTGATAAGGCTAGACATGAAGCAGCAGCAGCAGCCGCAGCTAGACATAAGGAGGAAGAAGCAGCAACGAGTCAAGCTCCACCTCCACCTGAGACTTCCACTGCTACCTCTCAGAGTCAAACCCATGACGACTCTAGAGCGTTGGCTACAGTTGAAGGAATCCTGCCTCCAAATTCTGTCTCTGTCGCTACAAACCTTCTACCCTATAATGCTCTGAGACAAGAGATAGATCATCGAGTGGAGCAACATATGGCTCTTGTGTTTGATATTGTTAAAAAGGGGGAAGCGAGAAGGGATGAGTTGTTGAAGCTGCAGTTGGCTCTAATAGATAGTAAGCGAGAAGAGGAACAGAGAAGGCGAGATGAGGAACACAGAAAGCAAGAAAAAGAGCGCAGAAAGCGGGATGATGACATTATAAGGAAGCTGGAAGTACTAATAGCTTCCAGAGAGCAAGACATGAAATACTTCTCAGAAGTAAACGCAGTTCTCAAGGCGTAAGTTGACTTGCTTTCCATATCCGCCGCAACATCCTCGAGGCCAAAAGATGCAGATTCCTCGAATCAAGGAAGGGAGAAGGAAAAGAATCAAGACAAGTAAGCAAAGGACATGGAAGTTTATTTTGTTTGCATCTTTTTGAATGTCTTTTATTACCGCAGCTTTAAAGCTTTTCATGTACCTGTAATCGATCATATCTAGTGAAAAGTGAAAAACTGTTGGTTTGAAGACAACTACTCATTGTCTCTTACCTTGATTCTTGATTGGCTGAATTCACATTTTCCAGTGTGATCAACAACCCTTCTTCTCTTATCGCTCTAAATTGATATATTTTAATCGAGAATTATTATCCCATTAAATTATCCCATTAAGGGGGAAGATCATTTAGAGTAGGTCGAGTGTAGAAGAAGCACAATTCTGAGTTGTATTAGATAGACAAACCTTGTAAAACTCATGTCAACTGCATCTTCACGCCGACTTAGCTAGACTTAGAGGTATGGTTTTGACAACATAAAAAAGGGGGAAATTGTTAGGTATTACTGTAGTAATCCCACCTTAATTTGATGTTTTGATGTGTCAAAACAATATACCAAAGTCTAGGCCTTAGAGTTATTACCTCATGTGATGGAGATCTAATTGGCAAGATATATCAAGATATTTCAAGAAGATTTGTTGAAGATATTATAGAAGATTTGATATATCTAGATAAGATTTGATTTAGTCTTAATTTGATTACATTTGTTAGGATTTAGATTTTATTTTTATTTACAAAGATATTAAGATATATTTGTTGTATATCTTGATAGATTTGATATGTTTTTTATATTTATTTTCCCAGTTAGATTAGGTTTAGAGATTTGATTTTCTCCTTATAAATAGGGCTTCAAATTTTCATTGTAATTTAGTTTTCAGTTCAATAATAATTTTGTGAGTTATTTCTCCAATCCTGAAAACTCATGAATTTCTGTGGATTACCTTGAAATTCAAACTTGACTTATCGATCGAACTTACACATCCGATTGTGGTGTCTTCTACCGTTCTTCATCATTAGTTCTTCAGCTTCTTAGGGCGTATATGAGATTCGTCTGGAATACATCATTTGAAGGGTCGATAGTTCTTCAGCTTCTTGGGGTGTATATGAGATTCGTCTAGAATACGTCATTTGAAGGGTCGAATTAGTGTTGTTGGACTTTCATCCTATTGTCATTTCCGTTCCAGCTATGTTCGAGTCGTTTTCGCGTCGTGTCAACTCTTGTTCCTGGGCTGCGATCTAAACCTTCCCGGCGAGGATCG
Source organism: Plectranthus barbatus (assembly GCA_026898455.1). NCBI lineage: Eukaryota > Viridiplantae > Streptophyta > Magnoliopsida > Lamiales > Lamiaceae > Plectranthus > Plectranthus barbatus. The sequence goes on along the minus strand of JAPKLW010001345.1, from coordinate 182,739 downwards.
TATCATCATGTAATCCTTGTATAGGATGATCGAGTTGTAATAGTCTAGGAAGAAGGATATCATCAAAACTATAGAACAGTTTTGAAGAAGACGCCATTCAGACGAGATAATTGTCGAATATATAAGACGAAGACAAGCAGAGCAGAGTAAAGTCACAAAAATTGCGCAGACAGTTTTCCTGTCAAAGCCTGGATGCTAAAAAAAAACCGTGGATATAGAAGACGCAGAGAAACTGTTGAGAGGCGCTCACAGTTTCAGGTCAAGACAGTTTCACGTCTAGAAGTGCGTACGTAGCAAAATATCGAACAGTCGCAGAAGAACCTTGACGAAGTCAATAAGAAAACGCAGACAATACTCAATTGCGACTGGTATAAAACGTTGTTTGAACGTCTGACACAACAAGTACAAACTGCTCTGAAAAGCAGGTTGATGTAGCAGAAAAAGCAGAACGGGAAGCTACTTTTTCAGAGAAGGATGGACTATGATTGGACATCCTTCTCAATGTCTCTACTGGCTATTTTCTGGGTTCCCACCTATAAATAGTAGGAAATACAGAGATAAAATAACCTTTGCTCCTCTGAATACCTTCGCATATTTGAATCTCCAACACACTCATACTAGCCTCTCTACAGAAGTTAAAGCTCAAGCATTAAACGCTCTCAAGAGAGAAGACTTTAATATCGTGGTACATTTATTGAACATGAAGCATTCATTGCTTATAAAATCTTTGGAGATTTATCGTGTGACCTCGAGCACACGAGGATTCAGTTAGCGGACTTAATCTACATCTTTGGTGTTCTTACTGTTCAAGTAAGAACACAGCAGCCTGCTCTTGCAAAGGAAGAGTAGGCTATTACGGGCAACTGCCAAACTGTGCACGTTCTGGGAAGAACACAACCATCCAACCTACCGAAGAAGGAAAAAGGAGGTTTCTCCTCAGTCCAACTTCGAGCCGGTCCACAGAGAAGACGCAGAGCCTTCGACGGACTGAAGAAGGAGTGAAGTACAACTGCCTAGGTGAGTGATCCATTGTGCTGTGGACAGAGGTTTCTACAGCAACTGGCTATAGATCGTGAGAATTGTAACTTCATAACTTAGTGAATTACCGGATCAGATATCCGAAGAGTGGACGTAGTACTTAAGGCTCCGAACCACTATAAATATCCTGTGTCGTTTACAGTTTTATTTACTTACGCACTTTACAGTTTTCAATTATATCTTGAAACCTTCAACACTTATCCTGTAAGTGTTGAAGTGTATAAACTGTAAAACTGTTAATATAATCTGCTGGCTAACCTAAACTGTGTTTCTAAAATTGCTAAGCAAAAACTGTGCTGATATTAAATTGAACTGCATAAGTTAGAGTGTATTTATCTGATTTAATACTTACGCTACACATTATACGTACTCTGATCTAGGACTAACAAGTATAAATATATATGGTCGTGCACTAGCGATATTCATATCAATATGAGTGATCATGAGTTTCTATGTAAAAACTGTATGGATAATCTTATCAATTGAGCCATTAGATCAATTGAATTTCTTTTGATAAAAATTTCTCAATTAATGGAGTGCAAGAATTGTATATATAAAGTTATTTCTCTCTCTCTCTCTCTTTTTTTTTTTTTTTTCTTTTGCATTTTTCCGCCATTCTCCTCGAGAGATACAAAATTGCAAACCAAAGGTATTAAGCAGTTAATTGTGCAATACAAATGACTAATATCAAGAATTGAAAAGGTTGTGAGTGATGGATAGATTGGTAATACAGAACTTGTAAGATAAAAATTAAAATACACAACAATATTAAACTATTATAAATGAAACTATAAATTTTATTTGGTATTGAATATTGAATTTTTAGATTTATGAGTTTTTAATTAATATTAAATAATAGTATCATGTGAATATATTAAATCATCATAAAACTCAACAAATACTATTCAACTAAAAAAAATTAATATAATCAACAAAAATGTATTATATATTATATATTTAGAAGAATGAATCATATAAATTATAGAAGATTAATTATTTTATCAATCACATGGCGAGGAAAAATAGGAATACACTGAGATCAAATAACGAAAAATGAATAAAAGAAACAATATACTGATATTTCCATTATAATAAAATGATAATTCATTACATAAAGAAAATAATAGTACAAAAAAATGGTATTTCGCTACGAAAAATCTAACAACTATTTGCAATATGAAGATGAAATGTTAAACAAACCATTCATAGACATACATCAAGCTCATTCTTCTTCATTATCAACCCGAGATCTTCTTCATATGAATTTTTTGTCTCCTCACTCTTGTAATTCATTATTTTATTCCATGTGATACACACATAAAAATAAAAATGAATTGTAAGGTATTGACCCAATATTTCAATTATTTATACACCTCAAGATATATTAATTAGTGCTAATTATTATTTAGTCAATTAAATCACCAAAATATCAGCCCGCTATTACGTGTAATTATATTTATTTTTAGCGTTGCTTTTCATAACTTGCCCGTTTTATTCTTCTTAATTGCACTATTTTATTTTGATTTCCACCTATTACCATCTTGTGTTACTCACCATTGTCAAATCAATCAATTTATTTTCTCATTTTATATAATTGTTTTTTGAAGTTTTATTCTAGCGACAAAAAATTGTAGAGATGTGCTTTTAAGGTACATTTAAGAAATATAGATTTTAATAATATTTTTCTCTATTATAATAATTATTATTAATTGTAAAAGTTTTATTTAAGTAGACAAAATGCTACGAAGGGTTCTTATTTTTAAAAATATTGATATATATGTGAAATCAATGAGTACGCTAGTTTAAGAATAACTTTTTTTCTTCAATATTTTATATATATAATTTAAGTTATTATTAAGAATATGTAAGATCTATTTTAAAAAATATTTTCTATATAATTTTTTTCCGTTCGTTTTCCCCCTCTTTATATCCATAATAAAGATATTAATTTCTTTTTATGATAAGTATTGTATTTGATAATTATTAAATATAATTTAAACTAAGATAATAAACTACTTGTTCAAAATATGTAATGTAGATATAAATATTACTTTATATATGTACAATAAATAAATTATTCATAACTAATTAATATTTATTATGATTTTATAATTATTATATTTATTATTGATTAATTATTTAATATATTACTATATATAGCCAGTGTGTTTGGGGGGAAAATTATTTTTAGAGGAGTTCTTCTTTTATATATATAAATGTTAATTTAAAAAGTATTTTAATCGACAACAATATGGTAAAAACTTGTGCGATATGGTGTTTTCTTGTCACGTGATAAGTATATCATTTGCATGTAGATTAGTCTAATAAATGCTTTACGTAATAACATTTTACAAAGTCTTTTGTGAAAATATTTTATCTATTATTAAAAGCTTATAAGTTCGAGCTTTCATAAAGACATGTAGATTATGTGTGTGAAAATTGTTGGAAATTCGGGGTTAATTGAGTAAATTCCCTGTGATAAATATTTAATTTTGTCGTAATTAAATATTTTTGTGGTACATATATATTCTCAAATCCGAATTTCGGTGAGTGAGAAATTAAACCACAAGTTGGATATTATGGTGTATGAGATAATTAAACATGTGTTTAATTAATGTCCCAAGCTGATATAAGTTGACACTTGTATGTGTGTAACAATAAGTGTGCATTGGTGGTACATGTTAGTGTTAACATGAACTGATTGTTAAGTCTGTTGGATGTTAAACAAACATCGAGATTAACATTTGTATTGTGCATGCACACGTAGTTGACTCAGTCAACACGGTAGTTACAACATGTGGGGACAAGAATATTATGTGCTCGATAATTTGCGACATAGTTCGTAATTATCGTAATAATGATGTTGGTTTTTAACTGACGTGTTAATGATGTCGGTTTGTAACCGACAAGACAATGATGACGTTGTAACGTCTGACGTTGTAACGTCTCGATATTAAGTGTCGAAACGTAACCGTCATGAGCACTTAATGTTTGGTTTGTAACGTCACGACATTAGTGACGAGAGACGTAACCGTCGACACCATAATGCTCGGTTTGTAACCGTTGATCGTATTTAATTATTGATCGTAACCCCCTTGGTGGACATGTCTATAAATAGGCATGCATAGGAGTTGTCTCTGGTGGCTAGACATTGAACATACGTGTTCCCCGTCACCAGACAAGAGACAAGCTCACGTAGCCAGATATACTGCATCTTTAGTCCCATATTGCTGCATCTTTTTTTTTGCCCTTCTGCAACTCAGTTTCGCCTCTATTCAGTTCGCCGGAGCCTTTGCGATTTGCGGTGCTGCCTCGTAAAGGACGAAGCTGTTTTACCTTTGGGGACAAACCGCCGTTAGAGGAGCACTACGTTGGCGAATTTGTCTTGCGGGAAGAGGGCTTTCTCGACTCGGCTGGGATTTATCCCTTTTTGTTTTCTTTTATTTATTTAATTTTGTATTTCAATTGTTCTCTTACTAGCAGTACTTGCAGATATAGTTATAAAAACTTGCTGTACTAGACATAATAACGTACAGTGTATTCAGTCCTTCTCTACAGATCTTGTAACCAACAATCGCAAGACAAATTCTACTACTTCTCAAGATCAAGGATGGCTGATCACACTCTCAATGGTGGTGGTGGAAGCAACTCCAACAATGATCCTAAGCTCTCTCCAAATGCCCAAGCCGAATGATGAATGAAGAAGGTGGATGTTGGAGAAGAGAAGTTGTTATTATTTCCTCCATGTTGTCAAGATTTTTATTTTGATAGTTTGGTAGATTCATAGTGAATGATCTATTGTAATGTAACTCCAAACACTATGAAAGAGGGGAAAAAATGTTGGCACGAAAATGTATGTCGTGGCCATGTACCTTGAGTACAAAATGGTAGACTCTCGGTCGGTCATGAAACAAGTGTATTATGCATTGTGTTTATGTCGAAGGGATGGTCTTACCGGATGAGTTCACCATTGTGGTGATGATTGAATCCTTTGTGGTAGGATTTCAAGAGCTAACTTTTGCATTAAGCATATGTTTGACTCTTGAGGGTGTTATTGTCAAACTTCAAATTGAAGAGCACAATAAAAATGGTAATCCTAAATTCTTGGTTGAATAGGATGCTAAAGCTAATTTTGTTAGGGCATGATATTTGTCTAACAAATGTAAAAGGCTTAATGTTGAGAACAATGGCAAAAGACCTTTTGGGTGAGCCTAAGTTCAAGTAGCATTGCTACAATTGAGGCAAGTGTTGTCACATGTCTAGCAAGTGCACTAAGCCAAGCAAATTGCAAAGGCAATGTTGTTGTACAAGTTACAACAAATGAGAAGACTTATGTGTTAGTCTTGTGCTTTTAATTTTCTTGTAATAAAGTTATTACTTTATCAAGAAAATAAAAGTTGTTGCCAAAGAAAGTATGATGCAAATTTTTGTATCAATTCTTTGTTATGGTGTTGGAAAAAATGCTCACAATATTGTGAAGTGAAAACTTAATAAATTTATTGAGAAATTATGAGCATTGAAATACCCCTTTTGTTTTGTTTGGTATGTCTATATTTAAGACATGACTAAGAGAATTGACCAAGTACAATGTGGTGAAGAATTATAAATATTTCAATCAAATTGCTAAATGTGATATTGAGCATAATTCTTCATGTGAATTAAAATGTGAAATTGATCGTGCAATTTTATTTGAATATTCTTCAATTCTTTGTGGTGAAAAGGTGTATTAAAACACCTTTTGAACTATGAAAGAGCTTCAAGCTCCAGGTGGTCAAATTAAACACAATATGGGGATTATTGTGGTGATAATGCCAAAATAATAGTATTTGTTACATTATGAAATAATTCACTATAAGGTGAATTTGTAAATGTCTACTTTTAGACATAGTAATCTCTTTTGTACATAGTTAATGCATATTTGATGAGCTAAAGAATGCAAGTTTCTTGCTCAAAGATTATTAACTAATGTAAATTGAGATGATGCATTATGACATGGTAAATAACATGTTAATTTGTTATAATGTCATAACACATTTATGTTTTGGTCTCATTGAGGTTATATTTATTTACTTGGCTAAGTAAATATAAAATATAACCGAAGCGGCCGCAATATTGAGTTTAAACCTCTAAAGTTGAGTACTAGACTAGAATGTTAGTACTAACAAAAGGTTTAAAGAATGAGATCAAATTCCTAGAGGGAATGGGATTGAAATCCACATTATGAATGAGTGTAGTGGATACCCAACCTAGATGATTGGAGATCACAAGAACTAGGTTCAATGGGACAACTAAACTACACAAGTTCGAGTGATAACACCGACAAGGTAATGTCTTTTCTAGTGGCGATGCCTTGGAAAATTACTTATCTACCCTTCCCTAAAGATAGCAAGTGAGGTGTTATGAGCTTGCATGTGGTATAGGTTAAGTCCTAAGTGATTTTTAATGACTCCTGAAAACCTCGTGATGGTTGAGCTAGGCAGGAATGCTCGGAATAGGAGGTCACCTATATAAGTGGAAGTGGGGGCCGCTTCAAATGAACACTTATGAATCCAAAGGGGGTGTCCATGGCCTGTAATGGAACCAAACGTGAGAACGAATAGATGTTGAAATGTTAATGTTTCAATGTTGTTATCTCGGTACACACGATGGAGGATTAGTTCAAGGTATTCTTACCACTAAGCCGCCAGTGTGCCCGATGACATTGAAGATGAACGGTTCAAAGCCATAAGCTACCGGTTCAGGTGCATTAACAGTTCTCGAAACTGAGTTGGCTTTGCATTCATGCATTTTAGGCATTTCCACTCATGGGGGGGATTGTTGGAAATTCGGGGTTAATTGAGTAAATTCCCCGTGATAAATATTTAATTTTGTCGTAATTAAATATTTTTGTGGTACATACATATTCTCAAATTCGAATTTCGGTGAGTGAGAAATTAAACCACAAGTTGGCATATTATGGTGTATGAGATAATTAAACATGTGTTTAATTAATGTCCCAAGCTGATACAAGTTGAGACTTGTATGTGTGTAACAATAAGTGTGCATTGGTGGTACATGTTAGTGTTAACATGAACTGATTGTTAAGTCTGTCGGATGTTAAACAAACATCGATATTAACATTTGTATTGTGCATGCACACGTAGTTGACTCAGTCAATACGGTAGTTACAACATGTGGGGACAAGAATATTATGTGCTCGATAATTTGCGACATAGTTCGTAATTATCGTAATAATGATGTTAGTTTTTAACTGACGTGTTAATGATGTCGGTTTGTAACCGACAAGACAATGATGATGTTGTAACGTCTGACGTTGTAACGTCTCGATATTAAGTGTCGAAACGTAACCGTCACGAGCACTTAATGTTTGGTTTGTAACGTCACGACATTAGTGATGAGAGACGTAACCGTCGACACCATAATGCTCGGTTTGTAACCGTTGATCGTATTTAATTATTGATCGTAACCCCCTTGGTGGACATGTCTATAAATAGGCATGCATAGGAGTTGTCTCTAGTGGCTAGACATTGAACATACGTGTTCCCCGTCACCAGACAAGAGACAAGCTCACGTAGCCAGATATACTGCATCTTTAGTCCCATATTGCTGCATCTTTTTTTTTGCTCTTCTGCAACTCAGTTTTGCCTCTATTCAGTTTGCCGGAGCCTTTGCGATTTGCGGTGCTGCCTCGTAAAGGACGAAGCTGTTTTACCTTTGGGGACAAACCGCCGTTAGACGAGCACTACGTCGGCGAATTTGTCATGCGGGAAGAGGGCTTCCTCGACTCGGCTGGGATTTATCCCTTTTTGTTTTCTTTTATTTATTTAATTTTGTATTTCAATTGTTCTCTTACTAGCAGTACTTGCAGATATAGTTGTAAAAATTTGTTGTACTAGACATAATAACGTGCAGTGTTTTCAGTCCTTCGATCTTGTAACCAACAAAAATTAATGTTAATTTTTTTTAAATAAAAATAACATATTACAAAAGACACACTCATAATATAATAAACTATAATTATACAAGACTGGTAGGTGAGCGAGTTAATTAAAAATTATGAAAATTTAGTCTACTTTCTCATGAATTAACAAAGGACTTGATTTAAACGATAGATTTAAATATCTTATATTATCATATTTTAAGTAATAAATTCCACGGATTTTAGTTGTATAAAAAAATAATTGTTGGAGGGTAGGCCTCTTGGTTTGAGTAACCCGAGCTTGCATTCGGGTAAGGAATGTGGATTGGTATTTTGGGCTTATTACTATTTTTATTATTGGGTTAGTTGCAACGGCTCGATCTGTTTTGGTTTTTACTTGGCCCATGTATAAGTATTGAAACCCCTAAACTAATTGAGGCATTCCTTCTTGATCCCAAAAGCAGTGCCGCACATCCCACTCTCTCTCTATAATTTTGCTCTACCTTCTCTCTAGATTGGTGAGTGAATTGTGAGCTTCTTCAGTGAGATAATCTGAGTGTTCCTCGTCCCTATTCTGAGTGTACTCTGTGTGTGGGTAAGGGTAGATCCCAAGAGAGCCTTCAACCACGTTCTTCCTCCGGTGGTTCGAGCGTAGGGCAGGGGTCGGTAGCAGGTGAGTCTGAGCCAACCGCCCCCTCCGATCAAAGAGTTGTTCGAGGCACATGCACGTCGCTGAAGTGTGAAGGCGTCCTCCTGATCCGGAGTTGTAGCTGTTCTCTCATCCAGGATTAAAGACGACGCTATTCTCTCAACCGGTGGAAAGGACTCTCGATCTGAGAGTGCCTCGGGATCCGGCAGTGATTAGGGACCGCGGCAGTGGTTAAAATTTGTAACAGTGGCATCACGAGCCAGATTTCACTGCCCCGCGCATCTCACCGCTGAAAGGTCCACGTCGTCGCACCCCAGGGTGTGTGAGGTAGGTCGGCACTGCCCTCACCTAGGGCCGCCGCTCTGGTATCCCCCCTAAACCTCTCTGTTCTTTCGATTTCCTAGAAACCTAGGATTGGAACTTTTCTGTTTTCTACTTGTCTCTGTGAGCTCTGTGTTTCGCCGAAAGGCCTTGTCACCAACCCCATCCCTGAGTTTTCTGGTCCACAACCCGAATCCCCATTATTTCACCCTATCGGGGTGTACGTGCTTTAAGCTTGCTTACGCTGTTCTGAATAAGTCTCTGAATAATTCTCTGTAACTTATCTGTTTTTTTGCCTCTGCATTCTGCCTCCTGTTGTCCTATCTTAGTGGCCTCTGTATGCACTTAATCTGTTATTTCGTGTTGGCCTCGTGGTGATTGGTTACGCAGAATTAGGTTTTTTCTTTTCTTTTGCATGATAGGGTTTGTCCAGATCTGGTTGTGACTCTATTTGTTTTTCCTCTGTAAGTTGTATGTTGTGATATTATTGTATTTAAAGTCACTGCCTTAGTGGTTGCGGTTATGCTAAAATTGTTGTAATTTGTCTACTGTGTTAAGTTCTTGTCGTCTTCCTGCAAAACGTGATCCAACTGTGCTGTATCTTTCTTGTGTGTGCCATCTGAATCTATTTTCTTTATCCGTGTCTATTTTCTTGCGTGAAAAATCGGTTTTAAAATGGCTTCTAGAGTTGATGCCTATGGTATGGCCCCATTTAACGGGAGAACTGATTTTTCTATTTGGAAACAAAAAATAAAGTGCGTTTTAATTCAACAAAAAGGTCTATAGGGCTATAACTGGAGAATATCTTGATAGTGATACCCCTGAAAAATGCACCGAAATGAATGAGCTTGCATGTTCCACTATTTTTCTTAATCTGTCTGATATTGTGATTAGAAAAGTAGGAATATTGGAATCTGCCAAATAGCTGTGGGAAAAATTAAAATATTTGTATACTGAAACCTCCCTAACCAATAAGTTGTTCTTACTTGAAACATTTTTTAAATTCAAGTTAGACCTCAATAAGGATATAGAGGGAAACCTAGATGTCTTCACTAAACTGATTCAAGACATCAAATTAATAGGAGACAAACATATAGAAGAATATGCCCTTGTTGTGCTCTTAAATGCTAAACCTGAATCCTATAATGATGTTAAAGCTGCCTTTAAGTATGGTAGGGATACCATTACCTTAGATACTGTCATGGGAGGGTTAAAGAGTAAAGAGTTAGAAATCAAACAAGGTAAAAATAAAAACAAGAGCAACAATGAAATCCTTCATGTTACGGGTAGGTCAAAAAATAGATTCAGTAACAATGATAATAAAGGGGGGAAGAAATCCCAGTGGGTTAAGAGGGAAAGGTCTAACTCCAGGTCTAAGGGCAGAAAATTCTATAATTGTGGAGTTTATGGTCATTATGCTAAACAATGTACCAAACCTAAGAGGAATAGGGCTGATAATAATGATAATTCTGTGAATGCATCAACCAACGATAATCTAGGTGATGTTTATATGACTACTGCCCCTGTTTACTATGATCCTTTGCTATTTGTCAATGCCTGCTTGAACCAATTTGGTATAAATGAATGGCTAATTGATTTTGGTTGTACTTTCCATATCTCTCCACATAAACAACTATTTTCTAACCTAAAACCATAGAAAATGGCTATATCTCTCTTGCTAATGAGAAAAGGTGTAAGGTTATAGGCATAGGAGATATTAAATTGAAATTTGAAACAGGATGCATGTTTACCTTAAAAAATGTTAGATATGTACCTGAATTATGCTATAACCTTCTTTCTTGTGCTGCTCTAGAAGATGAAGGGTTAGAGGGGAGATGGGGGAAGGGTATTATGAAGATAATGCAGGGTTCTCTTGTAATCTGTAAGGCTGTTAAGAAAAACAACATGTATGTGTGTTAAAGTGAGTCTCTACATGCTTCTAATATGGTCAACAATGCCTCTGATGATAAAACCACCTTGTGGCATGATAGATTAGGTCATATGAGTAATAAAGGTTTGGAAATTTTGAAAAAACATGGCCTGTTTGGTAATGACAATGTATCTTGTTTGCCTTTCTGTGAGTGTTGTGACCTTGGAAAGCAAAACAACGTTAAATTTCCCAACACCCTTTCCCCCAATGTGCCTAAAAGTTCGTGCATTCTTGAATATTTGTATGCTGATGTGTGGGGCCCTGCTAGTGAGCCCACACATGGTGGGAAAAGATATTTTTTATCTGTTATTGATGATTTTTCTAGGAAAGTTTGGATATTCTTGATGGATAACAAATCTGAAGTTTTTAGTTGCTTTAAAAACTGGAAAATCTTGATTGAGAACCAAACTGGAAAGAAAATCAAAATAATTAGGACAGATAACGGTCTAGAATTTTGTAATAACTCCATGGATCAATTATGTGCTGAATATGGGATAAAAAGACATAAAACAGTCCCCTATAACCCCCAGCAAAACGGTGTGGCTGAATGAATGAATAGAACATTACTGGAGAGGGTTAGATGTATGATGGCTAAATGTAGGTTAGAAAAACCTTTTTGGGGGGAAGCTATAATGTGTGCAGCATACCTTATAAATAGGTCCCCCTCTGTTTCTCTAAAAGGTAGATGTCCTGAATCTGTCTTCTTAGGAAAGCCTATAGATTTATCTAACCTTAGGGTATTTGGGTGTGCAGCTTATGTCCACCAAAAGGGTGATAAATTAGAAAACAAGGCTAAGAAGTGTGTTTTTCTAGGATATCCTGAAGGGGTAAAGGGTTATAGAATTTTATATATGTCTAATCCTGAATTTAAGGTCATCATAAGTAGGGACATTACCTTTAATGAGTCTGAATTTCCCTGCATCATGTCAAATTTTCCCGTTCTAACTAATTCTCAAAGTGAGGTGGAACCTAAAACTGTTAATGACATTCAAGGGGAAGAGATATGTGATGAAACTGAAATTGAATGCCATAAACAATGTGATAATCAACAAGGTGGAGTTGATTGTGTGGATTTAAATGACTATCAACTTGCTAGAGATAGAATTAGAAGGCCCATCTCTGTTAATAGGAGATTTGATGACTTTGAACTTGCTCTTCTTGCGTTTAATGTGTTTGATGAGATAGATGGTAATGAACCAAAGTCCTTTAAGGAGGCTGTTGAGTCATCTCACTCTAATATGTGGATTGAAGCTATGAAAGATGAAATTAAAAGTTTGCATGACAATGAAACATGAACTCTTGTTAAAAGAAATGATTCTTTCTCTGTGATTGCTTGTAAATGGCTGTACAAACTTAAAAATGATGGGAAAAATGGTAGGTACAAAGCTAGGCTAGTAGCTAAGGGATTCACCCAAAAAGAAGGTGTAACACCCCGCATTTTCCGTGTCATATTATCTACGCTAAATAATTATTTTAATATGCGTAACAAAGAATTAAAGTGCAATTAATATTTATCGATCTAATTATTAAAACTATGTTTAGCCACCTTATTATTACAACATGGGCTAGATAAATTAATTTAAGCCCAAATATTAAATCATGAGAAATAATGGGCTAAAGAATTTATTTATATAATTATCCTCTCATATGTGTTGACCCAATTAGAATAAATAAATAGAGCCCAACTAGAAATGCAAGTGAGTAGCCCAATAGATGAAAATAAATTGAGAGTCATTTTACCATAGTCTATTTAAATAATTTCATGAGGATTATTCAAGGTCCGAATTCATAAATTAAATCGATGTAGCATAATTAATCGGTAATAATTCCGAGGTGAGTTCCAGAATTTATTTCCTTAATTTCCCTATTTCGGCTACCTCTAGAAATAATAAGAGGAATATTTCATATTAATTTTCTTTTGATATTATTTGTGAATATATTCGAGACTTATTTCCGAAGCAAATTTCTGGGAATTATTTCATATTCCTCCCTAGAGATTTTCGGCCCTATTTAAATAAGATAGGGGAATTATATAAATTCCAACCTTGTATTATAAGATGGAAAAATTGAGCTACTAGTTAATTTAATTAAATATTGTGTGTGGCCACTTCAATAATAGAAGGGCAAAGTAGTCATGAAGGAAAAGTGTGTAGACACAATCATTGCCTGTTGGTCCCGGATATCAGGGTAAACTTTGGCAGCGGAAAATACGTAAGTTCGTTTCTTGCACTCTGCTGGTTACACAGCTGACTGGGACCTTGTCAGCTGGTAAGTCAACTGGCAACTGAGTATTCAGCTGACTGGCAACTGGCTGATCAGCTGATGACTCAGGACTTAGAAAATTTTAGAGTCGAGTTTGCACAGTTATAAACAGGTTTCAGTTATACTCCAGCACTTGGGTGCTGGGTTTTAAATCAGTAAGGAAATGCTGAAAGCAGTAAATAACAAGGATATTTTATAGTGGTTCGATCAACTGATCTACGTCCACTCTCCAGTCGAAGCACTGGAAATTCACTAAAGAGAGTAATCCGGTACAAGATTTCCTACGATCTATTTCCAGCTGATGAATGCCCCGTCCACCAGTCCACTGGATCAACCGCTCCCGGGTCTTGTCCTTCTTCAACTCTTGTCAGCTGGATGGAGTGCGAGCACGTCACTTTAACCTCCACCGGTACCACTGACGACGTGGGTGTTTAGTTCTCCCAAGAACTTGACTCTTGCTGGCGGCAAAACTGCCCGTAATAACTCTGGAGCTGGCTGGCTCAAGAGCTGCTATGTTCTTCCTCGGAATGAGAAAGAACACCAAATGAGATCAATAACTCACAAGCTAGAAGCTTGGAGTCTCGTGTTCAAATGATTGACACACGGAGTAGCTTTTAGAAAAAGCCTCGAAAGATTGCTTACACGCTGATATGAATGCGTTTGAGCTTTCGGTAGTTCAGGAATGGCTAAGAGTGGGCAAGTGTAGCTAAGAGTATTGAATGCTGTTGGATCTCACGTATTTATAGACGTGAGATTCAGATTCAAATACTAGCCGTTTGGACACATCCGGAAAAGTCTCTGTCCTCGCATGTCCTTCTGCAGGCGGCAGGTAGGAATTTCCGGAAAGCGCCATACCTTTGATCGCTTTATCTGACACAGATCTCTTTGTGTCAGAACGACTCTATTCGTCAGTACGAGGAATCGCAACTGGTGTCTTGAACTGATAGACTTTAAGGCATCCTCCTTAAAGTTATACACTGTCAGTTACTTCCTCAGACGAATCTTCTTTTTGTCTCTAAGACTCTGGGAGAGCGAATCTTGAATTCTGCTGATAACCTCCGACTGGTAGATCATACTGGTGATCTTTGTGCTGGCAGTCTCTGCTGGTGACTTTCCTTAGCACAATCAAGGTCTACCAATTCGTCTGATGTTATCTCTTGGAATCTCCCGTGACTGGTGGCTTCACCGCTGGTGAATAGTGTCAGCCAGAACACATATTCTGCTGGTAAGATCTGTCAGCCTCCTGCTGATGAAATCTTCCCACTGGTGAACAGTAGCCAGTCGATAGCTCAACACCATGCTGATGAACAGTGTCAGCATAAGTCTTCGTCAGCCGCTTGCTGGTGAGACTTCTCTCAACTGGTAAGCACATCTCATGCTGGTGAACAGTAGCCAGCATGAGTCTTGATCAGCTGCGACTTACAACTCAAAATACCTATACAGGACTTTACATTTGAGACTAGAGCTATTCTAGAGACAAACTGACGCTGGTTGGACTTAGGATTTGATCCACCAAAACACCAAACTAGAATCTAAGCAAGTAGCTACTGGGGAAGGGAAACTTAGCCAAATTTCCCAACATTGCCTCTCACATATGCATACAAAAGTTATACAACACTACACTCCACCTCCCTTCTCCCCTCTCTTGATCGACACACACCATCTCTCCACATTCAATTCATCTTCTCCAACCTCTCATCACCATTGTAGAACCTCCATTGAAGCTCTCAAAATACAGCCACAAAAACCAAGCTAGAACTACACCATTTCCACCTCAAATCACCTTCATTTTTACAAAAACCTTACCCTCTCACCTTCCTCTTTCTTTTGAACCCAACAACACCCCTCAATCCCAAGCTTTCAATTTCGACCAAGGCTGGAAAATGAAGATCCATGGAGCTAAATGGTAGATCTAGAGACGTACAAGAAGTAGGAAGCAAGAAGAGAGCAAACAAGAGCTAGGAAGCACCATTTTCGAAGTTTGAGGAAGAGAAGCTTAAATCTGGACTTTAACTCTTCAAGTAACCTCTATTTACCCTCTTTAGATTCTCTTAAATACGTTTAGAAGCTTGCATGTAGGATCAAGAGTCTCCTTTTCAAATTTTAGAGCAAATAATGAACTAGGGTTGAAGATAAACATGTTTAATGACCAATCTTGAATATGTTGATGCTTATTGTTGATATATTGCTTGAATACATGATATACCTCGATATCTATGATTTATGAACATTATATGAGATGTGTGATGCCTGAAATTGAGCATACTTGTTAATGGAAGTACATTTGCCACGAATTTATACATGTTAAAGTGAAATGAGCATGCTGAGATGAAGCCTGTAAAATGTACTCTCTGTTTTGCTGTGGCCGTCAAGTCAAATGGAACTCAATGGGTCTGAGATTTAAATATGATATACTTTATTGTGTTAGGAATATTTTGGCTTTGGTTTCATGTCAAAATACAATGTGGTTTGAAAGTTATGCTCTCTTCAATAAAACGTGTCATTCTGTGTCGCATGTCAAAAACTGATTTTGAAACTGTACTTAGGAACCTTAGAAAATTTCCAAATTTTATATTTAGATTGATAAGACATTATAGAGTCTGTATATTAAATTTCAAGCCTAGATAACAATTAATTTGGTCACAATTAATTTTTAAAGTCTGCACCCCTGTTTTAGCCCGTAGCAAAAACATTCAGGAAAAATCAATCTCCCCCAGCCCGTAACTTCCAAACGAAAAATGATTTTTACAAAACGTCAATTGGAGAATATTCATATTAAAACCTAGTTTTTGCATATAAAATTTCATACTCAAATTCTCTGTACATTTTAAACGACATTATTTTAAAAATAGGGCTATATTTTAGATTCATGACTAGGAAGATTTCACTAAGTTAAATAACATAGAGTCATTGGCTTGCATTCATATATTTTTCTAAAACTAATAAACATATTTTCTCAAATTAAGAATATTTTAAAACATATTGCATCATTAATTGATCATTCATTTACATTTAGAACTAGGACATTAACATGATTTTAAATTAAACTTTTTGCATCACTAGGAAAAGGTTATAAATAAATATATGATCATACTTGATGAAAAGAGGCTAATGAATTATGTGTAATAGCTAGAAATACTTAAATTATTGAGCATGATAAGTAAAAAAATGATTATGCAAGTTTGTACTTAGTGATAAATAAAAATGAATGATATATTGTAGACTTAGAATGAAGTGTCACATTAAGCTTATTAAAATGAACATCATGCTTATTTATTGAAATAGCTAATGCATCAAACTACATGAACACACCTAGTAATTAAATGTTAAACAATCTAGGTGTTGGTGATTATCAAAAGGAAGCTTCAACTAGTGGCACCAAGTAAACCTTCACCTCATAATTAAGGTGTTCCTATTTTCCTTTTGCTTCTTTTTTTCAAAATGATTTACAAATTGAAAATAAATGTTTTGTTTTTAAAGAAAGCATGATACACCGCAAAAAATATTTTGGCACCGTATGATTGTTGATTGTTGTGGCATAAATTGGTGATTGATGAATGACGATCCACTTTGGAGATGTGTTGGATCGGGGAGTGACTACCCCCGTGGTATTGTAAGCCTAATGCATTAGCCCGGATAGTAATAAGACTACCGGTTGGGTAAGGGTAATGAAACCTTACCGGGTAGATAGCGAGTGGCCACTCCTATCTTACCCCGTTTAATTTATGTGGATCATGATGAATATGAATTGTGATGATGAATATGATATGTTGATGATGTTGATGGAAAACGATTATGTGGTGCCTAATTCGAGTGGAAGCTTCCATGTGAGGAAAAATGTTTTGTGCATATACATGATGATTTCAGCAAAAACTTTTATTATGCATGAGTGTGCGGTGTTATCATGATATATATATGTAATCGGTTTTCGGGACACCGTGAACACTGGGTACGCAGAGTACTCATCCCCTGTGTGTGTTTTCCCCACATGCAGGTACAAGGTGATGGCGGTGGAGGCGGCGTTGTGATGGAAAGCTAAGAAGGTGGTTCTATTTTGAACCTCATTTAAATGTAACCTTTTGGACCATTCCTTGAAAACATCTATTATTGTCCTTGTCATTTGACATGTCTAATTGCACTACTTGGAGTAAAATGTTTTGTAAGTTTAATCTATGTTTATTCATGAACCCTCTTTGGAGTCAAATGATTGTAAGCTTGAATTATGTCCTTTTGTGACTACCCCTTGTTCAATTGTTTTAAATGGCATGATCTATTTAAGTCCTTGGCTTGATTTAATTCGAATGCATGTGGCATGTTTCTTGAAATCTAATTGATTTAAATTTGTCATTTGGTATCGAGGCTCAGGGGGCTATGTCTTCATACATAGTTCCCATATGTCATTCGTGTTTATTAATTGTTCCAAGTCGCACTTGGCGTAAGACCCGCGTGGTGGTCATTCCTTGAATTCATTTGACATTATCCATTATCCATGCTTGCTTGTGAATACTCTATTTGCTTCCGCCATGCTTATTTTTCTTGATTATCATTTGGACTTAAACTCTTGCCTTTTGAAAATATAATTAAGTCCTTTGGAAATGTTTACTTGCTTTCATTACACTTAAATTCTTGAGTATCAATTGAGATTCAATCTCCTATCTTTTGAAATTAAAGCAAGACCATTTTTAAAATCTTTATTTGTTTCCGCTACTCTTTAATAAATGTCAAAAGTTATTTTAAACCCCAAAAACCCTTAGCGTGCATTGTTCGCACGTGGGTCTGTCGCATAGGCCCGGTTTGGGGGCGCAACAGAAGGCATAGACTACACTGAAAGTTTTGCTCCTGTTGTGAAGTTTACTACTGTGTGCATCATATTTGCTTTAGTTGCTCATTTCAATTGGGAAATGAAACAAATGGATGTAACCACTGCCTTTCTTTATGGTGACCTAGATGTAAACATTTATATGAATCAGCCCGAAGGCTTTGTTGATCCTAAATATCCTAATCATGTGTGCCTGCTTAAGAAATCTTTGTATGGTTTAAAACAGTCACCTGGACAATGGAATATTAAGTTTGATATTGTTATGAAATCTTTAAAGTTCAATAGAAGTGTTTATGATCACTGCTTGTACTTTAAAATGTCTGAAAATGTCCCTATTTTTCTGCTTCTTTACGTGGATGACATGCTCCTAATCAGCCCCTGTCTGAAATCTATTAAACATGTGCAAGATAGTCTTAGTGATAAGTTCAAAATGAATGGTCTTGGTGATGCTAGAAGGATACTTGGTATGGATATAGAAAGGGACATAAATAAGTTTGTTCTTGTGCTAAAACAAAGTGATTACATTGCTAAAATTTTGTCTAAGTTCTCTATGTCTGATTCAAAACCTGTGAATGTCCCACTTGCTGCTCACTTCGTGCTAAGTAAGGATCAGTCCCCAAGAACTGATTCTGAAATTTCTGACATGAAAATGGTTCCCTATTGTAATGCAATTGGATCTGTTATGTATCTTATGGTTAGCACTAGGCCTGATATTGCTTATGTTGTAAGTTGTTTGAGTAGATAAATGGCGAATCCAGGTAAACCTCATTGGGAAGCCTTAAAGTGGTTATTGCATTTTCTGAAATGTACTAATCATGTTGGTTTCAGATTTTCTAAGTGTAATAATGGTATTAAACTAGTAGGTTATGTGGATTCCAGTTATGCAAATGATAGAGACAATAGGAAATCTACTACTTCTTACATTTATACTTTGTGTGGTTCATACATAAGTTGGAAATCTCAACTTCAACCTATAGTTGCCCTTTCAACCACGGAATCTGAATATGTTGTTATCACTGATGCTATAAAAGAGAAAATTTGGCTAAAGGGTTTACTTTCTGAAATTGGTTATCTTGATAATAAACCGACTTTGTTTTCAGATAGCCAATCTGCGATTCAGCTTTGTAAAAACCCGGTATTTCATGATCGAACCAAACACATAGATGTTAGGTTCCATTTTATACGTGATGTGGTTGAAAAGGATCTGATTTCTTTAGAAAAATTTGCTACTCAATTCAACCCAGCTGACATGGGAACCAAATGCTTACCTTTTGAAAAATTTGCTTCATGTCAAAATATGTTAAACTTTGATAATGGTTGATAACTATGTGCTTCTATTATCTTAGTTAATTAACATACTTATGAACTATGTGTTTCTTTTCTGCTGAACTATGTGTTTGCTTCCTTTGTGGTGCAGGTACTTCCTCCAGTGGGTGTGTGCTTGCCTCACAGCCATGATTTGGCTTGTGCAAATCATAAAAGTCCTCGTACACGAATTAAGCGAGGCAACTAGCGATGATGACCATGATATGTGTGTAATTTGTACTGTTTTTGGAATATGAATTGAATGATTTGATGAGGATTAGGTGCACAAATCACACACATATCTATTCTTCTCATGAATTTTCCTTCACTTGGTGTTCTAGAGTTGTTATGAGTGTGCAGGACACGAAAAGTGTTGGAAACTCGAGTTTTGGAGCTAAATTGAGGCCAAGGGCGAAGTAAATCCCGTTCGAGACACACACATCCCATTCGGGACTGAAAAAGGGGCAAAAAGGCAGAAATTCGAGGTCCATCTCGTTCGGGACAGGCTGATCCCGCTCGGGACCCGTGCTCGGGAGGCTCCAGTGCGTTCGGAACTCGGAAATCTGGCGTGAATGGAGGAGAAAAATGGGAAGACCGAAGCCCGTCCTGCTCGGGACCCACTCGTCCCGTTCGGGACCTGTCGGGATTTTTGGGCGAGAATTTTGTTCCATTCCGCTCGGGATGGAACTTTGCAAAGGAGGATCTCGTTCGGGATCAAAAGGCCTGAAGCTGCGAATTTCTCAACTATAAAAGGCCAAGGAATGTTACAAATTAAAGGTTCGACTTTTGAAAACCCTAGAGAGAATAAGGTACGAGATTGAAGCGCTTTTCACGTCTCAAGGCTGGAAATTGAAGGTGGAAGGAAGGATTCGA
>JAPKLW010001345.1:129033-152623 GCA_026898455.1 Plectranthus barbatus | reverse complement strand
ACAACGGGCGAATTGAGTCTTCGTGTTCGATAATTTTTACTTGATAACTGGCCGAGCCACCTCACTTTCAAAATGGAGGGCAAAAGCTACACTTTGGAGCGCAAGGAGTTGGATGCTATTTATGGGTGTGACGAGGAGGCGAGATATGTCCCTGAGGAGGGCTTCGATCCCAAGGATTTCTGGCAAATGATTTCCGGCGAGACTGTTTTGGGCACTCTACGGATGAAGCTGGTTAAGGGCTCTCTCATTAGGAGCCCGATCCTGCGGTACATCCACAAGAGCGTTGCTACCTCCGTCTCTGGCCGCCATGAGAGCAACAATGTCATCATGTCGGAGCTTTTTCTGCTCCACTTCCTACTGGCTGGAGCACCCTTCTCCATGGCTGCTGTGGCCATGGACAACTGGAGCCGACCTCCCACCCGCACCAACATCTACTGTGGGGGCCTGATCACTCCCATCTTGGACCACTTCCAGATCCCGAGGAGAGGGACGGAGGTGCCACCGTCTGTGGTGGACCTCCCAGTGCTTACCTTGGCGAAATACATATCCATTCTCCGGGAGAATGCCTTCCTATATAAGGTTGTGGGGGATGCCTGGTTGAAGTTGCCGAATACCGCTGCTACCACCATCAGTGCCCCGGCTTCTGAAGCCAATCTGTTATTGGACTCACCAGAGCACAAAGCCATATGGTTCCGGAAAGGGCGGGATGGATCTTACCGGCACTATGAGCACACTGCCCCGGTCCAGGAGGACAATGAGGAGGAGTCCGATGATGAGGAGGAGTCACAGCGCGAGCAAGGGGCCGGGATGTCTTCAGCTGGAGGCCGTCGCCCCTGGCGGACTGAGATGATGGAGATGATGCAGAGCATGTCCTCTTCTATGGCCGGCCTAGACATGAGGATGGCCGGTTTGGCTACTGAGGTGACAGGACTGCGAGCTGATATGGGAGCCCAGAGAACGTGGATGGAGCAAAGGATTGATGGAGTGAACACTAGATTATCCGGCGTCGAGACTGAGCTTAATGACTTGATTGCTCAGTTCCCTGCTTACTATCGGAGGCGCCGGAGGAATGATGACGCTCCGGGCTCTACCCAGCAGTGATCACCGTCTTTCCGCCTTTTCAAACTTAGTCGTCTTTGGACTAAGTTTGGGGGTGTTGGACGAAAGCCGGTTCTCCCTTTATCCCTATCTTTTACTTGCTATGTTTGAACTGATTTACTTGCTTTCTTATTGTACTGCAGTCCTTGTTAGGTTAGTTAGGATTTTATTGATGTTTATTGATGTAGTTATTTTGAAGTAATTCGATATGGTTGTAAAAGAATTAATCTTTGACTGATAAAGATTGTGATATTTGGAAACTCTTGGGTTTTGCTGTTGCTATGGTCATGATACAGGTGGATAGAGCGATAACAAGCGGAACTATGCCGAAAATTTTTGTTTTCTACCTGGTACACTGTCGAAAGTGGGGTACACACACTCTTACATTTAACTTTCACACTTAGCATGAATTGAATGATTTATTCTGAATTTGAGTACTTGCAAGTGAGGTGTGCTTGATTGTGATAACTTAGGCTTGAGATTGAATTCGTGACGAGGCATGAACATGATTTGAATCGTTTGAGCTCATGATAGGGCGGAATAACTTGAAATTGATGCATGCTTTTGGTTGAACAAATTTGGCATTTGACGTCATGGTATATTAATGCTTAGAACTCAACAACTTTAAACTTGTGAGGTTTGAGCCTAATGAGTCCATTTTATCTCATTTTTTATTTGTTGTGAGAGGCGAGCACAAGCGGAATGAGTAGAGTCTGTCAATGCCACGTAGTTTAACATGTTACATTGAACTAGAAAATGATCTTAGGCCATTCTTTCTTAGTACCTACCTTTGATATTATTGGAGTATAAGGTGGAAACATAATTGCCCTAACCATTATTTCGGAGCCACTTTGAGCCTTGAATTCTTTCATGTGTGTTTAGGAACAAGTTGTGGTTTGGGATGAGTTGAGATGAGAAGAAGTGAGTGCTTGGATTGAATTCTCGGTGTGAGTGAAATGATGATTGAAAAAAAAGAAGGAAAAGAAAAAAATAGATATATATATATTGTGTGGGAAAGAGAAAAAGAAAAGTGAAAAGAAAAAAAGAAAGAAAAGAAAATGATTAGAAGAAGGTTGAATATATGTTCAGGAAAAAAAGAGAGAGAGAGAGAGTGAGAACTCATCATATTGTAGAAAAGAAGTATGCACGTATTTGTTGAAGGGTTGATTGGTTGAATGTTGAGAAAAGGGTTGGGATGAATGAGTCACTTTTGCCTAAAACACCCTACCTGTTAGTAAGCCACGTTACAACCTGATAAAAGTCCTATTTGATTCTAGAACGATGTTTCAATGTGAACAAATGTGGCAGAGATGAACGATATGAATGAAACTTGTGTACTTGTGCTTGAGTGAAAGAAAGAAAAATTTTACCTTATACAGCTGAGTGTGAGTGTTACACTTTATATGATCACATGCCGGTAAGGTTGAGTTCTTTGCATTAATCTAAACATGGTGGATCATGAAAACTTTGTGAGATTGAAATATGCATTGATAGATAGTGGTGAGCCGTGAAGCATTGCACCAAGCGAATGAAAATCTAGTTTTTGTTTTTGATTGAGGACAATCAAAGGTTTAAGTTTGGGGGGTTTGATATGATGGGTTTTGTATACTGAAAGCATTTATTACAATGAGTATACAACGGTTTATTTCTCCTATCTGTTAACAATCGTACATGTATGAACAATGGTATCCTCTTGTCTCACCGATAGGGATGATCATACGGCGTGTTGTAGATCGCAGAAGACAGTATGATCACTTGACCTAGTGAGACATAAACATGATCACAGCCGAGACAGCGTATGAGGATACGTCTGTCCGGATGGCTGTGGCATTGTCGGAATAAGTAGTCTGTCTTGGTTACTTGACATGCTGGTACGCAGAGGTGGCGTATTGATGGACCGCAGTGAGATATATTCGTCTATCTGACATCAGCGAATAAAAGATCTCGTTATATTGATTGAGTCCAAACCCTAACGAAGGTTCAGGGGTTTGCACGGGTTGACTGTTGCTTTGACTTGCCATGGTGGAGAACCAACACAGCGCGCTCGTATATCCGCATCTTGGGTAACAGCAGTTTGTGTAGTACCGCCTGAGACTGAACTTAGGTAACCATATCCGAGTAATAGGATGGGGACATTCCCTGAGGAGCTCAATAACATTCATCGTGCCAAAGTCCTGCAGGCTGATTAAGTTCAGGCACGAGTGATAAGGTTTGAGTGGTACTACTCAGGAATAATAAGATATTAATTAATTGTAGTTAGAGCTTGTCAGAGGCTCCGATTAATTAATGGATGTCCGGTAACCTTAAATATGGGGATTCTCAATTAATGCAACCCGTTCTCACAACGTGGTAATAAAGGGGTAGGTCAGTATTAATTCTGTGGTGAAAAATAATTAATATTAATTAATTAATTGTGTCCTGGGTTGTGGACATGGGAATTAATTAATTTATAGGCCGACTTTATTATTTGCATTAGGTCCCAGGTCTGGCCCAACAAGTGTGCTGAATTGAGCTCAAAATGGCCCATTAGGGTTTCCAACCCTAGGTCTATAAATAGAAAGCTCTCTCTCATAAGTTGTAACACAGTTGAAACACAAACCCTAGAGAGAGAGCAGAGTGGGCGCCGTTTTTGGTTCAAAGGGAGGAGAATTTCGATTCTGGTCGTGCTCAAGCCACAGATCTACGGAGTCCTCACCAGTATTAGATCTGAACAGCACCGGGACACAGATCTGAAGATCTAATCTGGAGAACAACAGATTTCTTCTTTCCCTTTCTTTATTTTTGATTTTCTCTAGAAATTAGTTTTCTAATTTCTGTTTCCGCAGAGAAATCGGATTGCGTGGTTGAATTGGATTTTGGAATTCAAACGCAAAAGATCGGTACAGACACTACGGAATTACGGTAATCTCTCAATCCACAATTTTGTATTAAATTCATAGGAGGAGCATGCTAGGGTTTTGAGAATAATTAATTATGAGCAATATCCATAGATCGATCCGGTTCAGTTTGGTTTTGGTGATTCGGTTCACGGAAAAACCCTACAATTGGTATCAGAGCCAGGTTTTTGATTTATGGCTCTGTTGTTCATAATTAAATTCGATAATATGCATGTATGAATTTATTATTGTGGATGTTGGTTTTTGTTCCTCGTGGCAACCCGTTGATTCAGCCCGCGGTGGTTTATCCGTGTAGGGCTGAATTGTTTTGTAAAATCACGAGAAAATTCGTGATTAGAATAGATTTGAAATTATAATAGAATAGTTTCTGTAATTTTCAATTTTATGTATTTGAACGGGTCGAGGACGAAGAACGAAGACGGAGCCGACGAAGGGCGGTGCACGGCGGCGGCAGGCGGCCGCGCGCGTGTAGCCGCGGGCGACGGCAGCGCAGGGCCGCGCACGGTGCGGGCAACGGTGCACGGGGGCGAGCGTCGCGGGCGGCCGGGCGGCGGGCGTGGCACGGCGAGCGCGCGTACGCGAGCCTGCTGGGCGAGCGTGCGCGGCGGCGCTGGGTGGCACTGGGCAAGCGGTGGCGGCGGTCAGCGGCGGCGGCGGTCGTCGTCGGCTGCTGCTGTCCCGTTGCGGTGGCTTGTGTTTTTGGTGGTTTGTGCAATCCTGTGTAAACCCTAGGTTTGCATTAGGGTTAGGGCAAATCATCATATCACAAAGGCCTAAAAATCCAAAAGATTTGGTGTATCAAGATTTGAAGGCCCTTGAAGATTTGAGAAGATTTGAATTTATCCATTAAATTCAAAATTCAAATTTGTAATAGATAGATTTTTATTTTCTATTTATTTTGGGGCCACGGGGAATTTTTATTTGCCTTAATTGTCCTCGTATGATATGTGATTTATTTATGTGCGCAATTAAGCATGTGTAGATAATAGGAAAAGCATGATTTACTGCTTTTATTATTTACGACTTTCCAAGCATGCTTATGTGATTAATTTCTTTTGTTGGATTATATTTTGGGAATTTTTGGGCTTGTATTATTACATGCAAAAATTTGGAAAATATAATGACAAAAAGAAATTATGTGTGCGCATAAAGAAACCTTTTAAAAGAAAAATACTAAGGAGATTTTTTAATTAAAATCAATAGACCTCCACAAAGCGGTCCTAGGCTGTAAGTGTATCTCTCGTTCTAGTAAACGTCTACGAGTGTAGCGTGCTAGTTCCCGGAGGTGCATGGGTACAGTTTTTGGGATTTCTAGACAAATAATTTAAATCATGTAAATAGTGGGAGGGCTTTGCGTAAACGTCTACGAGTGTAGCTTGCGTAGACCTTTTTCACAAGTATTCTAGGATTGATTTAAATTAAAGATAACAAAAGCTTTGAGGGCTGTGCGGTATGGTTACGTGCCATGCTAAACTGTCTCTTTTGGCCGGAGTTAAATTTGTGGTTAATTGCTTAGAAGCATCTTAGAATATAATGCAAGAATTGCATCCCTGTTCTTGAGAGATGGCTTGGTCTAAGGTTTTCACTAATTATTAATTTCTAGTGTCAAAAGCATCCTGACATGGTAGTGAAATTAAATGGATTGGGGCTTAAAACCCGCAGTTCTGGTTGAGGGTGACATTGTAAACGTCTACGAGTGTAGCTTGCGGTAGGAACTCTTGGGCAATTAGTGGAAAACATTTGTATTTGATTTATTAAAAGGTTTTCAATGCATTTGTTTTCGAAATTCAACATGTATGTTCTTATTTAAGACCTTTATTGTTTCAGATATGTCTATGTTTAATGTCATCAATATTCTCGCACAAAACACTCTAACTGGTCCAAACTTCCTGGAACGGAAACGCAATCTCGAGTACCTCCTGATTGCAGAAGAACATATGTTCGTTCTGCAAGTACTTCGTCCCGAAGTGCCAACTGCTGAATCCAGTCAACTGGATATAGACTTTTATAACAAGTGGGAGAAATCAAACAATGTAGTCAAGTGCTACATGATGACCACTATGTCGAAAGTCTTGCAGCAGCAGCATCAGCACCATAGGGATGCCTATGACATTATGCAAAGTCTGGAGGCAACCTATGGGGAAACTGATAGAGCCGTCAGGTTCAATCTCATGAGAGAAATCGTGAGTAAGAAAATGACTGATGGCACCTCAGTGAGAGAGCACGTAGTTACCATGACTCACCTCATGGATGAACTGACAGTGCATGGTGGAGGTATCGACGCTGAGGCTAAGGTCGATATCATACTAAACTCTCTACCCAAGTCCTTTGAGAGTTTTAGACTGAATGTTGTCATGAACAAGAAAGAGTATACTCTTAAGGAGTTACTCAATGACTTGATGGCAGTTGAATCAGTCATGAACCCTCAGAAGGTTGCCTTGGCCACTTCTGGTAATCTCTCTGCTGTACCGAAAAGTATGAAGCGGAAAAAAGGGATTAAGAAGTGGGCCAAGAAGACACCTATGAAGGATGGTGGGGCAGGGAAAAAGCGTAAGGTGGCGACTGAAAGGGACAGGTGCTTCAGGTGTGGTAAGAAAGGACATTGGAGGAAAGATTGTCAAGCCAACAAAGCTAGACAAGGTATGCCATTTTGCATGTATGACTGCAAGCATGATTAGAGTTAGTTGTTGCTCTTCCAGAGCTGTAAGCACTGACTTGTTGATCATGTTGTTGTACTTTGCAGGGGACCGTCCCGACAAGGCTGGTGAGTGATGGCAAGAAGATACCAAACTGGATGAAGGCAACGTTTTATGACGGAACTTCATGGAGTTTTTCCTTTACTCATATTTTGATGTTTTAAGTACATTTGAGAGTTTATTTGTGGGCCGTGGTTTATCGGCAAGACAAATTTTATCAACCTTTTATGGATATTTGTTATTTATGATTTTATCATTGGCAGTAACAATGTTATCCGTTGTGTTGATTTGTACTCTTTATGCTACTTCGATCAAAATATGTCCGCAAGTATTGCATGTAATTCATCCGTAATTGATAATCCTAGGAAGAGAAAACTTACTTCTTTTGATGAGGATCTTACATATCTTTGGCACTTGAGACTGGGTTACATCAGCTTGAAGCGGATTCAGAGACTTGCAGATGACGGTAAGATGTCTACTAGGCCTTTCAAGGCTAGTCAGTCTCGAGCAGAGGAAGTGTTGGAATTGATCCATTCTGACTTATGTGGACAGATGTCCACTCAGGCTCGTGGA
The DNA here is from genome assembly GCA_026898455.1 of Plectranthus barbatus. NCBI lineage: Eukaryota > Viridiplantae > Streptophyta > Magnoliopsida > Lamiales > Lamiaceae > Plectranthus > Plectranthus barbatus. Next base: position 145,359 of record JAPKLW010001345.1, on the reverse strand, counting down.
GGGTACGAGTACTTCATCACTTTCATTGACGATTACTCAAGGTACGGATATGTTTACCTGCTTCGCTACAAGTCTGAATGCTTTGAGAAATTCAAAGAGTTCAAGGCTGAGGTAGAAACGAAGGTCGGGAAAACTATCAAGTCGCTGCGATCTGACCGCGGTGGCGAATACCTCGGTAACGAGTTTTTGCAGTATTTGTCAGAAAATGGGATAACATCCCAATGGACTGCACCGGGTACTCCCCAGCAAAACAGTGTAGCTGAAAGAAGAAATAGGACTCTTCTAGAGATGGTAAGATCAATGATGAGTTATGCAAACTTACCAATTTTGTTTTGGGGTTACACATTGGAAACAGCGGCTTACGTGCTTAATGTGGTGCCTTCTAAATCAGTTCCTAAGACGCCTGCTGAACTCTTCCTTGGTCGCAAACCCAGTTTGTGCAAGTTTAGAGTATGGGGCTGTTCGGCACACGTACTGTCGAAGGAACCTGATAAGTTAGAAAGCAGGTCAAAAGTAATGTTGTTCATAGGGTATCCCAGGCAAACGAAAGGTGGTTACTTTTACTATCCTGAGAGTCAAAGAGTCGTTGTTAGCACCAATGCTAGATTCTTGGAGGACGAGTATGTGAGTAATCACAGGTCAAGGAGTGATGTCGTTCTTCAAGAAATTGAGAACGAGAATGCAATTCCAAGGGAAGGAGAACGTGTAGATGTGGGTGCACCTGTGAGAGGTACAGCACCACAGACACGTTCTTCAGTGCAAGGTGCAGGACCACAAGTCACTGCACCTACTACTGATACGGCACCGATGCCTCGTCGCAGTGGGAGAGTTATTTTCCAACCGAAAAGGTACATGTTCGTGGGTGAGTCTTCGGACTTGAGCCCAGAAGACGGACATGAGGACTCTGACCCATTGACTTACAAAGAGGCAGTGCAGGACAAAGATGTTGCCAAATGGCAAGTCGCCATGGATTCTGAGATTGAATCCATAACTGCTATGGATGTATACCAGAAAACTGATTTGCCGGATGGCTTTAGGGCCATAGGGTGCAAATGGGTATACAAACGAAAGAAAGGGGCGGATGGAAAGATTACGGCTTTCAAGGCCAGGCTGGTGGCAAAGGGTTATAGTCAGAAAGAGGGCATTGACTATGACGAAACCTTTTCACCCGTAGCCATGCTCAAATCCATCCGGATACTCCTTGCCATAGCTGCACATATGGACCTCGAGATCTGGCAGATGGATGTCAAAACTGCTTTTCTAAACGGTTACCTTGAAGAAGGTAGGGACATCTATATGCAGCAACCCGAGGGTTACATAAGCAAGGGCGAAGAACATCTTGTCTGAAAGCTTAAGAAGTCCTTGTATGGACTTAAGCAAGCTTCAAGGTCGTGGAACTTACGTTTCAACGATGTGATTAAATCCTATGGATTTGCACAGTTGGAAAACGAAAGTTGTGTTTACCGACTTTGTGTCAGTGGGAGCGTGGTCTTCCTTGCACTATACGTTGATGACATACTCCTAGTTGGAAACAACGAGGGAGTGATGTCCGAAATCAAAGTTTGGTTATCCTAACTGTTCCAAATGAAGGATCTGGGTGAAGCTGGCTACATTCTTGGGATTAAGGTCTTACGAGATCGTAAAAGAAGAATGTTGAGCTTATCCCAGGCATCCTATGTGGATACTGTGATAGCCCGGTTCAGCATGCAACTCGCCAAGAAAGGCTTGCTACCTTTCAGACATGGCGTTCGTCTTTCTAGTGGGCACTGTCCTCAGACACAGCGGGAGAAAGACGAATGAGTCTTGTACCATATGCTTCGGCTGTGGGTAGTCTCATGTATGTGATGCTGTGTACCAGGCCAGATATCTGTTATGCCGTTGGCATGGTAGCTAGATATCAGTCTAACCCTGGACAGGCGCACTGGACTGCTGTAAAGCATATCCTCAAGTATTTGAAAAAAACTAGGAATTTCTGCCTAGTTTATCAAAGTGAGGATTTGTGCCCTGTGGGTTATACAGACTCGGATTTCCAAGGGGACCAGGATGAGAAGAAATCGACCTCAGGTTATGTGTTTACCCTGGGAGGTGGAGCTGTATCTTGGAGGAGCTCAAAGCAGAAATGCATTGCTGACTCCACCATGGAGGCGGAATATGTCGCCACCTCCGATGCCTCGAAAGAGGGGGTGTGGCTCCGGAACTACCTTTTAGAGTTGGGCGTGATCCCGAGTTTGCCGAGGAGCATCACAATTTATTGTGATAACTCTGGTGCGGTGGCAAACTCAAAGGAACCGCGGTCTCACAGGGCAAGCTAACACATAGAGAGAAAGTACCATATCATACGAGAAATCTATCGAGGGGCGATGTGCTGATTAAGAAGATTGACACTGCTGACAATCTTGCTGATCCGTTTACAAAGAGCTTGCCGCAGAAAGTTTACGAAAGACATATTCGTGAATTGGGTCTGAGGTGGATGCCGACCACTGATAGTGGTTAAAGACAGCAGACTAGATAGACGGACTGTATACTCTGTAATAGCTTAGTTATGCTTTGAGTATAAGTGGGAGATTGATGGGTTTTGTATACTGAAAGCATTTATTACAATGAGTATACAACGGTTTATTTCTCCTATCTGTTAACAATCGTACATGTATGAACAATGGTATCCTCTTGTCTCACCGATAGGGACGATCATACGGCGTGTTGTAGATCGCAGAAGACAATATGATCACTTGACCTAGTGAGACATAAACATGATCACAGCCGAGACAGCGTATGAGGATACGTCTGTCCGGATGGCTGCGGCATTGTCGGAATAAGTAGTCTGTCTTGGTTACTTGACATGCTGGTACGCAGAGGTGGCGTATTGATGGACCGTAGTGAGATATATTCGTCTGCTGACATCAGCGAATAAAAGATCTCGTTATATTGATTGAGTCCAAACCCTAACGAAGGTTCAGGGGTTTGCACGGGTTGACTGTTGCTTTGGCTTGCCATGGTGGAGAGCCAACACAGCGCGCTCGTATATCCGCATCTTGGGTAATAACAGTTCGTGTAGTACCGCCTGATACTGAACTTAGATAACCATATCCGAGTAATAAGATGGGGACATTCCCTGAGGAGCTCAAAAACATTCATCGTGCCAAAGTCCTGCAGGCTGATTAAGTTCAGGCACGAGTGATAAGGTTTGAGTGGTACTACTCAGGAATAATAAGATATTAATTAATTATAGTTAGAGCTTGTCAGAGGCTCCGATTAATTAATGGATGTCCGGTAACCTTAAATATGGGGATTCTCAATTAATGCAACCCGTTCTCACAACGTGGTAATAAAGGGGTAGGTCAGTATTAATTCTGTGGTGAAAAATAATTAATATTAATTAATTAATTGTGTCCTGGGTTGTGGACATGGGAATTAATTAATTTATAGGCCCACTTTATTATTTGCATTAGGTCCCAGGTCTGGCACAACAAGTGTGTTGAATTGAGCCCAAAATGGCCCATTAGGGTTTCCAACCCTAGGTCTATAAATAGACAGCTCTCTCTCATAAGTTGTAACACAGTTGAAACACAAACCCTAGAGAGAGAGCAGAGTGGGCGCCGTTTTTGGTTCAAAGGGAGGAGAATTTCGATTCTGGTCCTACTCAAGCCACAGATCTACGGAGTCCTCACTAATAGTAGATTTGAACAGCACCGGGACACAGATCTGAAGAACTAATCTGGAGAACAACAGATTTCTTCTTTCCCTTTCTTTATTTTCGATTTTCTCTAAAAATTAGTTTTCTAATTTCTATTTCCGCAGAGAAATCGGATTGCGTGGTTGAATTGGATTTTGGAATTCAAACGCAAAAGATTGGTACAGACACTACGGAATTACGGTAATCTCTCAATCCACAATTTTGTATTAAATTCATAGGAGGAGCATGCTAGGGTTTTTAGAATAATTAATTATGAGCAATATCCATAGATCGATCCGGTTCAGTTTGGTTTTGGTGATTCGGTTCACGGAAAAACCCTACATGATATGTGTGTAATTTGTACTATTTTTGGAATATGAATTGAATGATTTGATGAGGATTAGGTGCACAAATCACACACATATCTATTCTTTTCATGAATTTTCCTTCACTTGGTGTTCTAGAGTTGTTATGAGTGTGCAGGACACGAAAAGTGTTAGAAACTCGAGTTTTGGAGCTAAATTGAAACCAAGGGCGAAGTAAATCCCGTTTGGGACACACACATCCCGTTCGGGACTGAAAAAGGGGCAAAAAGGCAGAAATTCGAGGCCCATCCCGTTCGGGACAGGCTGATCCCGCTCGAGACCCGTGCTCGGGAGGCTCCAGTGCATTCGGAACTCGGAAATCTTGCGTGAATGGAGGAGAAAAATGGGAAGGCCGAAGCCCATCCCGCTCGGGACCCACTCGTCCTGTTCGGGACCTGTCGGGATTTTTGGGCGAGAATTTTGTTCCATTCCGCTCGGGATGGAACTTTGCAAAGGAGGATCCCGTTCGGGATCAAAAGGCCTGAAGCTGCGAATTTCTCAACTATAAAAGGCCAAGGAATGTTATAAATTAAAGGTTTGACTTTTGAAAACCCTAGAGAGAATAAGGTACGAGATTGAAGCGCTTTTCACGTCTCAAGGCTGGAAATTGAAGGTGGAAGGAAGGATTCGAAGCTAGATTTGAAGATTCATCATTAAAATCCTAAGCTTTCCTGTTCTCCTTTCTCTTCCATGATTTACTTTGGGATATTGACGATTTTCATTGTATTCATGAGTAGCTAAACTCATTGTTGAGGATTTGGATGTGATTGTGATTGATTTGAATATTGTTTGGATTTGAGTAATTAAATTTTCAAGGGTTTGATTATTATTGTGGATTTGAATTTGTGTTCCTTTCATGATTGATCACCATGTGTTGGAAAGTATGCCTCAATGAACTAACTTGATAGGTTTGATGATTAGAGGGGATTGCAATAATAATTAGATGTTGTTTCATTTAGAAGATAGGTGAATTGGCATCTAGGTTATTAAAATTCTTGAGCTTTTGGGAGTTAATCGAGATTAACATACCTAGACTTAGGGTGAGATTGAGATTAATCTACGGTTGTTGCACCAGTACTAAGGGTAATAGCTAGAGTTATGTGAATCGACCCAAATCATCTTATTGAAATTGTTTCGTAAAGTTAGCAAATCCAAGCATATTCATAATCTACCCCAATCCATCCTATGTTCCTCAACTATTCTCTCTCTGGTAATCTCAAGAAAGTTGATTGGCATTTTATTTAATTGTTACATTAATCTTTAGAATTTTAAGTAGTTTAAAATTGATCTTTCAAAATCATTTTATCGCGTCTAGATATTAAGTTCCAAAATCAATTCCTTTTACTTAAACAACGGGCGAATTGATTCTTCGTGTTCGATAATTTTTACTTGATAAAAATACTGCATCAGACCACCAAAGATTTTGGCCACCCCTGCAAACCTCGGGCCTAAGGTGGAGATTGTTGGAGGGTAGGCCTCTTGGTTGGAGTAACCTGAGCCTGCATTTGGGTAAGGAATGTGGATTGGTATTTTGGGGTTATTACTATTTCTGTTATTAGGTTAGTTGCAACGACCCGATCTGTTTTGGTTTTTACTTGGCCCATGTATAAGTATTGAAACCCCTAACCTAATTGAGGCATTCCTTCTTGATCCCAAAAGCAGCGCCGCTCATCCCACTCTCTCTCTATAATTTTGCTCTGTCTTCTCTAGATTGGTGAGTGAATCGTGAGCTCCTTCCGTGAGATAATCTGAGTGTTCCTCGTCCCTATTCTGAGTGTACTCTGTCTGTGGGTAAGGGAAGATCCCAAGAGAGCCTTCAACCACATTCTTCCTCCGGTGGTTCGAGCGTAGGGCAAGGGCCGGTAGCAGGTGAATCTGAGCCAACCGCCCCCTCCGATCGAAGAGTTGTTTGAGGCATGCGCACGTCGCTGAAGGTGTTCATCGCTGAAGTGTGAAGGCGTCCTCCTGATCCAGAGCTGAAGTTGTTCTCTCATCCAGGAAGAAAGACCGGTGCTATTCTCTCAACCGGTGGAAAGGACTCTCGATCTGAGAGTGCCTCGGGATCCGGCGGTAATTAGGGATCGCGGCAGTGGCAAAGATTTGTAACAAATATTTCAATTTTCTGTTGATATAGTACAACAATTCAATACGGAAACAAAAAGTTATTGCTAAAATTTTAAAAATTAGAATTGATTAGATATAACCACAAATGTTTGTGTGTCGCATTCAGATTTTATAGGATTAAGGGTGGACCCTCCTATTACTTGGCAGGATCAAAGTAATTTCTCATTGACAATTTTACTCAATTACACATTTTGAGTTTTGACAACTAGAAATTATTCAAATGAGACATTTTTCCTTGAAAATGATTATTATGCACTAACTAGATAGAACACATATTTGTGTGTCACATTCAGATTTTATAGAATAAGGGTCGACCTTCCGACTATTTGGCGGGATCAAATTAATTTCTCAATGACAATTTTACTCAAATACACATTTTGAGTTTTCACAATTAGAAATTATTCAAATGAGACATTTTCCCTTGAAAATGACTGTTATGCACTAACTAGATAGAACACATATTTAATACTTCATATGTCCTTCACTCACACACTTTTGCACACAAATCAATACAACTAAAAATTAATAATATAATAATGTATTAAAAATAGTGGGTTTAAAAGATGAAAAATTACCTAAAGAGCATTTAAAATATTAAACAAAGTAGCCCCAAATTTTTTTGGTGGGAACTGGTTTTTCCCAAAAACCAAATAAAAAGCAATTCAAATTGTGTTTCCCACAATTGTTTAAGTCTATAAATACACAACTAATTGAAGCTAATGTACATCTACTAATCTTTTACACAAGAGGGGCTAAAAAGGATGTTTCAAATACTCAAAAGAAGATCATGATGTTCTTGCTTGGTAACTGCATCAATGAGAAGCCTGCAAGGGGAAAGATGACTGAGGTTGCTTCAAACTTCAATTGCTGCAGGAAGACAATCTCAAGGATTTGAGAATCTGCAAAACAACAAAGAGAAAGAGGTGAAGTTATACATGTGTTGGACAAAAGCTTCAAACAAGTAACATTGAGCAAATTGCACAAATTCATTATCAAAAAGAGGGACAATTCAAGCACTAACAAACAACATTAATGTTCCTAAATCTGTAGTGAGAAGATGGGCTAAATCAAATTTGATCAGAGCACACACTGATACAATCAAACTAGCTTTGACAGCTCCAAATAAATTGTCAAGGTTGAATTTCAGTTTGCAAGCTATAGAGTATGATAATGATTTTGCTTGTGCCCAAGAAGGATTCAACCATTAGGATGTGCTGCAACTGTCGTGCTATCAACAATATTACGGTTAAGTATCACCATCATATCCCCCATTTAGATAATATGTTAGATGAGCTGCATGGTTCTTATGTGCTTTCAAAGATAGATTTGAGAAGTGGATATCATCATATTAGGATTAAGGAGGGAGATGAGTGGAAAACTTCTTTTAAAACTAAAATTGGTTTGTATGAGTGGTTAGTCAGTCCTTTTGGTTTAACTAATGCTCCTAGCACATTTATGTGTCATATGAACCATGTTTTGAGAGCTTTTATTGGAAGATTTGTTGTGGTTTATTTTGATGATATTCTGATTTATAGTAAGAGCCATGGTGATCATATTGAGCATTTGAGATCTGTTTTGGATGTGCTTCGCAAAGAGTGATTATTTGCTAACCTTAAGAAATGCATTTTGTGCACAAATAAGCTTGTGTTTCTTGTGTTTGTTGTTAGTGCAGATGGAGTGCAGGTTGATGAAGAAAAGATAAGAACTATTCAGGAGTGGCCACAACCTAAGAGCATTGATGATGTTTGGGGTTTTCATGGTCTTGCCAGCTTTTATAGACGGTTTGTGCCCCATTTCAGTAGCATTGCAACCCCATTAACTGAAGTGATTAAAAAGAATGTGGAGTTCAGATGGTGAGACGAACAAGAGAAAGCTTTTGAGTTGCTGAAGTATAAATTGACACATGCCCCGCTATTATCTCTTCCTAACTTTTCTAAGACTTTTCAGATTGAATGTGATGCTTCTGGATTTGGTATTGGTGTTGTATTGATGCAGGATAAGAGGCCTATGGCATACTTTAGTGAGAAGTTGAATGGTGTGACATTGAATTATCCTACCAACGATAAAGAGTTGTACGCCTTGGTGAGAGCTTTAAAAACGTGGCAACATTACTTGTGGGCTAAGGAGTTCATTATTCACACCAATCATGAGTCGCTGAAGCATTTCAAGGGGCAACACAAGTTGAATAAGAGACATGCACGGTGTGTAACGCCCCCAATTAACCTTCTCAATTTTGGGACGCGCTACAGTCGTGGTCAACAATTTTTAAATATTTTCAACGATTAATCAGCGGAAGATTTTAAAACTTTAATACGAAAATTTAGAAATAACATTTAACCTTTGAAGATACAACATCATTTAGAAACAGCAAAAGATAAGAGTTAAACATTCAAACACAGGGAGGAAAGATTTTCAGAGCGTGGAGCAGCAGTGTGTGCAGCGCAGTGGAGATATGCATATGAGGATGCATATCTCAGGATCTTCAAAATCAATACAAATCCTGCTTCGCCATTTACACCCCGCCTTTTCAACCTCGCTGATGCATCTTATGTTACTGATTTATTCTTTAGAGAAGTTGTGAAATGGCATGGTATTCCTAGGACCATTGTTTCTGATAGAGATTCTAAGTTCTTGAGCTACTTTCGGAAGACTTTGTGGTGCAAGTTAGGAACTAAGCTGTTGTTTTCTACTACTTGTCATCCACAAACTGATGGTCAAACTGAGATAATGAATTGTCTACATGGTTGATGGTTGTGCTTAAGAAGAATATTAGGACTTGAGAAGAATGTCTGTCTCATGTTAAGTTTGCTTATAATCGTTTAGTTCGTTCTGCTACTCAGTTTTCACCTTTTGAGATTGTGTATGGTTTTAATCCTTTGACTCCTTTGGATTTATCTCCATTACACGTGGAAGAGTTTACTAACCTTGATGGGCATAAAAGAGCTATTTTTGTGAAGCAAATTCATGAGAAGGTAAGGCAAAACATAGAGCGTCGTACTGAGTTGTATGTCAAGCAAGCAAAGAAAGGGCACAAGAAAGTGTTATTTGAGCCTGGAGATTGGGTATGACTGCATATGCGAAAGGAGAGGTTTCCTTTGTAATGAAGATCGAAGTTGGTACCTCGTGGAAATGGTCTCTTAAAAATGTTGGGGAAAGTGAATGACAATGCATATTAATTGGCCTTATCAGGTGAGTATGATGCTAGTGCTACATTTAATGTTGCTGACTTAAGTCCTTTTGATGTAGGTGACATCTTAGATTTGAGGACAAATCCTCTTGAAGAGGAGGGGAATGATGGAGCCCTAGTAGCACCTTTGAAAGATGATTCGGTCTACATTCCGAGTGGGCCGATGACTAGAGCTCGATAAAGGACATTGAGGGTTGGATTGCATATGTTGATTAAAGATCTTTGGGCTGCAAGTATTTCCAAGAAATCGATGTTGGTTGAAGAATTAAATGAAGTCCCAAAAATTATTTATTTACTTATGTGTAGTGATTGGGCTTAGTTTAATTTTAGTCAATTATTTTAGGTTAATATATTCGGCCTTATTTAATTGTTAGTTTTGAATTTTAACATTAATTATCGAATTTTAATTTCGTAATTAGATTAGGATTTGAGTGCCTATATATAGGCCTTGTTATGGTACTATTTATTCAATTTTCAGTTTAATAAAAATTTGTGAAATTATCTCCTCTTTATTTATGAAGGCTCACTATTTATAGGGTTTTTAGATTTTTGATTTGACTTATCAATCGGACTTTTGCAACTGTTTGTGGTGTCTTCGTTTATATCCTTCGTTGTTGGATCAATTCACTTCTTAGGTCGTAGGAGAATTATTCTGGGCTATGGTACTTGAAGGTTTTCAAATCCAAAGGTGAGGGATCTTCCCCTCATATCAATTTCAGTTTGTTTTCATGTGCGTTTGTCTTTTCGTTAAGCTCCTGGGTTGCGATCTTAACCTTTCGGCGAGGAATGTATTAGAGATGAAGATACTCACGTCGGCTTCATCATTGCGGTGAGAGTGACGGTGGCAAAGAAAAGAACCGAAAGATAACACAGAAGAAGAGGGGGTGGCGAAGGGATGAGAGTGCAACATAGAGAATTTAGGGTTGGGGGAATAAGGTAAATGAGAGCATTTAGGGTTCGAAGGGAAATGGAATGCGGCGGGGTTAGGGGTAATTTTTTTCAGGGTTCGAAGGGTATTTTTGTCTTTTAGCTTAATTTTGTTTAAATTAATTTAAATTAAAATGGTTGATTATTCCTTAATTTTTTGCCAAAAAAGAAACGAAACTAATAGCACGGGATGAATAAAAATGAAAAACTTGACTAATAGCACGGGACGGAGGGAGTAGTTCTAATCTTGTGTGTTTAATCTATTATTTTGAGTTTAAATGTTTATTTTACAAATTAAAATACTTAAAACAATACAATAAATTCCAGATAATAAAAATCCGGCATATTTTTGTTTATCTCCATTAAGCTACCCTCTTCTTAATATTTTCTAATAATTTGGAAAATAAGATCTATACTTATATTTCATGAAAGACAAAAATGAGTTAATAGATGAAGTACGTTATATATTTTATAAAAACTAAAAATCTAAATTTGTGTCCATAATTTGAAGGGAAAAAATTGGGCTTATTATAGGTAAAAAGTTCAAATACATTTAGAATTATGCATTATTTTAAATTCATGAGCTGCAAGGAGTTCTTTCAACCCTGCATCACATGATCAAACTCCAAACATATTGGGGAATCAGATATATAAAGGGGACAAGCAAGTTGCGAGGATCTGTTACACCGTGGACATACCCATTTTATGATCGGAGGAGCCAAAAAGGATACATCAGATAGAGGAGTTGAAAGAGGTATTCATCGACTCAAATGACCCAGAGAATAAGACATATATTGGTGTAAACCTATTTACATAGCGTAAGAAAGAGTTAATGGCTTTCTTCTTGAATCACAAGACAATATTCCCTTGGTCACACTCAGATATAACGGGGATCGATACATCCATCACTTCACACCGAGTGAATGTGAATCCTTTTTCTAAGCCAGTGAAGCAGAAAAGGAGAAGAGTTGTCCGTGAGAGGAATGTTGCAATCAATGAGGAAATAGGGAAATTTTTAGATGCCAATTCAATTCATGAAGTCCAGTACCAGGAATAGCTCACAAATGTAATTGTTATTAAAGAAAAGAATGTAAAGAACCAAAAGAATGTAACTGTTGGAAGAATTAAACGAAGGCCCAAAAGTTATTAATTTAATTATGTGTAATGATTGGGCTTAGTTTAATTTATTTAGTTATTTTGGGCCAACATGTTTAGGCCTTATTTAAGTTAAATTTCGAATTTAATACCTTTTAATTATTTAAATTAGTTTCCTTATTAGTTTAGGGTTTGAGTTGTCTATATATAGGCCTTGTATGGAACAATTTTGGTTCAGTTTTCAGTTTAATAAAATTTGTGAGATTTTCTCCTTTATTCTGAAAGCTCAATTTTCGAATTCCTCCTATTCCATAGGGTTTTCAATTTCGACTAATCAATTGGACAGTCATATCCATTGGTGTTGTCTTCACTTATATCCTTCGTTGTTGGGTCAATTCGCTTCTTGGGTCGTAGGAGAATTTATTCTGGACTACGGTACTTGAGGGTTTTCGTATCCAAAGGTGTTGGATCTTCCATCGTCAGTGTTCAGTTGTTGCTTCCGCATCGAGTTTGTTTCCTGTCGTTCGAGTTCCTGGGCTGCGATCTAACCTTTCCGGCGAGGATCGTATCATTTTGGTATCAATATCCAGGTCGTACCCTTCCTTTTCCTTTGTCTTCAATTTTCGTGTCTGTCTCAAAAAAAAAATCGAGTCTTATTCTTGTTCTTGTTTCCTGTCTTTGTGATTCGTAATTTTCTTCGTGTCTTGTTCTTGGTTGCTGAGAGGGTCGAAAATTTGGGGAGTCTAGAGTTTGATATTTGAGTTTCCTTGTGTGTCAAGATTTGAATTAGCTTTCTTACCAAATTAGATTAAGTCAAATCTTTCCTTATATACCTTTTTACCTTATTCATATCTTCTTTCTTTGGTGTCCATATTATTTCCTTCTTGATTGAATTACCAAACAATTTGTTAATTAATTAAAACAAAAAAAAAAGGCGAAAAAAAAAAAAAAAACAAATCGGGCAAAAAAAAAATAAAAGTTAGAGCTCGAAGAGAAAAAAATATTCGTCAAAAAAAATATCGAAAAAAGTGTTGGGAAAGAAAAAAAAAGAAGGGTAGCTAAATTAAATCAAAAATCCCTAATTTCTTGATTTCTACTAGTGCCTTTTTTGCCTTTTTTGTCGGTTTTGGTCGTTTTTGTCGTAACTTTTGCGTCCGGTGTCTGTTTTTGGCTTAATTGTGCTTTTCGGAAACGTCTCGGCGAGACGATCAAGACACACCGCTTTGCTGTGATATAAGGTGCTTTTTGGCCAAATTCCTTTGTTTTCGAGTAGTTATTGCCCTCCGAAGTTTTTTCCGAAAAAATTTTCTATCCGTTTTTGGTCGTTTACCTTCCTAGAGTCGTCTAGAGTCTTCCCGTCCTGTTGGTTTGTCGAATTGAAGTCCGTGGAATTTTATAAGAATTTTTGAGTTTTTAGAAAGGGAGAAAAGAGTGGTAAAAGGCAAGAGTGAGTGAGATTAATAGAGGGACTGAAAAAGCCATTCATACTGTGAGCGATACACGAGTGTGAGTGATTAACATAACTGAGTGATAAACGAGTGTACGTGAGGTGGTGAGGTCCTTCTTATTATCTTTCTATCTAACCTTTTTGTGCAGGTATGACTAAAAGTAGTGGTTCTGCTAAAAGTAGTGGTTCTGAGGGGTTGAAAGAGGATGAGACTATGAGTAATAGTCAAATGAAGTACATGATGGAGGCCTTGAAATCAGAATTTACCAGGATGCTGAGAAGTGAGATGAATGCTATGCATAACCGAATGGATGAATTTGAGACCTCAGTGACAGAAAAGACTAGGCGTGACTCATCTGGTAGTCACAGGGATACCGGGAGAGGACGTGGCGGTCGAGGTGGCAGAAGCTCCAAAACGAGACGGAGTCCTTATGATGAGGAGGACGTCGATGACTATGAGGAGGAGGAGTCGTATGATAACAATCTGGGGACAATCAAGATGAACATCCCGACATTTCAGGGAAAGAACGACCCCGAGTTGTATATAGAGTGGGAACGGAAAGTAGAGATGATGTTCGAGTGCCACAACTATTCAGAGCTGAAGAAAGTAAAGTTGGCTGCAGTAGAGTTCTCGGATTATGCCCTCGTATGGTGGGATCAATTGGTCAGTAGCAGGAGAAGAAATAGGGAGAGACCTATAGAGACATGGGACGAGATGAAGGCAGTTATGAGGAGGCGCTTTGTGCCGAATCATTATTACCGAGAGTTATATAACAAGTTGCAGAGTTTGAGGCAGGGTACCCGGAGTGTGGATGAGTACTATAAAGAGATGGAAGTGGCTATGATCCGAGCTAATGTAGTAGAGGATAGAGAGGCGACTATGGCTAGGTTTCTGGCTGGTCTAAATTGGGAGATCCGGAATACAGTGGAGCTGCAGCATTATGTTGAGTTGGATGACATGGTCCACATGGCGATCAAGATTGAGGGACAGCTCAAGAGGAGGGGCATCGGCAATAATTCGAGGCAGAATTCCACAGGCTGGAGAGAATACCAATCTGGAAGTGGTTCAGCACCTAAGCGAGCTCCATGGAAGAAGGAGGAGGAGCAGCCTCGAGGGGAGAAGAAGCCGTTTGTGAAGCCCAAGTCAGATTCCGCAGCTCAAGGTAAATCCATTACCACTGATTTTCGTAATAGAGATCGCAAGTGCTATAAGTGTCAGGGTTTTGGGCATATTGCTAACGATTGCCCAAATCGGAGAGTCATGGTGATTCGAGATGAAGGAGAGATTGTGACTGATGAAGAGACTGACCCGGAGATGCCTGATTTGGATGATCCTGATGAAGATGTAGAAGAGATTGAGGCGCCTGCAGCGCTGAATTTTGTGATGAGAAGGGCTTTGAATGCACAACCTGCAGCCGGAGATGTGGAGCAGAGGGAGAACATCTTTCATACACGTTGTCATATCAACGATAAGGTCTGCAGCACGATTATAGATGGAGGTAGCTGCACCAATGTGGCGAGTCAGTCGATAGTGACGAAGCTAGGGTTACAGGTGATGAAGCACCCTAGGCCATACAAGCTGCAGTGGCTGAATGATAGTGATGTTATCAAAGTAGTGAAGCAAGTCAAGGTGCCGTTTCGCATTGGGAAATATGAGGATGAGGTGTTGTGTGATGTGATTCCTATGCAGGCGAGTCACATACTGTTGGGGCGTCCGTGGCAGTTTGATAGGCGTGTGAAGCATGATGGCTTTACGAACAAGTATTCCTTCGACTACAAGCAGAAAAAGATCTCACTTGTTCCTCTGACCCCTAAACAAGTCTATGAGGATCAAGTCCAGTTGCAGAAGGAGTCGGGTGATGAGATGCAGCCACGAAGTAATAAGGAGAAAGGGGTGGTGCAACAATCCTTTCTAGCTAGGGTTGGGGATCTGAAGTGGGTGGTTCAGGAGGAGAAAGCAATGGTGTTGGTGATCTACAAGGAGAATATGGTTTTAACTAACATTCCTGATTCTCTACCCCCTTCTATTTCCTCTCTTTTGCAGGATTTTGAGGATGTTTTTCCAGATGATACCCCAGTCGGGCTGCCACCCATTCGTGGGATTGAGCATCAGATAGATTTCGTGTCGGGAGCAACCCTTCCAAATAGACCAGCTTACCGAACCAGCCCGGAGGAGACGAAGGAGTTGGAGAGGCAGATTGGAGAGTTGTTGGCCAAAGGACACGTGAGGGAGAGTTTGAGTCCTTGTGCAGTTCCAGTTTTGCTAGTGCCCAAGAAGGACTCGACCATGAGGATGTGTTGCGACTGCCGAGCAATCAACAACATTACGGTTAAGTATCGCCATCCTATCCCTCGTTTAGATGACATGTTAGATGAATTATATGGTGCTTGTGTGTTTTCTAAGATAGATCTGCGAAGTGGATATCATCAGATTAGAATTAAGGAGGGAGATGAGTGGAAAACTGCTTTTAAAACCAAACTTGGGTTGTATGAGTGGTTAGTCATGCCTTTTGGTTTAACCAATGCTCCTAGTACTTTTAT
Source organism: Plectranthus barbatus (assembly GCA_026898455.1). Lineage (NCBI taxonomy): Eukaryota > Viridiplantae > Streptophyta > Magnoliopsida > Lamiales > Lamiaceae > Plectranthus > Plectranthus barbatus. The sequence goes on along the minus strand of JAPKLW010001345.1, from coordinate 130,000 downwards.
GCGTCTTATGAACCACGTTTTGAGAGCTTTTATTGGCAGATTTGTTGTGGTTTATTTTGATGACATTCTGATTTATAGTAGGAGTTATGATGAGCACTTTGAACATTTGAAATCTGTTTTAGATGTACTTCGCAGGGAAAGACTGTTTGCTAACATGAAGAAGTACATCTTTTGCACGGATAAGTTGGTGTTTTTGGGTTTTGTGGTTAGTGCAGACGGAGTACAGGTGGATGAAGAAAAGATTCGAGCAATCAAGGAGTGGCCGCAGCCTAAGAATGTTGGTGAAGTTCGCAGCTTTCACGGACTTGCCAGCTTTTATAGGCATTTTGTACCCCATTTCAGCAGCATTGCAGCCCCATTAACTGAAGTGATTAAGAAGACTGTGGAGTTTAGATGGGGAGAAGAGCAAGAGAAGGCTTTTGAGTTGCTGAAGTACAAGTTGACCCATGCCCCGGTATTATCTCTTCCTAATTTCTCTAAGACATTTGAGATTGAATGTGATGCTTCTGGGGTTGGTATTGGTGCAGTTTTGATGCAAGAGAAGAGGCCCGTGGCATACTTCAGTGAGAAGCTGAACGGTGCAACGCTGAATTATCCTACCTACGATAAGGAGCTGTACGCCTTGGTGAGAGCCTTAAAAACGTGGCAGCATTACTTGTGGGCTAAGGAGTTCATCATTCACACCGATCATGAGTCGTTGAAGCATCTGAAGGGGCAACATAAGCTGAACAAGAGGCATGCAAGATGGATGGAGTTTGTAGAGACTTTTCCTTACGTCATCAAGTATAAGCAAGGTAAGGAAAATGTGGTGGCTGATGCACTGTCTCGCAGGTATGCCTTGATCTCTACTTTAGATGCTAAGTTGCTTGGGTTTGAATGCATTAAGAATTTGTATGCATCTGATGAGGATTTTGGTGACATTTATGCTGCATGTGAGACATCTGCTAGTGGTGAATATTTTAGACAT
>JAPKLW010001345.1:36106-104033 GCA_026898455.1 Plectranthus barbatus | reverse complement strand
TCAATCTAACTTAATTCATCATCCTTTAATTAGAAGAAATTTCCTTTGAATAAATCCGGGTAGCTATTACAGATTGGAAAATAATCCGGGGTATTACAATAAATGACAAATACGACTCAATATGCCAAATTATTTGTGAAGTATTAAAATTCACTCTTGGATGTTGGTGTGGATGAAAATCATTTAATATGTTGCATGAGATGTTAAAGATAAAAAAAAATTATATTATTTCCATTCCAAATATATTTGAATTCATCATAATATTAATTTTATAAGTAAGGATTTATTCGAATTGAGTATAATATACAATATCTTATTTGTTTTATAAGGATTTGAGTTTTAGATCGAATTGATCGTGTACAAGTTATGGGTATGCAAGTAGACTTTTTATTCCTTAAGAGAAGTAGGTTTTTATAATATTAATATATTAACGATATGATCAGTTGTACAAATTCATTCTTTCTTACTTTAATATTGTATTATATTTGTACAAAGTGTAATCAAAATAAAAAAGGAACTAAAAAAATTGTGTGTTAAATTATTTGGATGTGCATTACACGAGTAGGAGTAAGTCCGGCTAGGCTGTACTTTGATTAGGTAGGCATAGATTTATTATAATTTAAAGAGGTTGGAATCTAGCCTATAATAAGCTTTTTTTTTTTAAGACCAATTTTTTTTTATTAAGTAGGTTTAATTTTTAGTTTATTAGGAAAAAAAAAAGGAGAACCCTTGCCAAAAATATTTTCCCACTCAAAAAAAAAAAAAGATTAGTATATTAGGCAATTGATTTCATATATATTAAATGCATACATAAATAGATTACATAAATTAGGTAATTGGAAATGATAATAGCAAGAGCAAAATTACGATTAAAGTTATAAAACGGTATATAAAATCAAGTCAATTTATTAAAAAGTAAATCAAATATAATTCTCTTATTTTAAACAATTTGACAATATATTAAATATAGAAATTAATGAATTAAGGCAATAAAGCAAAAATAAATAATAATTCTATAAATGATTTGCAATTTTATGGTTTTTTTGGCGATGAAATTTATGAGAAAGGTAAACAAAGCTATTTATGTAATTTTAACTACCTATTAAATACTAAGTGAAGTAAATATAATTATATAATTCAAAATTTTATTAAGATATATGATCTTAAATATTAGATATAGATTTTAGAAATATATTTATGATAAAAAAAAATTCAATAAAAAAATTAATTGGTCCAATTGGGCCAACCTATTGAATTTCAGGCTCAACCTTATCCGATCTTGAGCTATTCAGTATTAATAATGAGCAGCTAGAAGAAAATTCGGAAAATATTTGCAATGATGTTCTGGATGAATTGGAAAATGTTGATATTTACGATGATCATGTAGATTATTCAACTCATACTTTGATATGTACTTCATCAACGTATATCAATATTACTAAAGTTGTGTGATATTGTGTATCAATCATTAAATAATTATTATATTTTAAACTAATATTATTAAAAATCACGATTTTAAAAAAATTACTCCATGTAATAATTTGTTGCGTATATATTTATATATATAAATGCAATTCATTTAATATTATATTATAAAGTATGAGTGCTTATTAAATATAGAAATATAAAATTACATATTTTATTACTTATCTTCAATTTAATTTTTATGAGTCAAGTTATTCATAACTATCACATGCAATCCTAAATGACCAGAATTAGTACGTTTCTTAGATAAACGTAACGTGAATGCAGAAGACAATCCAAATATTGTAACGCAAGTTTCAAGATGAAATTAGATGAATTGATGAAGGATGTGCGCCATAACAAAATCTTTGGAAAAGTTATTGCAGATATTTAATATGTTAATTCTTATTCAATTTAGTTAAACATGCATTCATAATATTTCTTCTACACAAATACATTATATTGTTTAGAATTTATATTTTACTAAAAAATATTATTTCTTATTTTATATACAGCGGTATACACTATTGAATTTCAAAAAAGAGGATTACGCCATGCACATATATTAATTTTCCTGGCAAAAGAGGACAAATACCCTTCGGCTGAACATATTAATAAGACCATCTTAGCTTAAATACCAGATATAGACGTGGAACAAGAATATCACATTGCAGTATCTAATTTCATGATGCGCAGACCGTGTGGTATTGCAAGAAGAAATTCTCCATGTATGTTAAATGGAAAGTGCTACAAACACTTTCCAAAGAGATATGCACACGTCACCATAATTGATGATGATGGGTATCCTATCTATCGAAGAAGGACAATGGTAGGAAAATTAAGAAAAATTATGTATATTTGGATAATGGATACGTTGTACCTCACAACAAATGCTTATTGATTATGTATGGTGATCACATCAGCATCGAATGGTGCAACCAATCTATAGATATGTACTACAATTGTAGGTACATTTCACCATGTGAAGCAGCTTGGAGAATATATTCATTTGACATCAACTTTAGATATCCACCTGTTGAGCGACTTAGTTCCCATCTCGATAATGAGCAACATGTGGTATTTTCTGAACATGACGAGATTGCGTCAATTGTTAAATCGAGATATAGTGGCAAAAAACATGTTTTTAGCATAGTTTGAGGCAAATAAATTATATCCTGAAGCAAATGAATTAACGTATTCCGAGTTTCCTACCTAGTTTGTTAGGAATAAGAATGAAAGAATGTGGACGAAAAGAAAAAAAGGAACATCGGTTGGAAGGGTATTTTACGTAGCTTCTGATACCGGTGATAATCATTATTTCAGAATGTTAATTAATATTGTGCGTGGAGCCAAATGTCACGCTAATATGAGGCATATCAATTGTGTTTTATATGACTCATATCGTGATGCATGCTATGCAGTGGGATTGCTTAAAGATGATAAAGAGTATATAGGTGGAATCTAAGAGGCAAGTCGTTGGGAAATGCTCATTCATTGAGACAACTATTCGCAAATTTATTAGTTGCAAAATCGATGAGCAGACGTGATCATGTTTGGAAAGCATCTTGGAAATACATGTCTGATGATATATTATATAATAGATGCATCATTTCAAACAATCAAGGTATGCAATTTACTTATAATATATTGCTATTATACTCATTTTTGAGTATTTTTAGAATTATATGTTAGCATTTAGTTAATTTATTTGATTAATTTTACTAAAAACATATATATGATTATTAAAAATTAGTTGAATATCAACTATTTGTTGTAAATACATTTGAATAAAAAATTTGTGACATAAATTTATGTTTTGGTTAAATAATATGCCAAAATGGTTATAAATACCCCATTTTGAAGGTTTGTATTTTAGTGATGACGAGATAAAGATATATGCCCTTGCTGAATTGGAGAAGATATTGAAGAAATCAGGCCACTCCTTGAAAGATTTTGATGGAATGCCAAGTGATTTTAATGAGATTTTGATGAATGTAGGTAATTATTTGATCATAGAAAGTTGAGTTACGATTGTCTAAAACTTGCCAGGGATCATGAATCGAATTTGAGTAAGTTCATTGACGAACAACAGATTGTATATGATACAATCATTGATAGAAATTATTTGGAAAACGGAGGATTGCTCTTTGTATATGGATATGGGGAACATGATAAATAATTGTTTGGAAAACATTATCATTGAGGTTCAAAGGTGATATTGTATTAAATGTTGCATCAAGTGAAATAACATCTTTGGTACATCCTGGTAGCAGGACAACTCACTCACGTTTTGCAATCCCAATTGATATAAATGAAGACTCAATATGTCATATTGAACAAGGAAGTGAATTGGCTGAACTGTTGATACGTTGCAGACTTATAATATGTGATGAAGCACTTATGATCCACAAATATTGTTTTGAAGCATTTGATAAAGCAATGAGGGATATAATGCAATTTCAAAATACACACAGCAAGAATCTACCATTTGGAGGTAAGACAGTTGTGTTTGGTGGTGATTTTAGACAGATTCTACATGTCATCCCAAAAGGAAGGAGAAGTAATGTAGTTAATGCAACAATTAACTCATCTTATTTATGACGTCATGTCTGTATCTTGAGTTTAACGAAGAACATGCGTCTAATATGATTGATGATCAGATGCAAACTTCAGAACTTAAAGAGTTTGCTGATTGAGTTGCGACAATTGGAGATGAGAATCTATGTCCACTAAATGATGTAGATGGTGTTATTGAGATCCAGAAATATTAACATTTAATTTAGTGGTGATCCTATCTAAGCTATTGTTGGTACTTTATATCCTACAACAGATGTAGGATTACAAGATGTCTCATGCTTGAAGGATAGGACAATTTTGGCGCCAACAAATGAAGTAGTTGAGATGGTCAATCAATATATGATATCACTTGAAAACAATGTTGGCAAGCCGTACTTAAGTTCTAATTTTATGTGCAGAATAGAAAGTGTGGCTAATATTCTAAGCGAGGTGCACACACCAGAGTTCCTTAATACATTGAAGTGTTTTGGATTACCAAATCATGAATTGAGTTTGAAAGTTGGAACTCCGATTATGTTGTTAGGGAACATTGATCCTTCCTCTGGCTTATGCAATGGAACACGATTGATTTTGACGCAACTTGGTAATCACATAATAGAGGCCAAAATTTTAAGTGGAAAAATATTGGTGAAAAGGTATTTATACCTAGGATAACTATTATACCATCAGAGCATTGAATCTCATTCAAACTTCAGCAGAGACAATTTTCAATACAAATTTCTTATGCTATGACCATCAATAAGAGCCAGGGACAGTCGCCATCTCATGTAGGAATTTTACTGAGCAGAACAGTATTTGCGCATGGATAGTTATATGTTGTTGTGTCAAGGGTCACAAGTCGCACTAGATTGAAGATTTTGATATTTGACAAGGACAACAACAATGTTTCAAAAACTTCAAATGTCGTGTACAAGGAGATTTTCCAAAATTTATAATATTACCAGTTTAAGTAAATATAAATATATTGATATTTATATTTATATAATAAGCAGTGTTCAGTATTCAGAGTTAGTAAAAAATAAAATACATAATGTAATGTTAATGGATTTGTTACTTTTCTTCGCATTAAGTTTTCTTTAATAATTGTTTTCAATACTTATAATGCATTTTCATATAGTGAAAGTATTTATGTTTCATTTAATAAAGTTATTTGTTTGTGTAAGTGTGCATCTTACAAAAATTTTCGATACTCATTTTTGTCAACAAATATATAACTAAAATAAAAATTATATTTAATAACATTAATATATTATTATATATATAATCCGCGCAACGCGCGGGTTGCAATCTAATTTTATTAAAATCGTGTCAGATTTATATAATGATTTTTTTATGACAGTGATACTAGCACGGTAAATAAATTAAGTTACTTTACTTTAATCTCGTTTTAGTAAAAATTTGTTCCAAATGATTAATTGAATAAGTCACGCTTAGTTTAAATAGTACTCCCTCCGTCCCATTATATTAGGGACGGAGGAGTGTGCACAATAACCAATGTGCATTAGTGTAGAATAATTAATATTTTATTGATGAGTGGGAAAAAGATTGCCTTTTTAGGAAATGGGACTAATAAATGGGACGGACCAAAAAGGAATATGGGACTAATATAACGGGACGGAGAGAGTATTAAATTTCTGTACAAATTTATTTTAAAAAAATGAAAATACGAAATTTATATTTATATACTTAGTTTATTGATAAATAGTATATTTTTATTAACTTTAATAATTATAATAATATAATTACATTGAATCAATATTATATTTCATGAATAACATAACGCATTTTCAAGAAAAAAACAATGAATACTAAGTTTAAATCTTGGAAGTTTGTAGGTTGGACAAACACTCAACGAGTTCAAAATACTTAGCAATAAAACTCAAGTTAAGATTGAATAATATATAAGTCAAATTTAAATAAGATAATAATTGGTTGGACATCTAAATAGTTTAGGCAGATTTTATTCATTAATCTAAGTCAAACTCATATAATATACTCTAATTGGGGTTAATAAACTCTATTGGGATGGGTGAACTCATTTGGGTATGAATAAAATCAGTCTAAATCATTTAGGCGTGCCTAACACAAGTTTTTGCCGACTCAGATTGATTAAATCCCTGAGTCATTATGGAATTTTACACAATGAAGTGATATAATTCCACAAGAAAATGTTTATATAATTCATCACTTATAATTAATATTGATCGGGAAATTTAAAATTAATGATCGACTTAATTAACTTGAATCGAGTTATATACTCCCTCCGTCCCAATTATTTGGTCCAGTTTTAACTTGCACGAATGTCAAAACTCATTTATGAATACATTAAATATTTGTACAAATTTTCTAAATTACCCTTTATAACTATTAATAATAGACTCTTGTGATTTATAAGATTGTTTAAGGATAAATTCGTAAACACAAACAAAAAACAATACTAAATTTAGATATAGAACCATATAAATGGGACACCCAAAAAAATAATATGGACTAAATAATTGGGACGGAGATAGTATTATAAATATAAATAGCGCATTTAATCATTACAAAAATTAATAATGCACACCAACCTCATAAATTAAGCATTAATGTAGTAATATCATGCGTGTAATTCTGTATGTTTCTTTGTGTTGAAGTTTAGATGGTCTGTGGGTGAGAAATAAGTCAGCCAACATGCAAAATAATAGAAAATATAATTAGATTCTGATTTTATCCACAAGCCTTCTTTGTAAATATAGTTAGTTAGTTAGAAGTCACGTAGTTTAGCAATGTAATGAGCTATATATATCACACATCCTCCTGGTGGCTCCATGACCATGCCACTACATGTTCTAGCTTTGAGTTTCTTTTTTTTTTTTTAATATTCCATTCGTCCTAAATTAATAATTCTATTTTGAAATGGTATAATAACCAATTTTTGAGTGTAGTAGAATTAATATTTTATTGATGAGTGTGAAAAAATTTATCATTTTAGGAAATGAGACTAATAAATGGAAGAAACAAAAAAAAATAATAAAAAATGGAACTAATAAATTAGGACGGAAGGAGTATTTGTTGCTCGTGTTGATTTTTTCTCTTTTGTCTATTTCACCAAAGCCTCGTATTTACAATTAGGCCAAGACTAACATTAAATGATAGAAGGAGCTACATAAGAAGAGTTTAATCAAGTCACAGGTCTGGCCCAATAAATTACTTGAGGTAGCTCATAAAACTTAAATTATATAAATAGTTCATTCTCTCAAATTTCATAAGTTAAGTTGAAAAACATGGGAACCCTAGAGGATAGAGAAGGTGGGTGGCACCAACTGTGGTGGGAGGATAAGGAATTCGACTATGCCTCGTGCAGTACTATCTCGTGGAATCCTCACCAGTAGCGAGATTGGAAAAGCAAAGGATACAGATCTGAAGACCTGATCTGGAGAACTTGACTTTGTTCTTTTTCTTTTAATTTAAATCTTGAATTAAATTGCAAGATATTTAATTCTCTTTCCGCATATTTAAATTATTCGCGTGGTGGAATCAGATTCGGATTCAACGAGGTTCAGATCCAGGCTCTACAGATTAAAAAGGTAACCCTAAAATCATTGCAATTCATAGGAGCATGCATAGAATTTTCATCAAATGGCAATTGTTTCAACATACATGAACGGTCCGGGTTAATGGATTTGTGATTCGTTTCACAACATTAATCCCTACAACAAAGCTAAAATGGGCAAACGATTGGATCGATCAAGTGCCCGGGACCAAGCAATTCTCTGATAAGCAAGTCCCGACAAGACTTCAAGCTATACACGTTCACCGGATGTTCTCTACTTCTCAATCTTTGCCGAAGTCAAGCTTTGCTCCAGATGGTCATTCTGATGCTCGTATTGAACTATCTAAGCACCAGGACAAAGCAGCTGCTGAGTACCGAAGGCGTCAAGCTGAGTATGAATCTCAGAAGAAGGAGAGTTTACTGGTCAGGATGGCTGCTGCGCTTAAACAAGAGGAGCTTGAAAAGAATAAGAGTCGGTAATTAGTCATCTCTCAAAATCCCGAGGAGAAAATGATTGCTCATTTCCTAGAAGATCACATTCTGGAGGTGACAAGCGCTGCGCGCGCTGCTGAGCTAGAGGAAGCTAAAGCTGCTGAGCTTGCTAAGTCCATGAAGGAGGTCTGGAACTTAGAGGAGGCCGAGCAACTAACAGATGTAGCTCAGTACTTGGAGGCCCATGCCGATGAAGCAAGAACTGTTGAACTTGCTGAGGCAGAAGCGAAGGCCTGGAGAGCAGAGGAAGTCGAGCGCATACACGAAGAAGCTATGTACATGGCAGCCCAAGGCGAAGTTGAAATCCAAATGGAAGAAGCCGAGTCTTTTATAGGTGGCGAATTGGTGCTAGCAACTTCTTCCTTGGATGCCCTGCCTGTAAGCTCTGTAAGTTCAAATGACTTTCACTCATGTGTTCATGATGTTGTTCAATCTGCGCTTCAACATGCCCTATCCACTACAATTCTGATGGGTTTTGTATACTGAAAGCATTTATTATAATGAGTATACAACGGTTTATTTCTCCTATCTGTTAACAATCTTATATGTATGAACAATGGTATCCTCTTGTCTCACCGATAGGGACGATCATACGGCGTGTTGTAGATCGCAAAAGACAGTATGATCACTTGACCTAGTGAGACATAAACCTAATCACAGCCGAGATAGCGTATGAGGATACGTCTGTCCGGATGGCTGCGTCATTGTCGGGATAAGTAGTCTGTCTTGGTTACTTGACATGCTGGTACGCAGAGGTGGCGTATTGATGGACCGCAGTGAGATGTATTCGTCTGTCTGACATCAGCGAATACAAGATCTCATTATATTGATTGAGTCCAAACCCTAACGAAGGTTCAGGGGTTTGCACGGGTTGACTGTTGCTTTGACTTGCCATGGTGGAGAGCCTAAGTAACGTGCTCGTATATCCGCATCTTGGGTAACAGCAGTTCGTGTAGTACCGCCTGAGACTGGGTTTAGGTAACCATATCCGAGTAATAGGATGGGGACATTCCCTGAGGAGCTCAATAACATTCATCGAGCCAAAGTCCTGCAGGCTGATTAATTTCAGGCACGAGTGATAAGGTTTGAGTGGTACTACTAAGGAATTATAAGATATTAATTAATTGTAGTTAGAGCTTGTCAGAGGCTCCGATTAATTAATGGATGTCCGGTAACCTTAAATATGGGGATTCTCAATTAATGCAGCCCGTTCTCATAACGTGGTAATAAAGGGATATGTCAGTATTAATTCTGTGGTGAAAAAGAATTAATATTAATTAATTAATTGTGTCCTAGGTTGTGGACATGGGAATTAATTAATTTATAGGCCCACTTTATTATTTGCATTAGGTCCCAGGTCTGGCCGAAATTAAATATGCTGAATTGAGCCCAAAAAGGCCCATTAGGGTTTACAATCCTAGGTCTATAAATAAACAGCACTCTCTCATAAGTTGTAACACAGTTGAAACACACTAAACCTAGAGAGAGAGAGGGGCGCCGTTTTTGGAGAAGAAAGGAGGAGAATTTCGGTTCTGGTCCTGCTCATAATACAGATCTACGGAGTCCTCACCAGTAGTAGATCTGAACAGCATTGGGACACAGCCCTGAAGATCTGATCTGGAGAACAAGATTTTCTATTCTTCTTTTCTTGTTATTTTTTATTTTACTTAGAAATTAGATTTCTAATTTCTGATTCCGCAGATTAAATCAGATTGCGTGGTTGAATTCAAGTTGGAAATTCAAACGCAAAAGATCGGATCAGACTCGACGGAATAACGGTAAATTCCTCAATCCACAATTATGGTTATTAAATTCATAGGAGCATGCTAGGGTTTTGTGAATTTAGATTATGTGCAATATCCATAAATCGATCCGATTCAGTTAGGTTTTGGTGATTTGGTTCACGGAAAAGCCCTACAATTGGTATCAGAGCCAGGTTTCTGATTTATGGCTCTGTTGTTCATAATTAAATTCAACTAGGCCTTTCAAGGCTAGTCAGTCTCGAGCAGAGGAAGTGTTGGAATTGATCCATTCTGACTTATGTGGACCGATGTCCACGCAGGCTCGTGGAGGGTACGAGTACTTCGTCACTTTCATTGACGATTACTCAAGGTACGGATACGTTTACCTTCTTCGCTACAAGTCTGAATGCTTTGAGAAATTCAAAGAGTTCAAGGCTGAAGTAGAAAAGAAGGTCGGGAAAACTATCAAGTCGCTGCGATCTGACCGTGGTGGCGAATACCTCGGTAACGAGTTCCTGCAGTATTTGTCAGAAAATGGGATTACATCCCAGTGGACTGCATCGGGTACTCCCCAGCAAAATGGTGTAGCTGAAAGAAGAAATAGGACTCTTCTAGAGATGGTAAGATCAATGATGAGTTATGCAAACTTACCAATTTCGTTTTAGGGCTACGCATTGGAAACAACAGCTTATGTGCTTAATGTGGTGCCTTTTAAATCAGTTCCTAAGACGCCTTCTGAGCTCTTCCTTGGTCGCAAACCCAGTTTGTGCAAGTTTAGAGTATGGGGCTGTCCGGCACACGTACTGTCGAAGGAACCTGATAAGTTAGAAAGCAGGTCAAAAGTAATGTTGTTCATAGGGTATCCCAGGCAAACGAAAGGTGGTTACTTTTACTGTCATGAGAGTCAAAGAGTCGTTGTTAGCACCAACGCTATATTCTTGGAGGACGAGTATGTGAGTAATCACAGGTCAAGGAGTGATATCGTTCTTCAAGAAATTGAGAACGAGAATGCAATTCCAAGGGAAGGGGAACGTGTAGATGTGGGTGCACCTGTGAGAGGTACAGCACCACAGACACGTTCTTTAGTGCAAGGTGCAGGACCACAAGTCACTGCACCTACTACTGACACGACATCGATGCCTCGTCATAGTGGGAGAGTTATTTTCCAGCCGGAAAGGTACATGTTCGTGGGTGAGTCTTCGGACTTGAGCGCGGAAGATGGACATAAGGACTCTGACCCACTGACTTTCGAAGAGGCAGTGCAAGACAAGGATGTTGCCAAATGGCGTGTCGCCATGGACTCTGAAATTGAATCCATAACTGCTATGGATGTATACCAGAAAACTGATTTGCCGGATGGCTTTAGGGCCATAGGGTGCAAATGGGTATACAAGAGAAAGAAAGGGGCGGATGGAAAGATCACGGCTTTTAAAGCCAGACTGGTGGAAAAGGGTTATAGTCAGAAAGAGGTCATTGACTATGACGAAACCTTTCACCCGTAGCCATGCTCAAATCCATCCGGATACTCCTTGCCATAGCTGCGCATATGGACCTTGAGATCTGGCAGATGGATGTTAAAACTGCTTTTCTAAACGATTACCTTGAAGAAGGTAGAGACATCTATATGCAGCAACCCGAGGGTTACATAAGCAAGGGCGAAGAACATCTTTTCTGGAAGCTTAGGAAGTCCTTGTATGGACTTAAGCAAGCTTCAAGGTCGTGGAACTTACGTTTCAACGATGTGATTAAATCCTATGGATTTGCACAGTTGAAAAATGAAAATTGTGTTTACCGACTTTGTGTCAGTGGGAGCGTGGTCTTCCTTGCACTTTACGTTGCTGACATACTCCTATTTGGAAACAACGAGGGAGTGATGTTGGAAATCAAGGCTTGGTCATCCGAACAGTTCCAAATGAAGGATCTGGGAGAAGCTGGCTACATTCTTGGTATTAAGGTCTTACGAGATCGTAAGAGAAGAATGTTGAGCTTATCCCAGGCATCCTATGTGGATACTGTGATTGCCCGGTTCAGCATGTAACTCGCCAAGAAAGGCTTGCTACTTTTAAGACATGGCGTTCGTCTTTCTAGTGGGCAGTGTCCTCAGACACAGCGGGAGAAAGACGAGATGAGTCTTGTACCATACGCTTCGGCGGTGGGTAGTCTCATGTATGCGATGCTGTGTACCAGGCCAGATATCAGTTATATCGTTGGCATGGTAGCAAGATATCAGTCTAACCCTGGACAGGGCGCACTGGACTGCTGTAAAGCACATCCTCAAGTATTTGAAAAGAACTAGGAATTTATGCCTAGTTTATCAAAGTGAGGATTTGTGCCCTGTGGTTTATACAGAATCGGATTTTCAAGGGGACCAGGATGAGAAGAAATCGACCTCAGGATATATGTTTACCCTGGGAGGTGGAGTTGTATCTTAGAGGAGCTTAAAGCAGAAATGCATTGCGGACTCCACCATGGAGGCAGAATATGTCGCCGCCTCCGACGCCTTGAAAGAGGGGGTATGGCTCAGGAACTACCTTTTAGAGTTGGGCGTGATCCTGAGTTTGCCGAGGAGCATCACAATTTATTGTGATAACTCTGGTGCAGTGGCAAACTCAAAGGAACTGCGGTCTCACAGGGCAAGCAAACAAATAGAGACAAAGTACCATATCATACGAGAAATCGTATCGAAGGGCGATGTGCTGATTAAGAAGATTGACACTGCTGACAATCTTGCTGATCCGTTTACAAAGAGCTTGCCGCAGAAAGTTTACGAAAGACATATTCGTGAGCTGGGTCTGAGGTGGATGCCGACCACTGATAGTGGTTAAAGCGAAGCAGACTAGATAGACGGACTGTATACTCTGTAATAGCTTATTTATGCTTTGAGTATAAGTGGGAGATTGATGGGTATAAGTGGGAGATTGATGGGTTTTGTATACTGAAAGCATTTATTATAATGAGTATACAACGGTTTATTTCTCCTATCTGTTAACAATCTTACATGTATGAACAATGGTATCCTCTTGTCTCACCGATAGGGACGATCATACGGCGTGTTGTAGATCGCAGAAGACAGTATGATCACTTGACCTAGTGAGACATAAACCTGATCACAACCGAGACAATGTATGAGGATACGTCTGTCCGGATGGCTGCGGCATTGTCGGGATAAGTAGTCTGTCTTGGTTACTTGACATGCTGGTACACAGAGGTGGGTGGCGTATTGATGGACCGCAGTGAGATGTATTCATCTGTCTGACATCAGCGAATACAAGATCTTGTTATATTGATTGAGTCCAAACCCTAACGAAGGTTCAGGGGTTTGCACGGGTTGACTGTTGCTTTGACTTGCCATGGTGGAGAGCCTAAGTAACGTGCTCGTATATCCGCATCTTGGGTAACAGCAGTTTGTGTAGTACCGCCTGAGACTGGGTTTAGGTAACCATATCCGAGTAATAGGATGGGGACATTCCCTGATGAGCTCAATAACATTCATCGTATCAAAGTCCTGCAGGCTGATTAATTTCAGGCACGAGTGATAAGGTTTGAGTGGTACTACTCAGGAATTATAAGATATTAATTAATTGTAGTTAGAGCTTGTCAGAGGCTCCGATTAATTAATAGATATCCGGTAACCTTAAATATGGGGATTCCCAATTAATGCAGCCCGTTCTCATAACGTGGTAATAAAGGGGTAGGTCAATATTAATTCTGTGGTGAAAAAGAATTAATATTAATTGATTAATTGTGTCCTGGGTTGTGGACATGGGAATTAATTAATTTATAGGCCCACTTTATCATTTGAATTAGGTCCCAGGTCTGGCCGAAATTAAATATGCTGAATTGAGCCCAAAAAGGCCCATTAGGGTTTACAACCCTAGGTCTATAAATAGACAGCTCTATCTCATAAGTTGTAACACAGTTGAAACACACTAAACCTAGAGAGAGAGAGAGGGGCGCCGTTTTTGGAGAATAAAGGAGGAGAATTTCAGTTCTGGTCCTGCTCAGAATACATATCTACGAAGTCCTCACCAGTAGTAGATCTGAACAGCATTGGGACACAACCCTGAAGATTTGATCTGGAGAACAAGATTTTCTATTCTTCTTTTCTTGTTATTTTCGATTTTACTTAGAAATTAGATTTCTAATTTCTGATTCCACAGATTAAATCGGATTGCGTGGTTGAATTCAAGTTGGAAATTCAAACGCAAAAGATCAGATCAGACTCGACGGAATAACGGTAAATTCCTCAATCCACAATTCTGGTTATTAAATTCATAGGAGCATGCTAGGGTTTTGTGAATTTAGATTATGTGCAATATCCATAAATCGATCCGGTTCAGTTTGGTTTTGGTGATTCGGTTCACGGAAAAGCCCTACATATTTCCATAGTCATTGCTGAGAAAGTGGCTATGGAGGTTACTGAAGTAAGGAGAGAAGTGGAGGATGTGCGAAGTGTAGTGTCTGAAGTATGAGGAGAAGTAGCAGAGGTTAAAGGAGATGTTGCTGGAGTCAAGACAGATATGGCTGTGATGAAAGAAGAAGTAACTGATTCTCAGCAGAAGCTTGTGCAAAGTGTTCAATCCTTTTCTTCTACCTTTTTGGCTGCAATCAAAGAGGGGGAAGAACGGAGAATTGCTGAAGCTGAGAAAAGGAAGCAAGAAGAAGATGAAATAGCTGCTAAAGAAGAAGAGAGGAGATTAGCAGAAGAAGAATTGAAGAAGAAAGAGGTTGAACTCAAGTTGAGGAAACTTGAGATGGAGGACGAGAAGCTTGCTAAAAAATTGGAGAGGGAGACTGCTGAACGTGAAGCAAACAAAGCACTATATGTCAAGTTCATGCAGATGGCTATGGGTAAATTTGATGATTATGACAAGAAGCCTGCTCCCGACTCCTGAGCCGAAATGAATGTTAGCAAGATTTTTGTAATCTTTTTTCTTTTTTTTTGTCTTTTTCAGTTTCGATGTACTTGTACAATCTCTCAATCATATATATGAAATTGAATCAGACTTAGACAATTTCTCATTGTCCACTTCTAAATTTTTTTGCGTGTTTTAGTTGATATACACTATTCGTGTATTCAACGAAATTGCGTGTGGATACTGAGTTGTTTGTTTTGTGATTGCTGGTAAATGCTTGCTGCTTGAATTGGATGCTAGATTCCAGCATATTGCTAAGAAGCATTTTACTTATGATTTAATCGAGAACATTTCTCAGCATTTATTGAGGGAGAATTTATTTAAAACCAATCCTTGCTAGAACTAAGTTGGTTAAATTCTGAGTTAGATTGCTAGATTAGCTCTGATACTTAGAATTTCTTGTAAACTCATAAATTTATCCATCTTTGATTCAGCAATTGATAGTAAGCTTTGATCTCTCGCACCAAAAAGGGGGAAATTGTTCGGAAAATATTCCTTGATTTATGTTGTAAATCTCCCTTGTAGATCAAATTGTAAAGGTTTTGTTGAATCAAAGCCTTAGTTAGTTTAGTCGATCATTGCTAAATTCTAGATAGTCTAGCAACTCTCTTGTAAAGTCCTGTTTAGGAAATATTTTGAGTTGTAATAGATTAGAAGTGCTTGCGAAAGACTGTTGAAGGATTCAGCAGTTGGAACAAAGACTTTGGATATTCTGGATGCTAGGAACGTTCTCAGCAGTTTGCTGGAGAAGTCAGCAGACATAAATGACTGCTAAGGCGTTAGTAGTCATATGTTGAAGGAAGATACTGCTAGGAATAATTATTCAGCAGTCAGAAGAAAAGAGATAGCAGAATGCTGAAGGAGTCAGCATTCACTATTTGCTCAGGAGATTGCTAGAAGCTATAGCAATCAGGAAGCAAGATATCAAGTGATAGCAGAATGCTGAAGGAGTCAGCATTCACTAGTACTTAGCAGATTGCTAGAAGAGCTCAGCAATCAAAAGGCTTAGCAGATCGTTCCCAGCATTCTCCGATAGAATGCTAAGCAAGAAAATATCAAACATCGACTGCTAATACTACAGTTCTGACAAAAGGTACAACCAAGGACGAAATCTTTCCCGAAGTAGGTCGAAAAGCACTGTACTACGCCGGAAAGGACGAAAAAAGTAGAAGCTCTTTTGGACAAGGAGGACCGTTGTGTCTAACGGGTCTGGATATTCAAAGTTTGAATCAACAGATATAAAAGAGAAGTCCAAAACAGAGAGACTACGACTACTGCTTACACTCGCAAAGACACTTAGTGAAAAAGAACATTTCCAAGTAGGGGTGTGCAAAAACTGAACCGAACCGAAAAACCGATAAGCTATCGGTCGGTTTTCAGTTTCAAAAAATTTACCCGATAAATCGACCAACCGATCGATAATATATTAAATTTTATATATATATATATATATATAATATTTTAATTATTCCTAAAATACTAATATCTAAAGTATATCCTAAATTTCTAATTCCTTCTCATTTTCAATTCTACAGACTAACGTACGTGAACCCTAGTCCCTAAATCTCCCAACACCCAACTACTAACTCCGTCCCCCTTACCCAGCAGCAGCGCTGCTCGCCGTCATCGCTCGTCGTCAGTGCTCGCTCGCCATCTGGAGCCCGCTCACCGGTTCCCTGCTTCCCTGCTCGGTTGCTCGCTCACAGGCACAGACCCACCCACGTTTGGTTCTGCTTGGCTGTGATAAGTTCATTATTTCACTCATTTATCTATATTATTTTTATACTATTTTATGTAGATTTATTGAGTTTATATATATATTTTATGCATGATGTCAATATTAGGTGGTATTAGGTGTGTTTTGATGTTTATGCAGGTTTTTAGGCCTAAACTCACGAGAAAACCGTTCCGAAAGCAGTGACGTGTAAGAGTAGCAATGAAGAGTTCTTCCACAAGATGAATTCGAGCTATTGGTTCATGGAAATGGATGATGCTTTGAGTTAGCTCTCCAACGCAACTGGAATCGGGTCAATCGGAGTTCGGGAGAGGAAGTTATGGCCAAAACCGTGAGACCGTGCAGACGAGGCAAAGAAAGGCACAATGCTCGACGAAGGGAAAAGGAGATCGACGGAAGCAAAGGCCGCGTCGATCGCTGCCAATGCTCGTCGATCGACGAGGATGTTCCAGGCCCAGCAATCGACGCCAAACAGCCACGGTCGACGCGCATACGGGAAACCTAATCCGGATCTGATTTGGAGATTAATGCATATCTAGCCCTAGATTTGATATGATACACCCCCACCTCTATATATATCCTTGTAATTTCGATTTTTAAGTGTGCTTCATTCTAGATTTCAGATTTTGAGAGATTCCAAGAGTTTTTAGAGTTTTATGTTTGAAGACAAGTTCCTGCAGGAAGATTTCCGGATTCTAGTTTTTATGCAATTCAGGTTTTATTTTTCCATGATGAATATTATCGTGAATATGTGTAACTAAATCCTTTCTCGGATTCTAGGGTTTCGAACTATCAATGTATGCTTGTTGTGATTAATTGAATTATTTTCCCCTTCCCTTCGTAGTTTGTGAAATCTATGCTTATTCATAATCTTGATTTGTTGGCCACATCTTAGGATTATCTAGTTGATTACTTGAGACGTAACTGTGATAGTTTTCAATCGAAAGAGATTTTCACAATATAATCTGATTTCTTGTCGTAACTGAAGGAGATTGATTGTAGGAATAAATCTGTAGATCTTTGGAGTTAGTTAATTTATCTTGAGACCGAGCGGAGATAGGTAATTAATTAATCTACTTTACGAATTGTCCAACAAAGAAGTTCGTAATACTTTTCTGATGTTTCACTATGAAGAGGAATTAAAATTGGGAATTAATCAATTCATTCATCCATGTCATACTTGATAGGTAGATGTCCCTAGAATCTGTGCTTCTCTTATTTGACTTCAAAAGCTTTTCAATTTCCTGTTTAATTTTCATTAGCAAATACTGCGATTTTCAAAACAACAAAACTTTTTATCTGATTTTCCTAACCAGTGTTTTAAGAACGTCTGATTTAGTATTTAGGATTTTTTGTTGCTTCATTCCCCTGGATCGATAACCTTAGGGTTTACAAATTTATTTGCCACTATTTCTATAATTAATCTGTAGAAATTACAGTGGATCAAATTGGCGCCGTTGCCGGGGAGTGAACAGAATTAATCTTACTATTAAGTTTGTGATTGAAATACTGATTTAGGCTGTAATTTTCGTATTTTCTGATTTTTTCTCGCATTTTCGTATTTCCCATCGATCGACGCTAGTTCGCGTCGATCGACGAAGTTATTTTCTTTCCATCGATCGACGGTTCTTCTCGTCAATCGACGCCTTTGTCGTTTCAGAATTTCAGTTGTTTATTTTAGTTAGTTTCGTTTTTAATTTCAGTTTTACCTCACTACCTCCTTTGCTGTACAGGTAGTGCATGAGTACAAGAGCTAGAGGAAAAGACCCGCTTTATTACTATCCAGACATTGAATCCACTTGCAGAAAGATCCGAAGGAATAAGCGTGCTCAGGAAAGCTCAAATAACCAAACAATGGAAGATAAGGTGCCACAACCGGTTATTCAACCGCAACCACCAGTGCCAACTGCAGAGGAGCAGGCTGTGCTTCTCCAAGAAGTCAAAGGTATGAGGGCGCAAATCCAACAATATCATCTGGAAAGAGACCTCGAAAGGAACAATCCGAATGGAAGGGATCTTCGCCATAACCCGTTGTTTGATGACAATCCTGGCGATGAAGAGGACGACAATCAGGATCCTCCAGAGGAGTCTGACGATGAGGAAGAAGAGGAAGCCATGCAGAACCGGTACAAACCTCGGTTCAGGGAGACAGACTTCAGGATTGGCATCAATGCCAACAATTTTGAGCTGAAGACCGGATTGGTGCAGATGGTGCAACAAAATCAATTCGGAGGAAGATCTACTGAGGACCCCTATGCGCATTTGGACAAGTTCCTTATGCTCTGCAACACTGTCAAGATCGGAGAAGTCAGCAAGAGTGCCATCCGAATGCGTCTGTTCGCATTCTCTCTGAGGGATAAGGCACAATCATGGTTCACTGCACTGGACAAATGAAGTATTAGCACATGGACCGAATTGAGGAATGAATTCCTGGAAAACTTCTTCCCTCCGAATGTCATCAGGCAGAGAAGGAAAGAAATCATCAGATTCGCTCAAAGACCTGATGAGAGCTTCAGTGAGACATGGGAGCGATTCAAAGAGCTGCTGAGATCTTGCCCCGGACATGGTTTTCCGCCAGGAGAACAGATAGAAGCATTCTACGAGGGACTCAATGAGAAAACCGTCAAGTTGGTGGACACTACACTGGGAGACACCATCATGACGAAAAGCGGAAAGAAGGCCATGGAATTCTTCCAAAAGATGGCCAACAACACTCAACGGTGGTCCTCAAGCCGAGCTCGGCCTGTGATGGTGGTCGAGAAGGAGAAAGTGGTGGAGAAAGTTGCCGAACAACCTGATTTGGCAGCCGAGCTGAAAAAGTTAAGAGAAGATTTCGCTGCACTGAAGCAGGAAAAGACAGTTGCTGCAGTAGAGCTAGTGCAAGCTCCGTCTGAGGGGGATTGTGCCACTGTAAATTTCATTCAAAGGGGCGGTTATCAAGACAACTACCGTGGAGGATATCAGCAACACAATCAGCAAAATAATCAGCCCTATACCTACAATCATGCGAGGAACCATCCTGGATTTTCCTACGCAAACCCCCAAGCTGCAGAGCAACCACCACCAGGATTTGCCGTACAAGAAGGAGCAATAGTGGAGAAGAAGAAGCCAAATCTCGAGGAGATTTTGGCCAAGTTCATAGAAGGCTCTACTGATACTGTAGCCAAGTTGAAGCAAGAAATTGCAGCCGTGGATACTAAAGTGGACCAGGTGCAGAAGCATGTAAAAATCATAGAAACCCAGGTCAGCCAGATCGCCGACGCCCTCGGAGCCCAGCACAAGCCGGGGCAACTTCCGAGCAACACTCAAATGAACCCCAAAAACCAGAATCAGAGGAACCAAGTGAATGCCATCACTCTGAGAGGGGGAAAAACCTATGAAGGGCCCAAGCAAGCAGGGACAGACACCCGAGATGAAGGAGAAGCTGAGAAAGAAGAAGAAGTCATCACAGGCGAAGCCCCATCGATCGACGATGCTTCCCCGTCGATGGACGAGGAATCAAAACTTCCGTCGACTGAGGCTGACACTCGTCGATCGACGACCGCCCCTGCTCTGCCAATGTATAAGCCTCCCTTGCCATATCCGTAGCGGTTTGCCAAAGCAAAGATGAACGAGAAATATGCACGCTTTCTTGAGAACATGAAGAAAGTAAACATCAACATCCCGCTGATTGAGGCACTACGAGAGATACCGGGGTATTTGAAGTTTCTGAAGGAGATGGTCTCTCAGAAAAGACCCTTCATGGAGCACGAGAGGGTCAATATGTTCGAAGAATGCAGCGCGATTATTCAGAAGAAGATGCCGCTGAAGAGAGAAGACCCGGGATCCTTCACGATCCCCTGTGTCATTGGAGGAGAGACCTTTGGGAAGGTCCTTTGCGATTCTGGCGCATCCATAAACTTAATGCCTCTGTCAATCTTCAAGCGGTTGAAGATCGGAAGCATCAAGCCCACAACAATCTCACTTCAGATGGCCGATCGATCAGTCACTTACCCGAAAGGCATCGTGGAAGACGTACTTGTGAAGGTGAAAGACTTCATCATTCCAGCAGACTTCGTGGTACATGACATGGAAGAAGACCACAACATCCCGCTTATCTTGGGGAGATCTTTCTTGAAGACTGCTGGAGCATTGATTGACATTCGAGATGGCAAACTGACGTTCCGAGTTAATGACGAGTCAGTCACCTTCCCCATCTACAAAGCAGTGCAGAAGCGTAATGAAGGGAGATGATAGGAGGAGTGCCACATGATCAAATGTTCAAATCCGGTGATTTCCTCCCCCTTTTCTTCTCTTAAAATTGATCCGAATTTTCTGGAGAACCGCTTACTACACTCTTTGTGTTTGTCTTCAGATTTGGATAAGGCGGACGATGAGCTTGTGGATCGGGTGATGAAGTTGGATGTATCCGAGGGGATAACACATGAAAAAGAAAACAAACAGAAGCGGCTGTCAAGCCGACGCAGCCAGAAAAAGAAGAGAAAACGTGGAAATACCTTCACGTCGATTGACGCACACCATCCGTCGATCGATACAGCATCAGGAGCCACGATGATCGACGATACAATCTCGTCGATCGATGCACGACAGAGGACAGAGATAGAGTTTTCATCAGCGCGACGTAGAAAAGGGATTGCGGCAGTTTCACCAATGTCAACCGATGCAAATCGGGGAAAGCTGCAATCTAACTCTGATCCGCTGGTTCTGAAACTCAAGATGCTTCCGGCACACCTCAGGTATGGGAAGTTAGAAAAATTACTACGAGTTCTATGGAAGTTCAAGTCCGCCATTGGGGGGACATTGAAAGACACCAAGAAATGGAGGATGCAAGTTGTCAAGAACAAAGATGGAAAGGAGGTCGCGAAAGGATCTGCGTGGACCCGACCTCCCTGATGAGGATTGAAGACTTCGGGGGATAAAAAAGTTGATGTCTGAGATCAACTACCAGGTATCATTCCCTCTTTTTGTCTGATTTTCAAACTTATTCCACTCTTCGAGTTGGAAATAAGTTTGGGGGATGTGGACAAGAGATGGAACGTCCTATCTTTTATTTATTCTGCTTTCTGTCTTTTATTTATTCTGCTTTCTGTCTTTAAATTTTCGTACCTTTATATTTTATGCTATTTTGTGGGGAAATTTTTTGAGTTTTGAGATAACCTGAACGAGATTGTGAGATTAGAATTAATTGAGGGTTGAGTATTGAATTGATTGAGATTGTGGTTAGATGCCTATGAATGTAGAATACCGCATGATAGGACTGATTTGACACTTATACTTGCATGATGATTGAGCTGATTTGAAATTGACTGTGGAAGAAAATTTTTGAATCCTTGTGTGAGAAATTTGAGCCTTTATTTCGTTTGATGTGAGATTCACATGTGTGTTTTGATTTCTCTAGAACTTGCTTATTTTCTGTGTTGAGACTGCATAGTGTGCACAAGTTGAGAAAATGATCTTAGGCCATCTTTGATAACCCAATATCCTAAACACTGTCCATTCACAATAAATTTTTCCCTAGTTAGCCACTTTGAGCCTGTACAATTTTTCTTTCCTTGTCTATGAGATTAAGAAAAGTATTGTCTCACTCGTGTCTTGAGTTGTGGTATGTATGGGGATTGATTAGTGGATTGGTGATAAGAAATGATAAATTAGTGGTGAAAAGATGTGTGCAAAAGAGAAGCTCTAGAAATAATTAGAATTCTCATAAGCTCTATGAAAAGAAAAGAATATAAAATTATCAAAAAGAGCATAAGAGATTCAAAATAAGCTAGAAAAAAAAAATGAAAATGGAGTTTGTTGATGTATATGAGGAGATAAGGTGGATGATTATAGATAGTGGTTGGAGATGTTGAGAGTCATGAACTCAATTAATTTAGTCACTTGGTCATATTTCCCTACCTTATCAGAAAAAGCCTACGTTACAACCTTTCGAAAGTCCTTTTTGATTCTAGACTTGTGTGCACATTCTAGTAGTGGAGAAATTAGAAAATCTGCAAGCCTATGGCAGAAATTTCTTCATACATGTTGTTGAGTGCTTTCATCTTTACCTTAAACACTTGAGAGTTGAGCGATACACTTCTTGTGAGTTCTTCCACGGTTGATGAATTTTCTGTCTCTTTCAAATTGCTTGTGGGTAGTGGATTCTTGGTTCTTGACTGTGATGAATCTTGTGAGGCATTGCACTTTAACCACTTGATCTTTTGACTTTTTTCTTGCCTATTGATTGAGGACAATCAAACGTTCAAGTTTGGGGGATTTGATAAGTTCATTATTTCACTCACTTATCTATATTATTTTTATACTATTTTATGTAGATTTATTGAGTTTATATATATATTTTATGCATGATGTCAATATTAGGTGGTATTAGGTGTGTTTTGATGTTTATGCAGGTTTTTAGGCCTAAACTCACGAGAAAACCGTTCCGAAAGCAGTGACGTGTAAGAGTAGCAATGAAGAGTTCTTCCACAAGAGGAATTCGAGCTATTGGTGCATGGAAATGGATGATGCTTTGAGTTAGCTCTCCAACGCAACTGGAATCGGGTCAATCGGAGTTCGGGAGAGGAAGTTATGGCCAAAATTGTGAGACCGCGCAGACGAGGCAAAGAAAGGCACAGTGCTCGACGAAGGGAAAAGAAGATCGACGGAAGCAAAGGCCGCGTCGATCGCTGCCAATGCTCGTCGATCGAAGAGGATGTTCCAGGCCCAGCGATCGACGCCAAACAGCCACGGTCGACGCGTATACGGGAAACCTAATCCGGATCTGATTTGGAGATTAATGCATATCTAGCCCTAGATTTGATATGATACACCCCCACCTCTATATATATCCTTGTAATTTCAATTTTTAAGTGTGCTTCATTCTAAATTTCAGATTTTGAGAGATTCCAAGAGTTTTTAGAGTTTTATGTTTGAAGACAAGTTCCTGCGGGAAGATTTCCAGATTCCAGTTTTTATGCAATTCAGGTTTTATTTTTCCATGATGAATATTATCGTGAATATGTGTAACTAAATCCTTTCTCGGATTCTAGGGTTCCGAACTATCAATGTATGCTTGTTGTGATTAATTGAATTATTTTCCCCTTCCCTTCGTAGTTTGTGAAATCTATGCTTATTCATAATCTTGATTTGTTGGCCACATCTTAGGATTATCTAGTTGATTACTTGAGACGTAACTGTGATAGTTTTCAATCGAAAGAGATTTTCACAATATAATCTGATTTCTTGTCGTAACTGAAGGAGATTGATTGTAGGAATAAATCTGTAGATCTTTGGAGTTAGTTAATTTATCTTGAGACCGAGCGGAGATAGGTAATTAATTAATCTACTTTACAAATTGTCCAACAAAGAAGTTCGTAATACTTTTCTGATGTTTCACTATGAAGAGGAATTAAAATTGGGAATTAATCAATTCATTCATCCATGTCATACTTGATAGGTAGATATCCCTAGAATGTGTGCTTCTCTTATTTGACTTCAAAAGCTTTTCAATTTCCTGTTTAATTTTCATTAGCAAATACTGCGATTTTCAAAACAACAAAACTTTTTATCTGATTTTCCTAACCAGTGTTTTAAGAACGTCTGATTTAGTATTTAGGATTTTTCGTTGCTTCATTCCCCTGGATCGATAACCTTATGGTTTACAAATTTATTTGCCACTATTTCTATAATTAATCTGTAGAAATTACAGTGGATCAGGCTGCTACCCTGTTCGACTGACGGTTGCTCCCCCTATTGCCGTCCAGCGGTCGCTCGCTGTCCAGCGCCCGTTCACCGGTTCCCTGCTCCTCTGCTCGGTTGCTCGCTAACAGGCACAGACCCTCCTACGGTTGGTACTGCTCGGCTGCTACCCGTTCAACCGACGACTGCTCCCCCTCTCGCCAGTCACCGCAACAGCTGTATTTGTAATTTTTTTTAAAAAAAATCGTAGGCAACCTTATCGGTTTGAACCGAACCAATAAGAACCGACCGATATTATCGGTTCGGTTCTAAATACTAATCGGTCAGTTCCTCCAATCGGTTCGGTTGAATCGATTTTGCAATTTTCGGTCGGTTTTCAACCAAACCGACCCATTACACACCCCTATTTCCAAGCGAACCAAAGAAAAGTAGTCAGTTAAGAGCACGAGACAAGAACAATTCAAAGCTCTCAACAACCGTAGTGTCCCCCTCATTGAATATCTGACACTACATTGAAGAGATTCCTTGAGGTAATTCGAATATCAACCGCGTTAAACTCATAGGAGCATGCCTAGGGTTTATCGATTGCAATTATTTAACATCCATGAATGGTCCGGGTTTTGCTTGGATTAAACGATTCCATTCGTGATAACGAAATCCCTACAATTATTATCAGAGCCCGGTTCACTTTTATGGCTCTATTGGTAAAATAATTATCGATGTATGTATGAATTTTATTTCACTGCTTTGGATATTGCTTTGGTTTTTGTTCCTCGTGGCAACCCGTTTAATTTAATCCGCGGTGATTTATTTGTGTTTGGATTAAATATTTTTGTAAAACCACGAGAAAATTTGTGATTAGATTTGATAGGAGAATTTGTAATAGATTAGATCTATTTGTATTTTTTCAAAATTTGTAATTGTTCGGGACGAAGAACAAAGAATGAAGACACGGGTGTGCGCAGGAAGCGCACGCCAACAACGGTGGCGCAACAGCCGCGACGGTGGTGTGTGCGCAGGGGGCGACAGCAGCGCCGGGCACGGATGCAGGCGGTGGGAAGCAGGCCGGAGGCGCAAACCCTAATTATGATTTGCGCTACACAGTCACATCTCCATGGTGGCAGTCGGCCGGCAGCGGTAGTCAGGCCTTCAGGCGCACGATGAGGCGACGATGGCTTAGGCGAACGTCGGGACATCGGGAGGCACGACAGCGTGCAGTGCACGCACAGCCTGCGCGACCAACATCGACCGACGTGCTGCACATTGCTCGATGTAGCTGGCCGCATCGGTCGACGTAGCCATGGCGTCGGTCGACAGCGGTGCGGCGTGGTGGTTGCGCCGGTGGGGTTTTTGTGTTGATGTTGGTGCAATCTGTTGCGAACCCTAAGGTTTTCAGTTCGGTTGTGGGACCAATTTTCAAATCACAAACCCTAGATCCAAAATGATTTGGTGGTTGAGAAAATCAAGGCCCTTGAAGATTTGAAGATCTGTATTCAAACTCTGTAATAGATAGATTTTTTTTATTTTCTATTTGAGGCTAGTAGAAATTTTTGTTTGTCTTAATTGTCCTCGTATGATGTGTGATTCATTATTTGCACAATAAACATGAATAGATAATAGGAAATCATGTTTTACGAATTTATTATTTAAAGCTTTCAATAGCATGCTTATGTGATTAATTTCTTGTGGGATTATATTTTGAATTTTTGGACATGTTTAATTACATGCAAAAATTTGATAAAATATAATGACATGAAATTATTCATGTGCGCATTTAAAAACCTTTTGAGTTAAAAATACTAAGCAAGATTTTTTAATTAAAGTCAACAGACCTCCACAAAGGGATCCTAGGCTGTAATTGTGCCTCTCATCTTAGTAAACGTCTACGAGTGTAGCTTGCTAATTCCCGGAGGTTCATGAGCTACAGTTGTTGGATTTCTAAACAAACAATTTAAATCAAGTGAATAGTGGGAGGGTTTTGCGTAAACGTCTACGAGTGTAGCTTGTGTAATTCTTTTCTCATAAGTATTATAGGACTGATTTAAATTATCGATAACAAAGGCTTTAAGGGTCATGCGGTATGGCTTCGCGCCATGCTAAACTGATCTCTTTTAGCTGGAGTTAAATTTGTGGTTAATTGCTTTGGAGCATCTGATGATGTAATGCTGTTGCTGCTTCCCTGTTCTTAAGAGATGGTTTAGTCTAAGTTTTTACACTAATTATTAGTTTCATGTGTCTAAGGATTCTTGATATGGTATGAAATTAAAGGATTGGTGCTTAAACCCCGCAGTCTGGTTGAGGGTGACATCATAAACATCTACGAGTGTATCTTGCGGAGGGAACCTTTGGGCCATTAGTGGAAAATATTTGTATTTGATTTATCAAGAGGTTTTCAATGCATTTATTTTTGAATGTTCTGCATCTTTGTTCTTATTTAGATTTTTTATTTATTTCAGATATGTCTATGTCTAATGTTATCAATATTCTTGCACAAAATTCTTTAACTGGTCCTTACTTCTTGGAATGGAAGCACAATCTTGAATAAAATTTGTAACATTATATTGCATCTTGTTGGGGTGATAGTCTAATTTCATGAAAGGCAAAAAAAATTATTGTTTCCTGTTCATTTGTTGAAGCCAAGTATAGGGCCATGACTGCTACAATTCGTGAAGTTCAATGGATTACTTACATACAATGGGATTTTGGTTGTAATGTATCTCTACATATCTCTCTTTGATGTGATAATATGGCGGCGTTGCAAATTACTATGAAATTATGTCTATTATTAAAGATCCAAACATATAGAAATAAATTGTCATATTGTTCGAAAAACCTATAGAAATGGGTTGGTTCTACTTAATATATCAAATCTCATGCTCAAACTGTAGATATGTTCACCAAGGGTTTGTCTCATTTCATATTTCATGATCTCTTGTCCAAGCTGAATCTTTGGCAAATTTAGGGGGGGGGGGGGGAGGGGTTCGGTGAAAAGGAGCACTCGAAGAAGAAGCGTGTAGAAGGGAAATATAGTTTGTTCAACATGAAGAACAAGAGAATATATAAATCGACGACATGGAGCAACCACCTTCGATTTGATCTTTTGTAGAAGTTTTCTTTGTAAATATGGTTAGTTAGTTAGTTAGAAATCACGTGGGTTAACTGAGTTATGAGTCGTATATATTACATTCACTTGTGATTTCTGGATTGAGTATATATAATTGAATACATCCAAAGTTGTTCGTTGTACTTTATTTTCTTATGATTTCTACTAGGGTGTACATGGTTCAACAACTATAGTCGAAACATCGAATATTTCTTATTTTTAAAATAATTTATTTTGTGGAAACAAAAAATTTATATATCTATGAAATACTATTAGGATCGCAATGATATGAATAATTGTTAATGTGAAGAAGTTTCTTATTCTATAATATTACTACCTCCGTCCCGTTATAATATGCCATTTTCATTTTGACATATTAATTTCGGAGCTAGTGTTTAGTAGCTAATTATGGTTAATAATAAAATTGGCAATCGTAATTAACTTATTTAAGTCAAAGGGTCTATTGTAGCGGGACGGAGGGAGTACTAGTTTTACACCCGCATGTTGCGCATACTAATATCTACTATTTTGTTTATAAAACAAAAATACTTATATTAATAATTATTTTAAAATATATTTATTTTTTATCTAACAATGTTAAATATTTGTTAATAGTACTGTAAACTATATTTATATATCTTTCTACATATTTATAAATTTCTACCAAAATAAAAATATTACATTTAAAATTCTCACAAAAATGTAAGAAATTAACACAAAATCAATAAAAATAAGATTATAATTTACAAAGTGAGCTTAACTTAAATAACAAATTCTGGTAGTATATTTAAAAAATAAATCAAAAGAATAAATTAGTGAACATTTAAAGATTTTGAGGAAAAAATAACTAAAATGTATTATTTTGCTTTTATATAAATTATATATATGCATATATATATATATATATATATATATATATTAAATATAGATACATTAATAAATAAATTTACAAATATATGAAATATGTAAAGGTTATTTATGTTTATGTTAAGATAATTGACAAAATTTGAAATATAAAAGTAACTTATACATTGTTGACATTGATAAATAATAGTAGGATAAACAAAGCATATATTAAAATAGATATAAATATTGTAAGAAATATTAATTGTATTACATTATAATTTGATATAATATAAAATTTGAATGACATTATAAAAATGGTCCGGTTCGACCAAAACAACTGGTTTCCTATCACAATCCGTTGTCAAAACCAAATTATACAATTTGGAAAAACAATTCAGTCCAGCCAAAATCTCTAGTTTTCAAATCGGCCAAACCAACCAAATCAATATCGGTTCGGCCAGTTTAGGCCAAACTATGCTCACCCCTAATTTATACTATTTTTATAGTTTAGCATTAGAGCAATGAGTGATCGTCGGTATAAAGGGTAACGGACAATAAGGAACTCCCAAAAAATCTTCACTAATTAAGTAAAGGGTGACATGAATGAATCAAATCCACCGAAATAAGAGGAATTACAATAATATACAAAAATTAGACTATATAACTGACGGAGCTTAAAAATTTAATATGTGCTACACTTCACATATGTTAATGAATCCCGGAAATTTTATCTTAAGAAAATTTTGATACATTCTTTCAATTCTTTTTTATTTGAGGAAGAGAGTAATCTCGAAATCTTTCATTAAAAAAAATATTTATACATAAGATACCCACCTCTAAGAATTGACCATTTTTGCATTTGAATTCTAAATGAAAGTTTAGAAGAGCAGATGTCATATTTTGACAAATTTATTTTGAATTCTGCGTAGTAGTTCATACCTAATATACCACTAATCCCACATTGGAGTTTTGACATTTTCATCGTTAAATTGCAATACACACCTCCAACTCTTCTAAAATTACACATCCTCCATAGAAAAATCAACAAGCCAAATCCAAGCTCAAGGACGAAACCGTCATAAATGTACAACTCCTCAATGCTGTTATTAGAAATTTTCAAATTTCCAGCCAATCATTCGTTTCTCTTTGTATTGTGTGGGGTCAATGCCACGCCCTTCATTGCGTCAAAACATAGTAGAAATAATTTATATATATATATATATAAAAAAATCAAAACCCGGATATATTTCAGACAATAAACCGAGGTGATAAACCGACGATAAATCCGTTTTAGAGAGAGAGAGAGAGAGGGACAGCAACGGGGGTAGAGGTGAAGAGGAGTCATCGTCGGGGTCTAAATCATTTTACAAACCCTAGTTTTTGCATCGGCTTGTGGATTTCGCAATTAAGTTTCAGTTGTTATAGTTTTTAATTTAAGTACTGTCACCGTGTCTCTTGTTTGGTTTGATCGATCTGTTTCCCGTGCTTGTTTCCTGTGTTAATTACTGCGTAAGTTCATTGTAGTTTTCATTTTCATTTTCATTTCAGTGGATTATACTCGTGTTAATTTATTGCATATGCGAATTGAAAATAGAATTTTGGTTTTCATTAGATCAGTTGTTAATGGGCGCGGGTAGCTTGAAGTTAACTTGATCGTTTACTGTTTTTGCTGCCGCTTGCCCGGGAGGTGACACACGAGAGGTAGAATTTACTTTATTTTCGGGTTCGTCATCTTAGCTGTATTATTCGGTTTGTATTTTCTTTTTCTTTTTTTTTTTTTTTTTGCATATTACGTGGATCGTTTGTTCCAATCCCCACCCCACCCCACCCCATTCGATCGTTAAGACTCTGAATTTTTCTTTTAATCTTAGGGAAGTTCTAGAAAATGATATAAGCTAGAGCGTTGTTTTTTTAGGTAACATTGTATTCGAAGTGCCTGTGGGGCCTTTAAGCTAACTGGAGCAAGGGTCTCGACTCGACCATAACTTATCTAGTAGTGATCATGGAATTCAGAAATTAGATATGCCAGAGATATTTTGATCTTATAATTATGTGCTCAGTGCTGCAATGGATTCTAGTTTGAGGAAGAGTCATTATTTTGCTTACAAAAATCTTAATAGGTTGCCATATTTGATTTATTAGGCGTTTACTTGGTAATATAACCCTTTTAAGTAATTTGTAGAAGCTATACTTCATGTTTTAAGTGTTAAACGAGTTGGAGATGACTTCAACCCTGATTGATCAGTGATTGGCATACATTTTCCCTAAAAATATTCTTCAATGGATCAGTACTATGGACTATCTGGCCCATCTACTGCTCAAGATTGGTGATTGGACAATAATTGTACACCGACTGCTGCCTATTGGCAGTCTTTCTTTTTATGGTTTTTATGATGTTTAAATTGATTCTGAGGATATTACATTTTTATGAAGTTTTTTCATGCAAAAAAGAATTGAATTGCACATTTGTGTATTGGTTAGTTTTTAATTCTTTCTTATTGCATTTCACATGGATGATAAGTTGGCAATTTGAACTTCATCACTACAAAACAATTACACTCTAGATGACTTGCACAAGGATTAAACATTGAGCCCAGACACTGAATTTGAAGACGTTTTCTAGTACCTAGGAGCACTTTTTGCAAGGTCATCTCTTAAATACTTCTTGAGAGAATGACACTGTTACTAGTAAAAGCTGCATCTTTCCTCTTCACCACCTAATTATTTGCAGCCTGTCTTAATAACTTCACATTGCCCCCCCCCCCCCGGGGCCCCCCTCTCTTGAAAAATAAAACCAGAAAAAAAATAAAAATTGAAGAAATAAACAAATAAATATATATTCCATGAAGTTGTATGTAATGTACCTAAGGCAGCTCTCACACCCAACACAGACTTAGTTCTGTAAACTAGTTAAAATATCAACTTGTTATCTTATCCTGACCTTATGCCTAGATGCATTTATTTTCAAATATCCAACACCACATCCTGTTGGAACACTCTGCTTCTAGTTAAGATTTGCCTCTTCCTTTACCTTTTCTAAATGATTGAGTAGCCTACCCACCCACTTCACTCACAAAAAAAGTATGTCCATGAAGTTGTATGTTCTGTATCTAGCCAGCTTTCACCAAACACAGGCTTATTTCTGTAAACTAGCCAAAATCTCTACTTGTTATCTTCTCCTGACCTTTATCTATTTGAATTTGCAGAATGTGATGAAACTGCATGTATATGGTTAAAAAACTTGTAGGTCTCAGGTGTTTAGTCGTCAATTTAAGCGTAGATTTTTTTTTTCCTTTTTGTTGTAAATAGATGTTTGGGGTTTGGGTTCATATCCTTAAGAATTAGACCACACTGATAGTAAATGGTCCTTCAAGATGGAAACTTTATTAGACACCAAACAAAATGGCATGTGAGCATGCACGTGAGTTAAACCTCGACTTTTTTTGCACAATTTGCAAATTAGACTCCACTTTTGAAACATTGCAATAATTATCACACCTTTTGATTTATAACAGATTAAACACCTCCAAATTGGGTTTAATGTTGTGATTGAAATCGCAATCATCCTTAAGAAAGTTTAGATTCTGTTGATATAGAATGTTCGGAAAAAGCTTTCTATTCTGGTGTTGTACTGCTTGCTGCATTTTACTTTTGGATGCATCTAGATTTATCACAGACTGTTATTAAACTTTATTCAGTGGTTGCATCTTACCGAGACAATTTTTTATTTTGATGTTCCAGGAAATGGAGTTATCATTGTTGAAATCGCTTCTCAACAGCATCACTTTTTTTTCCCAACTATCTTCTTTAGAAAGCATACAAAGTGAACCAGTTCGGACGTACCACCAAAAGATTGAAGATATACTGAAATTCTTAAAGCCAATACTTGATGCCATTAGTGATGCTGAAATTGTCTCAGATGAAATGATTCAAAGAGCATTTGCTGGAATCCTACAATCTGTTGATGAATTAAGAGAGATATGTGAAAATTGGCAATCATTGATGAGTAAAGTTTACTTTGTATGTGATGAGTTTTTTTTTTAATTTCAGTTGTAACGTCTAAAATCTTTTGCCTCATTGAAATTAACACTTTGTTGCCTTCTTTTTTGCATGATACGTAGGTCTTACAAGTTGAATCACTTATGTCAAAGATTAAAAAACATGGTTTGGAGATTCTGCAGTTGCTGAAGTCTTCCGACCAGTGCTTACCTGTTGAACTCAGCTTTGCATCTCTTGAGGTAATCTATGATGGCTAAATATTTTAGTCATGTCTTTTCTGTTTGTACACGGTATTTGTGATGACAGGTGGTTTCATGTTCTAATGGGGGCTACTTTTTCTATGTTATGGTGCATAACAGCAATATGTACAGAAAATGAAGCATGTAGGATCTGAACAAACTTCATCTATAATTATGGATGCTATTAAGGATCACGTGGAGGGCTCTGGAGCCAGTGCAGATAGCCTTGCAATAGTTGCTGATAGTTTGGGCTTAAAGTCAAATGAGGAACTTCTAATTGAAGTTGTTGCTCTTGAGAAATTGAAGGAAAATGCTGAGCAAGCAGACAAGTCTAGTGAAGTTGATTATATTGATCAAATGATTGCCTTGGTCACCCACATGCATGACCTTCTTGTTATGGCGAAACAGTCAGAAACCTGTAATCCTGTTGCAATACCTCCTGACTTTTGTTGCCCTCTTTCACTTGAACTCATGACAGATCCTGTTATTG
This sequence comes from Plectranthus barbatus, assembly GCA_026898455.1. NCBI lineage: Eukaryota > Viridiplantae > Streptophyta > Magnoliopsida > Lamiales > Lamiaceae > Plectranthus > Plectranthus barbatus. Next base: position 71,215 of record JAPKLW010001345.1, on the reverse strand, counting down.
TTGCATCTGGACAAACATATGAGCGGGCTTATATACGAAGGTGGATAGATCTTGGACTTACCGTCTGCCCAAAGACGCGGCAGACTCTAGCTCACACAAATCTTATTCCTAATTACACTGTAAAGGCGCTCATTGCAAATTGGTGCGAGTCAAATGATGTGAAGCTGCCCCACCCAACAAAATCTATCAACTTAAAGCAGCCGTCTTCACTACTTGCAAATGCTGAGTCAGGTGGAGCTAGAAGGGTTAACAATTCTGGAACACCAGATAGGTCTATAAGTTCTCCCTTGGTCGGTTCTGTCCCATCAACTGCAACTAGAAGAGATGGAACTTCGCCGTCTCATCCACGTTCATTGTCCGTGGATTCTTTCACAGAAGCTGCTGTAAATGGAAATGGGTTGGATATAGAAAGAGTATCCCCAAGAAGTTCTGAAGACAGGTCAGACCATTCAGGAGAGAGGACTATTAACTCAGGTGGTTCGCTTTTGATGTCCCCCTCGAGAAATGGTGTTGGCTCTGATGTGAAGTTGCCTCAGGGTCATAATCGAACCAATTCTGCATCCAGTACGCATTCTAATTCTAATTTGTCACAAGGAACAGCAGCTGATGGCAATGAAGTGGCATCACATGCTTCTGCATATGGTAGTGATGCTTCTGGCGAGCTTAATGCCGAGCCTCAACCTGTTTCAAGCTTAAGTACCCCACAACGAGACACTGATTCCCCTTCTAGGCTGGGCTCAAGACTTCGTAGCCAAACAATCTGGCGTAGGCCATCAGAGAGATTTCCCCAGCGACTCATGTCTTCTCCTACCGTGGAAATGAGGCCCGAACTTTTAGAAGTTGAAGCTGAAGTTAAAAGGCTGGTTGAGGATCTCAAGAATAGTTCCATTGATGTGCAGAGAACTGCCACACACGACATTCGGGTTTTGGCTAAGCACAACATGGACAACCGAATAATAATTGCGAATTGTGGTGCTATAATCTTGCTGGTGAAGCTACTTCGTTCAGAAGATTTGGCAGTGCAGGAACATGCTGTTACTGCTCTTCTCAACCTATCAATTAATGATAACAACAAGACTGCCATTGCAAATGCCGATGCGATTGAACCCCTTATTTATGTCCTCGAGACTGGTAGCGCTGAAGCTAAGGAGAACTCTGCTGCAACTCTCTTTAGCCTCTCTGTGATGGAAGAAAATAAAATTAAGATTGGGAGGTCAGGTGCGATCAAGCCTTTGGTTGATTTGCTTGGTAATGGAACTCCAAGGGGCAAGAAAGATGCTGCCACTGCACTGTTTAACTTGTCTATCAATCATGAAAATAAAGCACGCATTGTGCAAGCCGGTGCTGTCAAATACCTTGTGGAGTTAATGGATCCTGCATTTGGGATGGTTGATAAGGCAGTAGCTGTTCTGTCAAATCTTGCCACTATTCACGAAGGGAGGGCAGCAATCGGTCAGGAAGGTGGAATCCCGGTTCTGGTTGAAGTTGTGGAGCTGGGTTCTGGCAGAGGTAAAGAGAATGCAGCTGCAGCTCTCCTTCAGCTGTGCACCAACAGTGCTAGATTTTGCAATATGGTTCTTCAGGAAGGCGCTGTTCCCCCGTTAGTGGCACTCTCACAGTCTGGGACACCAAGAGCCAGAGAAAAAGTAAACTCGCGATTATTTTTTACTCTGTTATTGCCCTTTCCCTTTCCCTTTCTCTATGCGATTATTTACTACAATTTTCCTGTCTTGCAGGCTCAGCAACTTCTTAGCTACTTTAGAAACCAACGCCATGGAAATACGGGCAGGGCTTGAGTTTTCTTGAACATTGCGGTAAAAAAGGAAAACTGTATTCTATGTGTAAATTCTGTGATGCTATTATCGCTAACTGATTTTTAGAATCTGCCTCACGCTTTCTTTTTCTTTCCCCTTATTTTTCAATCCTCTTTTTCCCCCCATTATATTGAGAGAGAATGACGACTTTTTGATTTGTGAAAGATGGACGCCCTCCACGTTATCTTGTATTTGTTTGTAGAGATAAATAATTTCTCTAGACTCATGTCGAAAATTTCAGTGGTTTGCAGACATGTTTCACAAACATGTATTGTTTTTTTGAATTCGTTGTGTAATGTCTCTGCGAGTCAGTCTATGGGGTCAAGATGAATTTCTCAATCATTTGATTTTTATTTTTTTTTTGGCTAAGATTTATGTTACATCTTGGGGTTTGAGTTTTGATGAGTGATGTGGAATACTTGACCCTGATTTCTGACTTTTGGATGAAATCATGTGCATCTTTGTTTCTATTCCTTAGTCTTAGGTTTTGCTGTCAGAATTTGATTCTCCTTGGTATCTAACTGCTGAATATTATATTATAATCATGTGCAACTTGAAAAAGAACTACTCCATTTTTAATTATTGAGAAAATATAAATAACACAAGAATTGGGTGCAGCCTAACTTCCAACAAAATAAAGGAGGGTAAGATATTTTTATGCTGTTACCTAATTATTGATTGTATTAGATTGTTTTGGGAAATAAAAAACGTTGTACGTCAATCAATCAAAATAGGTATGTGTATGCCAGTGGATTAGGTAGCTTAAAATAAATAATGTTTAGGATTATAATTCATACAGCTCATAGAATCTTAGTGTTTTATTCCTAAACCTATTGAAAATTGACGAGCTAAACGATGTTTATAGGTTTCAAGAATTTTATAGGATGATAAAAGATTTCAAATGGGTATATTCGAATGAATATTTCAAATAATTATTTTAGAGATAGAGAGCGGTGGGTTTTCAATTTCGTTTAGTCAAACCATTATTGTAAAGTTGGAATTTGATCTCCAGTATAAACCGTTTATAAATAAACTCCTTAAATTGATGATATATAGATATTACGATATAATTTGATTTTTTTTAAAAAAATCTAGATAGTGCAAATATTTATTGTTTAGAAAAATGATAAACATAATCTGACAAAATTATTCATCCCGCATGATGGGTGGATTATAAAAGTATTAGAGTTACGGTAAAAAGTTTTTTACTCAAATAAATCTCCATTTAAATTTAGCTGACAACTCTAGAAGGCTGACTCAAAATACAATACATCGACTTGATAGACATTCATACTAAAAACACAGATTCAAACTACCATAAAATAATATTTGGATTTCATTTTTAGTTTCATGAAATGTACATTATACATAAAGTAATGGGTATATAGAATAAAGATAAAATATAATATTGTAATAATTAAAAAAAAAGAAATATAGGGAAGAGAATATGATGTTCCCTGACAGCAGAATAGGCCATGTGCTTGCTATTATACAAAAATACATTTTATATGTAATGTAATAATAATCAAAGACTGAAAACGGCCGTCTCACGCAAAGACACTGCACATGCCATCTCTATCTCTATCTCTTTCTTTCTTTCTCACTTAAAATATCACCATTCTTATGCATAGTTGATTAATGGAATGAAACTATCTCTTTTTCAAGTATAATATATTAATGTCACTTCAATGTAATTAAAATTTATAATTTATTAAAAATAAATAATACTCTTTAACTACTTGTATTTCGATATGGACAATGAATGAAACTGTTTTATTATTAATTACTCCAATACAGATGGAAATTATTTATTTATAAAGAAGAAATATTTGTAAAAAGCTGTTTGTTATCGAGTTTTAGCGTTAGAATTGTCTCCGCTCTCCAAAATAGAATTTTGATAATTCTTGTATTGACAGAGCAAATCCGCGTCTTAAGACAAAGATTAAGGCAGAAAGTTGTTTGCATTGCAGTAGCTTCGGACAAGGTAAATTAATTACAAAAGATAATTAGTTGGTAAGGTGAATTTGGAAAGAAAGAAATTGGTGGCGGTATTATCCGGCTCCCCATTCTTGAATTCAATTTCGTCCCTTGTCATAATTGAACTACTGTTTATAAATAATAGCTCGAGCACCACTGGGGTAGAGGGATTTTGTATTTGGTTTTGTCATAATGAATTTGTGTAGGCAGATGCCATTCCAACAGTAAGTTCAGCTACAATCTAACGTTTGAACTTATCCGCCTTCTCTCTCTCTCTCTCCACTGAAATATTTTAACTTTTAAGGCGGTGGGCTTGCCTGAAATCTCCAGATCGTCTCATAGAAAGCAGCCCTTTTGGTTTGCTTCTTGGTTTCTGAGCTAAATTATGGTAGGCATCTTCTCGAGGTTTTCTTCCAGAAGGGGGCATCGTCGGGCTCAAAGTGCACTTGTAAGCACCATCTCTCTCTCTCTTTCCGATTCTTGATTTTATACATACATTGATTTGTTTGTGCAAATAGTTGCCTAAAGAAGTGCTTGTGTTGGAAAGTTTGGATCTTGTCGGATTGGACGATGGGGTTGTTTGAGTTATTTTTAGCTTGTGGGGTTTTCTTGAATGCTGGTTCTTGCACCTTTCTGTATTTGGACTATATGGGTTCAGTTAATTGGGCTTCTTCACCCTAATTTCCAACATTCTTTGTGATCAAACTCATTCATACAACTCCACATTTATGTCAACTCCTCTGTTATATACATTTGATGTGATGTATTCATTCATCTCTGGTTCAATCCATGAAGCAATTCAAGAGTCTCATTTGATGAGGGGATTGTGTTCCAACTGAGTTTTTGGATGACTTAACAGGATGGAAGGGAAGTGTTGCCTCCAGCAACAACTGGTGCAGTTGCATCTGCATCTGCATCTGTATCAGCATCAGCATCAGCATCAGCATCAGCATCCATGGCCCCTCATGGTATTGAGATTGCAGCCGAGTTCAAGCCGGTGGACCGCCCCTCCGAGCCTCTCGACAATGATCAACCAATTCAATGTCCATTGCCAGAGCCTTCAATTCTCAATGTAAGCTTCAATATCAAGAATGCGATCACTAAATCTTTGTTTCCGGTTCCCATATGATTTGATTGTTACCAGAAGCATGTGTGATGCGACCTTTCAAATTAAGAGAAAACTGATCTGACATTGATTCTAATAGTTCATTCATTGCTTGGTAGGAGCAACACATAGGCACCTACCTCACTGTAATATATTTCAGTTCTGGTTAAGCTAGCAGAAAGAGTCCCCCTTCTCCACACGCACTTCACCACCACCATTTGACGTAGCCGGTCTTGTTTCAATGGCAAACAATAACTCTAAATGAAACCATGCATTAGTCAGGTTGCAACAGGCTTATCATTTGAATGACTTGTTAACACAATGGTGTGAGTATAGAATCTGTAGCAATAGTCCAATTGAGAAAAGGAATTCCTGTTGAAAAAGCTCCAACTTTGGGTGGATTCTTGATTGAGTGATGGACTTATGGTATGATCAACAGGATGGGAGAATATGGAAGGAGAGAGTATCTTCAGTTGAACAAAGGAGAGGAGGTATGCAGGAGCAGAGCTCAGTGGAAGCAGGCGGTCTGCCACCGAGAAGAGCCCGGCCCCCGACTAACCGAGTTATTCTGCCATCAGTCAGTGCCCCAGAACATAATATCCTAAAACTGCTAGATGAGTGCAATGCATCTGGAATATGAAGTTACAGAGCAACACATCACCATCTCTTTTTTAGTAGCTTATATCATACATAATCAGTTCCATGTAATTTCGAGTGAGAAGCTCGGACCACATACATGTTTCTATAGTTTCCATCCTTGATTTTTGAGATCAACCAATCATCATCGTCCCATCAATTTGATTGATTTGAAACGCACGGTTACTTTTGGTGATACTTTGATGCACAAGCTACAGAGAGACTCTGGAGTGGATGAGATGCCGATGGCCGTTCCGCATCCACGACGAGCAGCAGGGAATGAAAAGAGTTATTTTAGCAAAGAAAGTTCGGCATTTTAGCAAAGAAAGTTCGGCATTTTCTCCCGGTTTTCAGATTCTATTCAAGTAACTAGATTTATACCTGCGCAATGCGTATGCATTGTTAAATATTTACAATGCACAAGAGTTATTTATATTTAAAATAATAATGATATAAAAAATTCCTATAGAGCAATATTGTCAATATCTTTATCCACTAAATTGGAGAATAATATATGCTTCTATTATATGAAATACATAGAGAAATTACTTATGTTTTGAGATATCACCTATTTTAACAAAAACGTTCTAAATAGTTTTCTTAAAGAAGAGTGTTTTTACTATTGTTGACCCTCAAAATGTTGGCCTTTGAACATTTTGAGCTGAACTCCTGGTTTTGAGCCTCCTCGAGAGCTCGGTTATGACGAGTTCGACGAACAAAGGATACTCAATACTCCAGTCGGTTCGACGAATGAGAGCCCACTGATCATCAATAGTTCGACGAACGGGCCTTTCTACTTGTAACCGATCACAGGGATGGCCAAAGGACGCAATATTAATTGTAATAATACGCATTTAATGTAACAAATGTAATAAATATAGGAGAAGAGATTGAGAAGATGGCTCTCTTTCAATTTCATCGACACTGTTCATCATTCTTAAAAGAAAATTCCTGATTCTTTCTGAGTACTCCGTCTTACGAAATTTCATGCATCAACAACTGGCGCGTCTGTGGGAAAAGACAAGAAAGAAAAGAAAGAATGGAGAATATAGTTGCTCGATTCACATCCGGCAGGCCTCAGCCCGCGCAGATCTGCGCGCATCTGCGAGGTGTGAACCGACCCGTGGCTGCCCTGTCTAGAACCGATCGCCGGCGTGCAATTTAGGAGTTTTGATGATATGGCGCGAAAGAAACTGAACGCTACTCCTCGCTCTAAGCCGGAGGCGGCGGCGGCGCAAGATGCCACATCCGCATCAATCGATGGAGGCCTTGCAGACCCAGACTCCATGAATTCAGAGATCAATGGCAGTGGAATTCCTTCAGAAGCTTCGGTAAGGCTCGAATATACTCACGCCTCTGAGGCATTCCTCCATGGGAACCACGCAGAAGCCCTTAGATTGATGGAGGATTTGGCCTCCAAATGCGAGAATACGCCGCACTCAGCCTACCGCACTCAGCCTGGGTTCACCGCCTTTACGGGGGGTTGTGCTTCAAAGTGGCTTGGACTACCGACGACCCTGAGGCGAAGCTGTCGCATATGAAGAATGCGCTGGGTCATGCGAAGAGGGCGGCGGGTTTGTCCCCTAGGTTGTCGAGCAAATGAAATGAATGACTGCAGCTCGTCGAGCAAATGAAATGAAGAATGTATCTGAGGAGCAGAGGAAAGAAATTGAGGAACGATCGACGGCAGAGGCTTCTCAAAAGAGAAACCCCGTCGAAACTGGGAAAGCCGCTGCACTCTCGGCCTCGTCCTCCTCCGCGGTGAGGAGGTTATTTCTCTCACTATACGACGTCGACCACCGCCCGCTGCCATCTGCTGCACTGCACCGTCGTCGTCTCCCAGAATTCGCAGCAACCGGAACAACCTCCGATCCCCAATTTCCCCAGCCTCCTGCCGTCGATGCTGCCACCATCAATCAATTCGACCTCACCGGCCTCCCCCATCCGCGGTGTGGATGGACCCGCACCGGGTATGATGCAACCGTAGATCTCCCAACGCCACCCTTCTCCTTCTGCCCCTGCAGGCACCCTCGCTATCCATCGATGAACAGCGACAGACTCCACCACTACTCGAGAATCACCGCATACAACGCACAAGGGAGTCTTCTTTTCTATATTCTTTCAAACTTGGTATCGATTGCTCTCATGTTCAATAGGGACAATATATTATCTGAATGTAAGGAGTTGCTTGCTTGCCCGTTTTCTGGAATATTGTCTGCCTCTTCGATTCATGTCAAGATTCTGAATTAGTTCGATTTAAAACCATATTAAGTCTTTCCTATTTTAGTTTATCCTAAAAAAAAATGATGATAGTGGGCTTTTGTGAATCATGCTTATATAAAGAAGACTCTCAGTACTTGGATAGCAAGAGTTGCTCCTGATGACTTTGATACTTTGTGTACCAGGATTTGAGGTTCCAATATTTTTGAAATGTAATGGCTTTCAGCATTTTATATGTTTAGATATTCTCTCTATTGTGAGGTAGGAATTCTTCTTGCTCAATTTACGAGATCTCTTTTATGATGATGACTATTTCTGTGGATTAATGTTTCATTTTGTTTTTCTGTAATGTCATGGTCTTCTTGATAACGAGACAAGTTCAAATTTGTGGAGAAACTGTGATGCCTTGTGTTATGTCTTCATCAGACATGATGTTTTGCTAATTCTCAGTAATTAAAGAATTATGTATTGTTGTATTCAAATGCAGATGCGATTTACTAGGGAATTGGTTCACAAGCATTGTTTCTTGGTTTGCAAGCCTATAGATTTTGCTGAAATCGTTTTAGAGGTTTGAGTTATGTTGAGCCTCAGCGGGAAGGGCTTCGGCCGCATGTGACACATACGCACTTGTCGAACCCATGGAGATGTCCGACAATGCCTTCTTAGAGAGCCGTTGGAATTCTGTAACCGACCGAGTAAATGGGCTGAGCAGAACGTGAGCAAAATGTGGGTTTTAATGTTTTAAATGTTTGTAACCGTTTTAGCTCATTATTTACATTTATTGAGGCAAATCATGTAACTAGTATAAATAGGAGCAACATAAAGGAAATAACAGACAGTACCTTCTCTACGAACTCCACCTGTTCGCTAATAAGTACTCGAGCTATTTTCCGGTAATCAACAATTGGCGCCGTCTGTGGGAAACCACTTAACAGAGAAAGGGAAGGCAAAATCACAAAATGAGTGCAAGCAGCCACCATGAAACGAGGGCATCGGAAGCAACAGGGCGAGAACAGTTCGAAAGGGTCATGCAGAGGATGCAGGAGGACATGAATATACTTAGGGAGGAAAATCGACGAACCACTCTTGAGGCTGCCCGACTTCGCGGAGAGTTAGCACGGCTCCACGAACGGGATAGCGGAGAGGAGAGCCGGGCCAGCAGGGACAAGTCACAACGCGGTCATTCACGCCGAAATTCTACGAATGACTCTCATAGGACTCGCGGCTCCACTCGCGCCACAAACCCGGACTCGGACGACGAGTCTGGGAACAGAAAGATGGCCGCCTTGGAGAAAAGGCTGGAGGATATGGCGAATATGTTCGCCACCATCCTAAGAGCGCCCGTCCAGGCACTCAGTGCAACACCAAGGGGCTACAATGACACCCCATTTACGCGCCAAATCCCGAATACGCAGCTCCCTTCCCGGTTCGCAGCTCCCTCAATCAAGCCGTACGACGGGACCACGGACCCCGAAGAATTCATAACATTGTACAGGTTCAAGATGCATACCGTTTTGGTATCAGAGGAAACAAAGGAGGCGTGTATGTGTAAGAGTTTCGTCGCATGCCTGGAGGGGCCGGCCATGCAATGGTTCATGCGAATCCCGAACGACATCATATCTTCCTTTTCCCAACTTCATCAGAAGTTCGTCGAGCAATTCTCTTCCAGTCGGAGGCCTCCCGCTAGATCCGACGACCTGAACCGGGTAATACAGCAGGAGGGGGAGCCACTCCGGGACTATATACGACGGTTCAACAAGCTCAAAGTAACCATTTCGAACTATTCCGAGGAGACCGCAGTTTTCGCGTTAAAGAATGGCCTACGGCCGGGTTCACGACTCTTCTGGAAACTCGTCGAATATCCATGCGCAACCTTCGGGGAAGTTTTGGCAAGGGCGGAGGTCCAACTTCGACAAGAGTTGGAGCAAGCAAATCTGAACCAACGGGACCGTGGGAAGGCGCCCAGTCGAAGCAAAAGGGGCAGTGGTTCCCGGTCGACGGCACAATTTCAGCCTTATCAGCGTAATTCTGATAGGAGAAACGTGTCCAATCAAGCTGCCCCAAGACAGGCCCCTACTTACAACCTGAAGGTCAATCCCGTAGTAGTTGTACGGGAGATGGAAAAAATGGGAGGAGTTGTTAAGTGGCCAAAGAAGGTCTTGAACGTCGATCAGAATTCAGATGGGTTTTGTGTGTTTCACCATTGCTACGGACACACCACCATACAGTGCAGGGATTTCCTCCGGGAAATCCAATAACTCTTGGAGTTGGGACACCTCAAGGAGTTTCACGGTGCTCGAGGTGGAACCAATACATGGAAGAAAGGGGTTGCTGTCGACGAGAGGAACCCAGCGACATGAGCTAACAAAGTATCAGTTCCTAGACCACCGGAGGTAAAAAGAACTGTTAACATGATACATGGGGGGTGTTATTTGGCGGGGCATTCCAAGAATGCCCGTAAAAGGCATTGCCGTGAAGCCAGGGCCATGGAGTGGAAGGCCACGAAGCCCGTTTCGCAGGAGGTAATTGGGTTCGGTCCGGAAGACACGAAAGGTGTTCGATGACCACACAACGATGCACTCATCATCGAGCTTTTGATTGCTAACTGTCGGGTGCGATGAATCCTCGTCGATTCTGGAGCATCCTCAAATCTCCTGTTCGCTGGTGCTTTGGAAAGCATGGGGATATCGTTCGAAGATGTGAGACCTAGTCAAACTCAGTTGGTTGGTTTTAGCGGAGAGGTGCTCGATCCGGTGGGGGAGATCATGTTGCAGGTATATGCGGAAGGAGTTAACCTCACGGTTAAGTTCCAAGTGGTAAACATAGAGCCATCATATAACGCAATCGTTGGGAGGCCGTGGCTGCATGAGATGGAGGCGGTGCCTTCCTCCTTCCACCAAATGGTGAAATTCCCTACACCTTGGGGGGTTCGAGCAATCCACGGCGAGCAGCATGCGGCTAGGGATTGCTACGCGATTACCTTGCGAACGGTTGGAGCGATTGACCAGGTTGAGAAGGCAGAAGAGGTTGTGTTGGACCTCCGAGATCCGTCTAAATTGACGTTCATCGGCCAGGATCTCGACGAGGGATTAAAGACACAGCTGATAGGGTTTCTACGCTCCAGGGTGTCTTCGTTAGCCTTTAGCCATAGCGATATGCCGGGAATTGATCCCCGAATCATTACCCACCGGTTGCAGGTGAATCCTAATATAAAACCAGTTATACAGAAACGACGCAGATTTGCCTCGGAGCGGAATGCCGCTATAGCCGAGGAGGTGGAAAACCTGCTGAAGGTTGGGTTCATTCGAGAGGTCAAATATCCTGAGTGGCTAGCCAATGTCGTTGTGGTCAAAAAGAAAAATATGAAGAATATGGTTTGTGTGGATTACACAGACCTTAACAAGGCGTGTCCGAAGGATCCCTTCCCTCTGCCGCATATCGATCGGTTGGTTGATTCGACCGCTGGACACGGGTTGATGAGTTTTATGGATGCCTTTTCAGGCTACAATCAGATCCCGATGTATGAAAGGGATCAAGAGAGGACGACTTTCATGACCGATCGGGGCATTTATTGTTACAGGGTTATGCCTTTTGGGTTGAAGAACGCTGGTTCGACGTACCAGCGCCTGATGAACCGAATGTTTTCCAAACAGCTTGGGGAAACTATGGAAGTGTATGTTGACGACATGTTGGTAAAGTCTCGGATAAAAGAAGATCACTTATCGCATTTAGCGGAGGCTTTCGATGTGCTCGACGCGTACCAGATGAAATTAAACCCGACAAAATGTCTGTTCGGCGTTTCCTCTGGAAAGTTTCTGGGGTAAGTCGTTAGTAGGAGAGGCATTGAGGTAGACCCATCGCAGGTTCGGGCAATCCAGGAGCTAGTCCCACCGTCGACGGTTAAGGAAGTGCAACGGATGATTGGAAAACTCGCCGTGGTAAGTCGGTTCATTTCTCGTTACTCTGACCGCACGTGCAAATTTTTCCAGGTGATCAGAAAAGCAAAACGATTCGAATGGATAGCCGATTGTGATAACGCCCTGCAAGAGATCAAGTCCTACTTGACATCACCGCCGGTAATGTCGAAACTAAGAGCAGGGGAGGTGTTGCAGCTTTACCTTGCGGTGTCCGGTCGCGCGGTGAGTGGGGTCTTGGTTAGGGAGGAAGATGGATCGCATCATCCAGTTTACTACGTGAGTAAGTCTCTGCTCGACATGGAGACTCGGTACTCGGCGTTGGAAAAGTTGGCATTGGCCTTGGTCGTTTGTTCCAGGAAGCTTCGGCCTTATTTCGAGTGCCACGAAATAGCAGTCGTAACGAGCTTCCCAATCCGTGATGTTTTGGCGAGGCCAGATTTATCTGGTCGTGTAATGAAGTGGGCAATCGAGTTGGGGGGATACGACTTGAGTTTCTTGCCCCGGACAACAATTAAAAGTCAGATCTTGGCGGACTTTGTCGCTGAGTTCACGCCGGAGTTACACATGCAAGCTGAGATCGAAGTATGTCGAGAGGAAAGCTCGTCCGAAGCTAGGGATTTGTTCGTCGACGACTCCAGTAATTTGAAAGAAGCTGGGGCTGGAGTGCTGTTAGTATCCCCCCATCGACTGGTGTTCGAAAGAGCAATTCGCTTCGACTTTAAAGCAACATATAACGAAGCAGAATATGAAGCCTTGGTAGCAGGATTGCATTTGGCAACAACCTTAAAGGTCAGGCGGGTACGCATAAAAACGGATTCTCAACTTTTAGCAGGGCAGTTTTGAAGGGACTATCAAGTCAGAGATCCTCGTATGCTAGCCTATCACAATATTGTGGAGGAAGAATTAAAAAGGTTCGACGAAGTGTCAGTGGAGCATGTCCCAAGGGGGAAATTGGGCACGCGGATGCCTTAGCAAATTTCGCTGCCGCTACACAGTGGGGGGATTCGAAGGTGTTGCCAGTGGTTACGGCTTTATGGCCCGCCACGGAGGTTGGAAGAGGACGAGAAGAAATCCTGTCCGTTGGGGACAACCCTAGGACCTGGATGGTTCCATTCGTCAAGTATCTCCGCGATGGAAAGTTGCCAAAGTCTTCGGTGGAGTTTGCACGCCTAGTTCGACGGTCGGCCCGATTTGTGTTGCTGGATGGAAGGTTGTATAGGCGATCGTTCGAGGGGCCGTTGTTGAAATGTGTCGGAGACAGTGAGGTAGCCGCTCTCCTTAGAGAAGTGCATTCTGGGAGTTGTGGGAATCATGCTGGTCACCGGAGTCTAGCGCATCGGGTGGTTTCTGCAGGGTTTTTCTGGCCCACGTTGAGGAAGGATGCGAAGGAGTGGGTTAGGAAGTGCGATGCGTGCCAACGGTTTGCAGGGACAACGCATCTGAAGGCCGAGGTTCTGCATGCGAACGTGCCAGTCTGGCCCTTCTACCGCTGAGGGCTGGATATCGTCGGACAGCTTCCGAAGGGTCTTGGAGGAAAGCAGTACGTTCTGGTAGCCACCGACTCATTCACCAAGTGGGTCGAAGTAGAGCCTCTAGCAAGGATTCACGAGAGGGAGGTGTTGGGAAAATTATCTAAGTTTCCCTTCCCCAGTTGATAGCTTAGATCTTTGATTTGGTGTTTAAGTGTTTTGGTGGATCAAATCCTAAGTCCAACCAGCGTCAGTTTGTCTCTAGAATAGCTCTAGTCTCAAATGTAAAGTCCTGTTTAGGTCTTTTTGAGTTGTAAGTCGTAGCTGATCAAGACTCATGCTGGCTACTGTTCACCAGCATGAGATGTGCTTACCAGTTGAGAGAAGTCTCACCAGCAGACGACTGACAGACCCATGCTGACACTGTTCATCAGCGTGGAGTCAAGAGCTAATGACTGGCTACTGTTCACCAGTTGGAAGGTTTTCACCAGCAGGAGGCTGACAAATCCTACCAGCAGAATACGTGTTCTGGCTGACACTATTCACCAGCGGTGAAGCCACCAGTCATGGGAGATTCCAAGAGTTAACATCCAGACAAATTGGTAGACTAAGATTGTGCAAGCGCTAAGTCACCAGCAGAGACTGCCAGCACTAGATCACCAGTACGTTCTACCAGTCGGATGTTACCAGCAGAATTCAAGATTCGCTCTCCCAGAGTCTTAGAGACAAAAAGAAGATTCGTCTGAGGAATATACTGACAAAGTAAGACTTTAAGGAAGGATATCCTTAAAGTCTATCAGTTCAAGACACCAGTTGCGATTCCTCGTACTGACGAAATAATGCCGTTCTGACACAAAGAGGTCTGTGTCAGAAAAAGCAGACACAGGTATGGGGTTTTCCTGAAATTCCTACCTGCCGCCATCTGAAGTACATCCGAGGACAGAGACCCATTCCGGATGTGTCCAAACGGCTAGAAATTTGAATGGGATCCTGCGTCTATAAATAGGTCGGAGCTACCAACATTTAAGAAGTTAGCTTACTGGCTTCGACGCTTACACGCTGGCATCCTGAACATTCAATACTCTCCAACTACCGAAAGAACGAACATTCATTGCTAGCAAGCAAGCATCTTTCGAGGCTTTCTTTAAAGCTTTTCCGTGTGTTGATATCTTTCAAACACGAGACTTCAAGCTTCCTGCTTGTAAGTTTAGACCTCACTTGGTGTTCTTTCTCTTTCTGAGGAAGAACATAGCAGCTCCAGAGCCAGCCAGCTCTTGAGTTATTACGGGCAGTTTGCCGTAGAGGATTTACGTTCTTGGGAGAACTCAACACCCAACCAGTCAGAGGAGGAGGTTGAAGTGACGTGCTCGCACTCCATCCATCTGACGAAGAGTTGAAGAAGGACAAGGACCGGGAGCGGTTGATCCAGTGGACTGGTAGACGGGGCATTTACCAGCTGGAGATAGATCGTAGGAACTTTGTACCGGATTACTCTTATAGTGAATTTCCAGTGAGTCGACTGGAGAGTGGACGTAGATCAGTTGATCGAACCACTATAAAAATCCTTTGCCTTTATCTGCTTTCAGTATTTAAATTTTGTATTTGAAACCCAGCACTCAAGTGCTGGTGTATATCTGAAAACTGATAACTGTGCAAACTAGGCTTAAAATATTCTAAGTGTTGAGCTATCAGCTGACCAGCCAGTCAGCCAGCCAGCTGAGCAACCAGCAGGACAGAGTGCAAGTTAGACTTATAAGTTCAATATTTCCGCTGCGTAACGTTATACACTCTGATAAACCGGGACCAACAGGAGGTGATTTCCTTTATCTAGAAACATCTGGTATGCCGTTTCGGACTACCCAGGGAGATAATTACAGATAACGGTAGGCAGTTCGTGAGCAAGAAAGTCAAGGAATATTGCGTTAACTTGGGGATACGCTTGCTATTGTCGACTCCTCGATATCCAGAAGCTAACGGGTTAGCTGAGTCGACGAATAAGACAATCATGGGGACGTTAAAAAACGGTTGGGCTAGGCTAAGGGGGCTTGGGTACAAGAGTTGCCAGGTGTGCTCTGGTCTTACCGAACCACAGCTCGGACTTCGACGGGTGAAACCCCGTTTTCTCTAGCCTATGGGGTCGAGGCAGTGGCACTGGTCGAACTGGTTCAAGGGAGTCCCAGAGTCGACTTCTTCGATGAAGAAGGCAATGATCAGCGCTGGTTCGACGGGCTAGAATTCTTAGATGAAACCAGAATGGAGGCCTCGCGAAGAATGAGGATAAGGCAGTTGGCGGTGGACCGATATTGTAACAAGTCTGTGCGTTTTCGGTCCTTCCAAGTAGGTTGATGGGTTTTGTATACTGAAAGCATTTATTACAATGTGTATACAACGGTTTATTTCTCCTATCTGTTAACAATCGTACATGTTTGATTAATGGTATCCTCTTGTCTCACCGATAGGGACGATCATACGGCGTGTTGTAGATCGCAGAAGACAGTATGATCACTTGACCTAGTGAGACATAAACATGATCACAGCTGAGACAGCGTATGAGGATACGTCTGTCCGGATGGCTGCAACATTGTCGGAATAAGTAGTCTGTCTTGGTTACTTGACATGCTGGTACGCAGAGGTGGCGTATTGATGGACCGCAGTGAGATATATTCGTCTGTCTGACATCAGCGAATAAAAGATCTCGTTATATTGATTGAGTCCAAATCCTAACGAAGGTTCAGGGGTTTGCACGGGTTGACTGTTGCTTTGACTTGCCATGGTGGAGAGCCAACACAGCGCGCTCGTATATCCGCATCTTGGGTAACAGCAGTTCGTGTAGTACCGCCTGAGACTGAACTTAGGTAACCATATCCGAGTAATAGGATGGGGACATTCCTTGAGGAGCTCAATAACATTCATCGTGCCAAAGTCCTGCAGGCTGATTAAGTTCAGGCACGAGTGATAAGGTTTGAGTGGTACTACTCAGGAATTATAAGATATTAATTAATTGTAGTTAGAGCTTGTCAGAGGCTCTGATTAATTAATGGATGTCCGGTAACCTTAAATATGGGGATTCTCAATTAATGCAACCCGTTCTCACAACGTGGTAATAAAGGGGTAGGTCAGTATTAATTCTGTGGTGAAAAAAAATTAATATTAATTAATTGTGTCCTGGGTTGTGGACATGAGAATTAATTAATTTATAGGCCCACTTTATTATTTGTATTAGGTCCCAGGTCTGGCCCAATTAAATATGCTGAATTGAGCCCAAAGAGCCCATTAGGGATAAAACCCTAGGTCTATAAATAGACAGCTCTCTCTCATAAGTTGTAACACATTTGAAACACACTAAACCTAGGAGAGAGAGAAGGGGGCGCCGACTTTGGAGAGAGAGGAGGAGAATTTCGATTCTGGTCCTGCTCAGAACACAGATCTACGGAGTCCTCACCAGTAGTAGATCTGAACAGCATTGGGATACAGATCTGAAGATCTAATCTGGAGAACAAAATTCTTCCCCTTGTTCTTTCTTGTTTTCGATTTTATTTAGAAATTAGGGTTCTAATTTCTGATTCCGCAGATAAAATCGGATTGCGTGGTTGAATTGGATTTTGGAATTCAAACGCAAAAGATCGGTTCAGACTCTACGGATTTACAGTAAATCTCTCGATCCACAATCTTGTATTAAATTCATAGGAGCATGCTAGGGTTTTGAGAATAATTAATTATGAGCAATATCCATAGATCGATCCGGTTCAGTTTGGTTTTGGTGATTCGGTTCACGGAAAAACCCTACAATTGGTATCAGAGCCAGGTTTTTGATTTATGGCTCTGTTGTTCATAATTAAATTCGATAATATGCATGTATGAATTTATTATTGTGGATGTTGGTTTTTGTTCCTCGTGGCAACCCGTTGATTCAGCCCGCAGTGGTTTATCCGTGTAGGGCTGAATTGTTTTGTAAAATCACGAGAAAATCCGTGATTAGAATAGATTTGAAATTGTAATAGAATAGTTTCTGTAATTTCAAATTCTGTAATTGAACGGGTCGAGGACGAAGAACGAAGACGGAGCCGACGAAGGGCCGGCGGAGGGCACGACGGACGACGGCGGGCGTGGGCGCTGGGCCACGCTGCGCGACACCGCAGCAGCGCGCGGGGCGCGCGCGCGTGCATACGCCCGGCGGCGCTGGGCGCAGGGCTGGCGGCGGCGACGGTCGATGGTCGGCGGTCGACGGCAGCTTCGGTCGTCGTCGGCTGCTGCTGTCCCGTCGCGGTGGCTTGTGTTTTTGTGGTTTGTACAATCCTGTGTAAACCCTAGGGTTTGCATTAGGGTTAGGGCAAATCATCAGATCACAAATGCCTAAAAATCCAAAAGATTTGGTGTATCAAGATTTGAAGGCCCTTGATGATTTGAGAAGATTTGAATTTATCCATTAAATTCAAAATTCAAATTGTAATAGATAGATTTTATTTTCTATTTATTTTTGGGGCCACGAGGAATTTTTGTTTGCCTTAATTGTCCTCGTATGATATGTGATTTATTTATGTGCGCAATTAAGCATGTGTAGATAATAGGAAAAGCATGTTTTTCTGCTTTTATTATTTACAGCTTTCCAAGCATGCTTATGTGATTAATTTCTTTTGTTGGATTATATTTTGGGAATTTTTGGGCTTGTATTATTACATGCAAAAATTTGGAAAATATAATGACAAAAGGAAATTATGTGTGCGCATAAAGAAACCTTTTAAAAGAAAAATACTAAGCATATTTTTTAATTAAAATCAATAGACCTCCACAAAGCGGTCCTAGGCTGTAAGTGTATCTCTCGTTCTAGTAAACGTCTACGAGTGTAGCTTGCTAGTTCCCGGAGGTACATGGGTACAGTTGTTGGGATTTCTAGACAAACAATTTAAATCATGTGAATAGTGTGAGGGCTTTGCGTAAACGTCTACGAGTGTAGCTTGCGTAGACCTCTTTCACAAGTATTCTAGGATTGATTTAAATTAAAGATAACAAAAGCTTTGAGGGCTGTGCGGTATGGTTACGTGCCATGCTAAACTGTCTCTTTTTGCCGGAGTTAAATTTGTGGTTAATTGCTTAGAAGCATCTTAGAATATAATGCAAGAATTGCATCCCTGTTCTTGAGAGATGGCTTGGTCTAAGGTTTTCACTAATTATTAATTTCTAGTGTCAAAAGCATCTTGACATGGTAGTGAAATTAAATGGATTGGGGCTTAAAACCCGCAGTTCTGGTTGAGGGTGACATCGTAAACGTCTACGAGTGTAGCTTGCGGTGGGAACTCTTGGGCAATTAGTGGAAAACATTTGTATTTGATTTATTAAAAGGTTTTCAATGCATTTGTTTTCGAAGTTCAACATGTATGTTCTTATTTAAGAATCCTTATTGTCTCAGATATGTCTATGTCTAATGTGATCAACATTCTCACACAAAACACTCTAACTGGTCCGAACTTCCTGGAATGGAAGAGCAATCTCGAATACCTCCTGATTGCAGAAGAACATATGTTCGTTCTGCAAGTACTTCGTCCCGAAGTGCCAACTGCTGAATCCAGTCAACTGGATATAGACTTTTATAACAAGTGGGAGAAATCGAACAATGTAGTCAAGTGCTACATGATGACCACTATGTCAAAAGTCTTGCAGCAGCAGCATCAGCACCATAGGGATGCCTATGACATTATGCAAAGTCTGGAGGCAACCTATGGGGAAACTGATAGAGCCGTCAGGTTCAATCTCATGAGAGAAATTGTGAGTAAGAAAATGACTGATGGCACCTCAGTGAGAGAGCACGTAGTTACCATGACTCACCTCATGGATGAACTGACAGTGCATGGTGGAGGTATCGACGCTGAGGCTAAGGTCGATATCATACTGAACTCTCTACCCAAGTCCTTTGAGAGTTTTAGACTGAATGTTGTCATGAACAAGAAAGAGTATACTCTTAACGAGTTACTCAATGACTTGATGGCAGCTGAATCGGTCATGAACCCTCAGAAGGTTGCCTTGGCCACTTCTGGTAATCTCTCTGCTGTACCGAAAAGTATGAAGCGGAAGAAAGGGATTAAGAAGTGGGCCAAGAAGACACCTGTGAAGGATGGTGGGACTGGGAAAAAGCCTAAGGTGGCGACTGAAAGGGACAGGTGCTTCAGGTGTGGTAAGAAAGGACATTGGAGGAAAGATTGTCAAGCCAACAAAGCTAGACAAGGTATGCCATTTTGCATGTATAACTGCAAGCATGATTAGAGTTAGTTGTTGCTCTTCCAGAGCTATAAGCACTGACTTGTTGATCATGTTGTTGTACTTTGCAGGGGACCGTGCCGACAAGGCTGGTGAGTGATGGCAAGAAGATACCAAACTGGATGAAGGCAATGTTTTATGACGGAACTTCATGGAGTTTTTCCTTTCCTCATATTTTGATGTTTTAAGTACATTTGAGAGTTTATTTGTGGGCCGTGGTTTATCGGCAGGACAAATTTTATCAACCTTTTATGGATATTTGTTATTTATGATTTTATCATTGGCAGTAACAATGTTATGACGGTAACGAGTTTCTGCAGTATTTGTCAGAAAATGGGATAACATCCCAGTGGACTGCACCGGGTACTCCCCAGCAAAACGGTGTAGCTGAAAGAAGAAATAGGACTCTTCTAGAGATGGTAAGATCAATGATGAGTTATGCAAACTTACCAATTTCGTTTTGGGGCTACGCATTGGAAACAGCGGCTTACGCGCTTAATGTGGTGCCTTCTAAATCAGTTTCTAAGACGCCTGCTGAACTCTTCCTTGGTCGCAAACACAGTTTGTGCAAGTTTAGAGTATGGGGCTGTCCGGCACACGTACTTTCGAAGGAACCTGATAAGTTAGAAAGCAGGTCAAAAGTAATGCTGTTCATAGGGTATCCCAGGCCAACGAAAGGTGATTACTTTTACTGTCCTGAGAGTCAAAGGGTCGTTGTTAGCACCAACGCTAGATTCTTGGAGGACGAGTATGTGAGTAATCACAGGTCAAGGAGTGATATCGTTCTTCAAGAAATTGAGAACGAGAATGCAATTCCAAGGGAAGGGGAACGTGTAGATGTGGGTGCTCCTGTGAGAGGTACGGCACCACAAACATGTTCTTCAGTGCAAGGTGCAGGACCACAAGTCACTGCACCTACTACTGACACGACACCGATGCCTCGTCGCAGTGGGAGAGTTATTTTTCCAGCCGGAAAGATACATGTTCGTGGGTGAGTCTTCGGACTTGAGCCCGGAAGACGGACATGAGGACTCTGACCCGCTGACTTACGAAGAGGCAGTGCAGGACAAGGATGTTGCCAAATGGCAAGTCGCCATGGATTCTGAGATAGAATCCATAACTGCTATGGATGTATACGAGAAAACCGTTTTGTCGGATGACTTTAGGGCCATAGGGTGCAAATGGGTAAACAAAAGAAAGAAAGGGGCGGATGGAAAGATTACGGCCTTCAAGGCCAGGCTGGTGGCAAAGGGTTATAGTCAGAAAGAGGGCATTGACTATGACGAAACCTTTTCACCCGTAGCCATGCTCAAATCCATCCGGATACTCCTTGCCATAGCTGCGCATATGGACCTCGAGATCTGGCAGATGGATGTCAAAATTGCTTTTCTAAACGGTTACCTTGAAGAAGGTAGGGACATCTATATGCAGCAACCCGAGGGTTACATAAGCAAGGGCGAAGAACATCTTGTCTGGAAGCTTAGGAAGTCCTTGTATGGACTTAAGCAAGCTTCAAGGTCGTGGAACTTACGTTTCAACGATGTGATTAAATCCTATGGATTTGCACAATTGGAAATGAAAGTTGTGTTTACCGACTTTGTGTCAGTGGGAGCGTGGTCTTCCTTGCACTATACGTTGATGACATACTCCTATTTGGAAAAAACGAGGGAGTGATGTCCGAAATCAAAGTTTGGTTATCCGAACAGTTCCAAATGAAGGTTCTGGGTGAAGCTGGCTACATTCTTGGGATTAAGGTCTTACGAGATCGTAAAAGAAGAATGTTGAGCTTATCCCAGGCATCCTATGTGGATACTGTGATAGCCCGGTTCAGCATGCAACTCGCCAAGAAAGGCTTGCTACCTTTCAGACATGGCGTTCGTCTTTCTAGTGGGCAATGTCCTCAGACACAGCGGGAGAAAGACGAAATGAGTCTTGTACCATATGCTTCGGCTGTGGGTAGTCTCATGTATGCGATGCTGTGTACCAGGCCAGATATCTGTTATGCCGTTGGCATGGTAGCAAGATATCAGTCTAACCCTGGACAAGCGCACTGGACTGCTGTAAAGCATATCCTCAAGTATTTGAAGAGAAATAGGAATTTCTGCCTAGTTTATCAAAGTGAGGATTTGTGCCCTGTGGGTTAAACGGACTCGGATTTCCAAGGGGACCAGGATGAGAAGAAATTGACCTCAGGTTATGTGTTTACCCTGGGAGGTGGAGCTGTATCTTGGAGGAGCTCAAAACAGAAATGCATTGCTGACTCCACCATGGAGGCGGAATATGTCGCCGCCTCCGACGCCTCGAAAGAGGGGGTGTGGCTCCGGAACTACCTTTTAGAGTTGGGCGTGATCCCGAGTTTGCCGAGGAGCATCACAATTTATTGTGATAACTCTGGTGCGGTGGCAAACTCAAAGGAACCGCGGTCTCACAGGGCAAGCAAACACATAGAGAGAAAGTACCATATCATACGAGAAATCGTATCGAGGGGCGATGTGCTGATTAAGAAGATTGACACTGCTGACAATCTTGCTGATCCATTTACAAAGAGCTTGCCGCAGAAAGTTTACGAAAGACATATTCGTGAGCTCGGTCTGAGGTGGATGCCGACCACTGATAGTGGTTAAAGACAGCAGACTAGATAGACGGACTGTATACTCTGTAATAGCTTAGTTATGCTTTTAGTATAAGTGGGAGATTGATGGGTTTTGTATACTGAAAGCATTTATTACAATGTGTATACAACGATTTATTTCTCCTATCTGTTAACAATCGTACATGTATGAACAATGGTATCCTCTTGTCTCACCGATAGGGACGATCATACGGCGTGTTGTAGATCGCAGAAGACAGTATGATCACTTGACCTTGTGAGACATAAACATGATCACAACCGAGATAGCGTATGAGGATACGTCTGTCCGGATGGCTGCAACATTGTCGGAATAAGTAGTCTGTCTTGGTTACTTGACATGCTGGTACGCAGAGGTGGCGTATTGATGGACCGCAGTGAGATATATTCGTCTGTCTGACATCAACGAATACAAGATCTCGTTATATTGATTGAGTCTAAATCCTAATGAAGGTTCAGGGGTTTGCACGGGTTGACTGTTGCTTTGACTTGCCATGGTGGAGAGCCAACACAGCGCGCTCGTATATCCGCATCTTGGGTAACAGCAGTTCGTGTAGTACCGCCTGAGACTGAACTTAGGTAACCATATCCGAGTAATAGGATGGGGACATTCCCTGAGGAGCTCAATAACATTCATCGTGCCAAAGTCCTGCAGGCTGATTAAGTTCAGGCACGAGTGATAAGGTTTGAGTGGTACTACTCAGGAATTATAAGATATTAATTAATTGTAGTTAGAGCTTGTCAGAGGCTCCGATTAATTAATGGATGTCTGGTAACCTTAAATATGGGGATTCTCAATTAATGCAACCCGTTCTCACAACGTGGTTATAAAGGGGTAGGTCAGTATTAATTCTGTGGTGAAAAAGAATTAATATTAATTAATTAATTGTGTCCTGGATTGTGGACATAGAAATTAATTAATTTATAGGCCCACTTTATTATTTGCATTAGGTCCCAGGTCTGGCCCAATTAAATATGCTGAATTGAGCCCAAAGAGCCCATTAGGGATAAAACCCTAGGTCTATAAATAGAAAGCTCTCTCTCATAAGTTGTAACACAGTTGAAACACACTAAACCTAGGATAGAGAGAAGGGGGCGCCGACTTTGGAGAGAGAGGAGGAGAATTTCGATTCTGGTCCTGCTCAGAACACAGATCTACGGAGTCCTCACCAGTAGTAGATCTGAACAACATTGGGATACAGATCTGAAGATCTAATCTGGAGAACAAAATTCTTCCCCTTGTTCTTTCTTGTTTTCGATTTTATTTAGAAATTAGGGTTCTAATTTCTGATTCCGCAGATAAAATCGGATTGCGTGGTTGAATTGGATTTTGGAATTCAAACGCAAAAGATCGGTTCAGACTCTACGGATTTACAGTAAATCTCTCGATCCACAATCTTGTATTAAATTCATAGGAGCATGCTAGGGTTTTGAGAATAATTAATTATGAGCAATATCCATAGATCGATCCGGTTCAGTTTGGTTTTGGTGATTCGGTTCACGGAAAAACCCTACATAGGTGACTGGGTGCTCCGCTATGTGTTCCAGAATATGAAGGATTTGAACGCGGGGAAGCTGGCTCCGAACTGGGAAGGACCCTACATCGTACCTGCGGCGGTGGCAAATGGAGCGTACCAGTTGAAGACGCCCGAAGGGGGGGATGTCCCAAATTCGTGGAACCTGAAATATCTCAAAAGGTTTTACCTCTGAAGATGGATGTCTTGTCTGCAGCGTAGGGTCTGTTCGTCGAAATTTTCTTTTGCGTACACATTGTTAAATTTGGGTTTTCATCGAGTCAAGTTTTATTTTGCTTAAGTGTTTCGTTTGTGTCTTCAAACCTCATTGGTCTTTGTAGAAGGAAAAATTGATAGCAATTCTAAACTATGTTGTTCATGCGATGGTGAAGTAAAATAAGGAAGTAGATTGAATCAAAATAAGGAAGTAGTATGTAGTGCGTAGAGATAAGAAATACAAGTAAGACTGAAAGTTAATCTTTCTTGGCAGTGCGGTCGTCGGCCTGCTCCTCGTCCTCCTCTTCTGGGTTCAGGAAGCTGAGGTCCAGGTCGGGATATTTTTGCTGGACGAGCCCCTTGACTTGGGAGCACACATGGCTATGCATGGCGTCCATTGCAGGCTGAGCGATGGGCTTATCCAGGAGGCCAAGGAACTCGAGGCCCTCTCCTTCTTCTAGGGTCCGTCGGTGCGCCTATTCAGATTTCTTCCTAGCAGCAGCCTCTTCAACACGAGCAACCTCTAGGGCTCGTACGGCTGCTTTGAGTTCAGCGACCCGTTTCTCGGCCGACTCCTTGTTGGCCAGCAGGCTGTTGGCCCGAGCGGTGAGCTCGATCTTCTCTTGGACCAGGCTGCTATTCTGGAGTTGGAATCGTGATGAGTCGGCCACGGCCTGGGCGTGAAGGGCGGATCGCTCGGCTAACTCCCCTTTGACTTGGGCAAAAGCGGTGCTGGTCTCGAACGACCGCTGCATCCAGGCGTGCTCGGAGGTCACCACCTCGAAGGCCTCCGAAGCTATGAGGAATAAAAGAATGAAGTGGCAACGTAAGGGAAACATAGAGGCAACCACCGTGAGTTAAGAAGAGTGCAATCTTACCGAAGCATCTGCTGAAAGTGTGAAAAGGCTTGACCAACAGAGGGGTCGGGAGAGTTCCATGGGGGTCCGGCCAGCAGCATCCTGATGAATTCGACGAGCTCCTCGTCGGTCGAGGGGTCCCTTGGAGAAGAGGTTGGGGGTATAGGTAGCTCTCGAGCTATGACGACTTTTGTGGTGCCGGTGTCTTGGAGATGGACATCCTCGGCATCGTTGACGTGGCCCGGATTGGTGACCGTTCTCTCCCTGGTTTCGGTGGTAGGTCCTTTAAACTGTTTTCGGAGCCTCTTGTTCTGGTGCTCCTGCGTCCCGGTTTCGGGGTGGGCGCAGGACATAGAGTCCTCCAAGTTTTCACCGCCACTGGGCTTGTCCGTGGTGGCTTTCTGTCTGGCCGTCGAAGGACCCTCGCCTGGGTTTGGTTCGACGGGGGGCTTTTGGGTTTGTTGGTCTCTCTTTCTCCTCTTCGAGGATTCCTTCTTCTTGTCCAAGATCTGATGCAGGGCATTGGCAGTCGACCTTTCCATCGCCTCGTGGATACCATCGGCGTCGATATAGCGGCCTTGGCGGAGGGATTCGAACTTTCTGTCAGCCACTTGGTAGGCCTGGTCGATTCTGTCTTGTTCGTCTTCGGTGAGGTCAAACTTCTCGTACTCTGCAAAGTAGACAAAACAAGATAAGTGTGAGGAAGGGAGATCGTCAGTTGTTAAACAGAAAGATACTTGCCTCTGGGCTTGTGAAGGCGGCTTCAGATTCGAGGGAATTCGTCAGGGATTTCGAGATAGAAGAAATGCTAGGCCCAGTTTTTCATGTTGGTTGGGGTCTTTTGCACCAAGGGTTCGGGGTGGTGGTGTCTTTTGGAAAAGTACCAATAGCTTTCCTTAGACCTACGGACTAGGGTGTATAGATCGACGAACTCTCTCACTGAGGGTTCGTCGAGTCCGTAGGTTGCAAAGGTATGGTTGAGTGAGGTTTCAGTCACACGGGAACAAGCCGTGGTGAGAACCCCGGTGAATTGGCCGTCGTAACTGGCCGGGAAAACTCCGGGCGGTGGAAAGCAGGACGACCCGGAGGTAGAGGGCGACGAGGAGTTAGCCGCGTTTGCGTTGTCGGCCATGGTTAAACCTAGGATCGAAGCGAGATGTGTGAGATTGGGGGTGAAATTGTACCGTTTGTAATCGCCGGCGAGGAGTAGAGTTGGTGATGCGCGCAGGAGGATCTTCTGGAAATCGGGGAACTCAGAATTTGTAATCGTCGGCGGGGAGTAGAGTCGGGCGGTGTCTTTTCAAGTCTCGCAAATCCGCGTACGACACGTGGATCTCACATTTAATGCGCGTGTTTTCAAGAAAGGAGCCATCATTTCGGAAGGCGGTTTATTGGGTGCAATCCGAATTACACTTCAGAGCCCTGTATTTGTCGACCCACTTTCAGCACAAGTGTGCTAGGGTAAAACTCCTGGAGAGGAGGATCCTAAAACCTTCCTGCACCAACACGGTCGTGGGGAAAGTCTGTTCTTCGTTACGAACGAGGGCAGAGCCAGTGATGAATTGTCGATTCAGTCTGTGCTATGGGGATGGTCGAAAGAAAACGTAAACTTCTTCTCGACTATCCTCGGGAGCGACAGGCAGGTGTTAACATAGGGCCTAGCTTGTCGATCCCACACGTTCATTGTCAAATACGAGAAGGAGAAGGTGAAAACTCTCGTAACCCGTGGAAAGATCCAAAGTATTCGGGTCGCCACGGGGCATACTAGGGGGAAAAACTTTCCGTGAGTTGTATGTCCGCCTCACGAAAAGTTTGGGGGCTGTTGTTGAGCCTCAGTGGGAAGGGCTTCGGCCGCATGCGACACATATGCACTCGTCGAACCCATGGCGATGTCCGACGAATGCCTTCTTAGAGAGCCGTTGGAATTCTGTAACCGACCGAGTAAATGGGCCGAGCAGAACGTGAGCAAAATGTGGGTTTTAATGTTTTAAATGTTTGTAACCGTTTTAGCTCATTATTTACATTTATTAAGTCAAATCATGTAACTAGTATAAATAGGAGCAACATAAAGGAAATAACAGACAGTACTTTCTCTACGAACTCCACCTGTTCGCTAACAAGTACTCGAGCTATTTTCCGGTAATCAACAAGTTATATGCCACTGTTATGGTGTTTCCAAATGTTTAAACACTGCAGAAGTGCAGCATCACTCGGCTCCCCATGATGCTTTTGTTGAAGAATACTATTGCATAAAACCACCTCCAATATTTTCATTAGCTTTTTTTTTACATCAAATCTCACATGTTCTTCTCACCTTTTAAGCTTGTCATATTAGGGCATTCTGTAAATCTTCAATATAGCAGGAATCTGGTATTACTTCATGAATGTCTTGATTTCTACTGAAGCATTTAGGTCTAGGAGTTTTTGGGCATTATGAACCTGGAACTATTGCATATTCCCTCTTGTTTTGGGAACATTGTCTATGTTGCATCATCTCAACTTTCAGAAGCCTATTATTATTGATAATTGGGCTTTCAGTATATGTAGGACCATTTTATCCTTTTAGCTATACCGTGGTGGTGGTTAATCCAGTTAAGAGTTTCTGAGCTTACAGTAGAAGTTGAAGATGGGTGAAGGCTTGTAGATTTATCTGCAGTAACATGCCTATATGACCCATGGTTGCATAGTGTATATATCTATGGCGACACGACTTTCTTCATTGATCAGATTCTTGAGGCATGATTTTCCTCTAAACTCCGTTACATATGATTGAATAAGCTTTTGATCCAAAATAGGGTATAAAGTTAAGATCTGATGGAGGCGTTTGAATGAAATTATGAAAGGTAAAGTTATAGGTATTTGTTTGAATGAAATTATGAAAGGTAAAGTTATAGGCATGCAGGTGTTGTTGCTACTATTTGTTTGAATGAAATTATGAAAGGTAAAGTTATAGGCATGCAGGTGTCTTTGCTACTATTTGCCAATAATGGTAACCTGTGAGAGTTTATTTATGTTGCATTTGTATGCATGAGTAGAAGTAGCACTCAATCACAGGGGCCTAAACCGAGCTAGTCAGGGTGAACCTTTTAGGTCAAGGTAATAGTAGATTAATTAATTATTAGGATGGGGGCTGCTCAATTTTTGCAACTAAAGGCAATAAATCAAAAGAGGGTCAACTTCTTCAAATTGTTCCGGTAAATGCCCAAGGACTGTTCGGCGAAAGAATAAACAAGTATGAGAAAAAGAGGAAAGAAGACACTGCTCAAAATATGTCGATACTCCTCAATTAAATACGGGTTCTATCTTTCCTCCTATTTAAACTTCTTGCAATTATTTTATACAAAGAGTTAATCTTTTCTCAAATAAAAAGGGTTTACAAAATTGAATGTTATAGTCGAATACGACTCTCTATGCAATACTAATATCTCTTTGCTCTCTATTTTGCATGGTCGCTCGAGTGAACCACAAAGAACCCCGAAGAATATCACAATTGGAGGCTTGGGGGCTCAACAGAAGAATGAGCAATCTAAAAAGAAAAGAAAAAAATAAGGAAAAAGAAGAGAGACCTAGATATTACGAACTCGATCCATTGAACCGCTCTCATCTTTATCCGACGTACAAACTCGCAGAGACGCGAGGTTGAGTTCGACGAACTCGATCGAACCAAAGCTTTTTAAGCAAAGTTGTGCTATCAACAAGCTCGCAGTAGAGCGTACATCAATTGAAAACCTCCCTGCACCGGCAAGGCCGTGGGGGTGGTCCGTTTCAGCTAAAAGCTGAAGCGGGGCCGGTATTGAACCACGAATTTGTCGGATTCAAACCGCGCAATGGGATCGGTCAAGGGAGAAATGTAAAATCTCCGGCGGTCTGTCCCGGGCCGACAGGGGAAGGGATAGAAAAAATCCTCCTCTGTCGCCCCCACGTTGGCTCTAAAAAAATGAGAAGGTGGTGGTGATTCTCTCATCGCAAAGGTTGCGGAAAAAACATACTACAGTCCGACTCACTGCAAAACATCTCGGGAAACTCCTCGAATGACCTTGGCAGGATCCACAAGGAGTTTGGGGGCTGTTGTTGAGCCTCAAAATGTTGGCCTCTGAACATTCTGAGCCGAACTCCTGGTTTCGAGCCTCCTTGAGAGCTCGGTTATGACGAGTTCGACGAACAAAGGATACTCAATACTCCAGTCAGTTTGACGAAGGAGAGCCCACTGATTATCAATAGTTCGACGAACTCAATGGACCTGTCAGTTCGGCGAACGGGCCTTTCTACTTGTAACCGATCACATGGATGACCAAAGGACGCATTATTAATTGTCGTAACAGCTACTCATTTATGTAATAATACGCATTTAATGTAACGAATGTAATAAATATAGGAAAAGAGAATGAGAAGAGGGCTCTCTTTCAATTTCATCGACACTGTTCATCATTCTTAAAAGAAAATTCCTGATTCTTTCTGAGTACTCCGTCTTACGAAATTTCATGCATTAACAACTATGATCAATTTGTCATACGTTTGAGTAATGAAAGTGACATCCAACCCTCCCATATTTAAATTGTATTCTCAAATTTAAAAAAAATGGTGCAAAATATTAGATGTGTTTAATAAACTTTTAATGTATAGCATTATGTATTTTATTTAACCCAAAAAATATTTATTTACTAAATTCGTACCAACAACAAAATCCCAATTAACATTCTTAACTTTTTGACAAATTTTACGAAAATAACAATATATTTGCAAAATTCTAAATTAATTACATTATTTGCCTTCTGTAATTTAATATCTAGCATTGAAAATCTATGTTTTGATTCCTAAGTTTGTTCATATCACCAATCTTATTTCTAATATTTACAAAATTAATATATATATATATATATATATAGATTTACTATAAATATTATAGATTAAAATAAATGCATAGTTTAACTCCGTGTAACATGCTAAAATTGTAAATTTATAATTTAAATTCATAATATGGTCATTTTTCCAATTAGTTCATATAACGTGATTTTAATTAATAATGGAATTTAATTTCATCTTTTTAGATAGAATTTAACTTCAATTTTATACTGTAGTGTTGCATATAAAACATTAAGTTTTGGATGTATTTAACCTCAAACTTCTAGATTGACCTGATTAAGTTGAATAATAGAATGGACTGAGGTTGAAATGTTTTGTAAAAACAAAAAATAAATATCTCAAATAGTGTAAGGTCCGATAGAATTGAGGCTAAAATTCGACTGTTAGATCCGATTAACTTGAATAATTTTTATTAATATTTGTATCATAACTATATTATCAAAATCGACTTTTAATATTTAAGATCTTATTTTTTAATAATATTTTTGGTTATATTGTTTTGTTTAGTTTAAATATTTTATAATAAATGATTTATGACCTTGAAATGAATTTAAAACATGCATTAAAAATAAATACTTATTTGTAAGTTTGTCGGCATGATAGGCTTGCATGATCGAAATCTTTTAACTTGAAAAAAAAATCTTAATATAAATGACTCAGATTGAATAGTCAGCATCATGATAAGAGTGAACCGAAATCTAATATAGCAGCCCGAATAACATAACTAATTACATCTCACATTAAATTTATTATTAATTAATATTGTTCCTTTGATTTTATAAATGAATAATCTTAATTTATATTAATATTATTTTAGTTTTATTAATATTGTTCCTATGATTGCATATAACCAAGGTGATAAAAGTCATCATAATTTAATCTCATCTAAAATTAATTGTTATTTTTTTTTTATCATTATTAATATTACCATATATTCATTGAAATATCGCCGTTTTTTATATTCTGAATTCATATGTATATTTAATAGCTAAAACCTTTTTGGATATCTTTCTATATACACTTTTACTCCCTCCGTCCCATAGGGATTATCTCCATGAGATTCGGCACAATAACCAATGTAGTAGAGATAAATAAAATTAATATTTTATTAGCAAGTGTGTATTAATTTTCCATTTTAAGTAAGGGGATAATTCGTGTGGAATGGACGAAAAAGGAAAGAGGGACAATTCATATGGGACGGAGGGAGTAATATTTACCATAAATGAAGAGTGAAAAAAAAGTCCAGTAGAATTTCAAAACCAAGAACTTTAATTGCAGTTGTTGTGGCAGCTGTTCAAATGTGCGGGAAAATAACAATTATGTAATTATTGCTAACATAGTAACATCTTGTTTTTAGAGCATTCACTATCATTCTATCATTTGTTACGTGGGTGCCACATACTAATTACCTTCTTTTTAAAAAATTCAAATTTCATTCCATTATAATACTATTTCACTTTATACTATTCATAGACCCCACTTTATATTATTTATAGGTCCCGCATATCGTAACTATATATATATATATATATATATATATATATATATATATGGGTGCACTATGGTGGAAACCACCTCTTAGATGTGAAATAAGACTTGATCTTATCCATTGATTAAGAAAATTGACGCTCTAGATGTATTTTTGAACTACAAAAATTCGCTGCAATAATAGAAGAAAAAAGTTGCAGAAAAGGGTTTTTTAGTAAATGTGACGCACCTTTTAACTTCCTCATATCTTACCAACGATTTTATTTGCTAAAATTTCGGAACAGTTTTACTGCAAAATTTTATCGAATTCGTTGCAGTATTAAGAGATAAAAGTTGCATTATTAAGAGGAAGAAGTTGCATTACGTAATTTTTTTGAAATCAAAATTATATACGCACGATTTTCAGCCCCTAATTTTGTGAAATTTGAATTCTAAAGTATATTTCAAAATTAAATTATATTTGTTTCCTAATTTAATGGGATTGGTTCTCTGAATTATAGCATTTCAAAATTAAAATCTGCAATAATTCAAAATAGAGAAAGTTTTGTAAATAATTATTATTAAAAATTTATGTGAATTGGAATTAGCAGAGTACTGCAACTATTATATCGTTATGCTGCACATTTACAGGAGTAAAATCTGCAATAATTCAAAATAGAAATTTTTTTGAAAAGAATAATTAATATTAACTTCTCTTTATGTGAATTCAAATTATCAGAAATACTGCAACTATTATATCTTTATTCTGCACATTTACAGGCGTAAAATCTGCAATAATTCAACATATAAATTTTTTTGAAAAATAATTAATCTTAACAAAACTCTTTATGTGCATTCAAATTATCAGACTACTGCAATTATTATATCGTTATACTGCACATTTACAGGCATAAAATCTGCAATAATTCAAAACTAAAAAAGTTTGAAAAATAATTAATATTAAAAACAACCAAAAGGATCGTCGACAGAAATTACACATATAAAAAAGAAGAATATCATTAATCCGAGCAGCAGAGCAGTCGGGCTCTCGTTCCCGTCGCCGGAGGAGGGCCCATCGACGCTCCGATCGTGTCGTCGTTCAACGACATGAATCGCCCTCTTCTGGACATCGTGGACCGGTTGTGCCACCTCAAAGTCACGCAGGAAGGCATCCAACTCCCAACCATCGTGGTGGTCAGCGATCAGTCCTCCGGCACATATGAGATCGCCGGCCACGGGAAGGGCATCTCGAATCACCCCCTCACGCTAGTCGTGAAGAAGCTGGAAAAAATAAAAAATTGAAGAATATATAAAAAGATATGCAATTCCTGGAAAAAAAGAAACAAAATATACGTACAAAAAATCATTAAGGAAAGGTAGAGAAATTCATGGAATTAGATATGGTAACAAAAAAATTGATAAACAAAAGTACCCAAAATACCCTAAAATAATAAATAAAAAATAACTAATGACAAAAAATTAAAAAATCTGGAACGTTCATAAATATTAATCAAAGGCCAAGATTAGTTCTTATATCACATCTGGGAGGTGGTTCACATATGATTACACCTCTATATATATATATATATATAAAGTGGATCACATTGATTAAAAAAATCAATGGTTGAGATTAAAACATTTCCCCAGATTTTATGCTTTATAAATCATGCTTAATCGAATTAAGCACGATTTATAAAGCAATTAAGCACGAACGAAAATTATGCTAAATTATTTAATTTTTATGCTTTAATATCAACCATTGATGCTATTAATCCAATGGCTGAGATTCATTCCTATTTAGCACAAACTTTAATTTTAGCACTTGAGTGAATCTCTCTCTCTCTCTCTCTATATATATATATAGGGAGTGACTCACATACTAAAAATTAGTTTGTGTTAAATATGAATGAATCTACACCATTCATCTAAAAAATTAAATGGTTGAGATTAAAATATTTTCCCAGATTTTATGCTTTTTTTGCTTTATAAATCATGCTTAATCGAATTAAACACGATTTATAAAGCAATTAAGCACGAACGGAAATTATGCTTAATTTTTTAATCTTTATGCTTTAATCTCAACCATTTATGCTATCAATCCATGGGCTGAGATTCATTCCTATTTAGCACAAACTTTAATTTTAGCACTTGAGTGAATCTCTCTCTCTCTCTCTCTATATATATATATATATATATATATATATATATAAGGTAGTGATCAGGTGAGAATAGGAGTTACTATGAGAAATAAGAATAGATCTCGCGCGTCTATCTCATCAAATTGACGAACAGGATTCATTCTCAGCAAATTGAAAAACGCGGCATTTTTGCCCCAATATCCTACACTTTTAGTCTTTAAAGGCTAAAACTGTAAAAAAAACTCAAACACAAATAGCAACCTGCATTTTAAGCCCGATTTACTTCATTTTTAGACCAATTTACTTCATTTTTAGCCCGATTTACTTCATTTTTACATAAATACAAATTAAAAAAATTTAAACATCTTCTTCTTCAAAACAGCAACACGAGCGTAGTCTCTATAAAACTCAATACCAACATCAACAATTCTAAAAACTCTGCCCTTAAAATGCTTCATCTCATCAACACACTTTGGAATAAATGAACCTGTAAGATACAAAAATGCACAAAGTTAACACTAAAGATGCACAATATAATAGTAAAAATGAACGTCGATTTGAATACACACTTTGGAATAAATGAACCTGTAAGATACAAAAATGCAAAAAGTTAACACTAAAGATGCACAATATAATAGTAAAAATGAACGTCGATCTGAATAAAATAATTTTTTTTAAACTATATTCATGCACAATAAACAAAGTCGAGACCGAACACGAATGCGAAATCCAGAAACAAAGAAAAAAAATCTGATCGACAGAAGAAATATAAATCAAATCGAACGAAGAAGGAAGAAGAAATCAAATCGCGCGAAGAAAGGAATAAAAAATCTGATGAGATACTGTTTCAGATTTAAAAATAAGCTAAAATTACAAAACAACCTTAATTTTGCAAAACTGCAGGATAATTGAGGAAAACTGCACACGGAGTGAAATAGATCATGAGCGTTGAAATCACAAAATCAAAAGCTGAGATTTATTCTCATTTCTCATACTAAAAACTATTCTCATATGATCACTACTCTATATATATATATATATATGGACGTGATCCGGTGAGAACCACTATTACCATAAGAAATAAGAACCAATCTTGGTTGTAGATCATGTTCAATCAACGATCCAGATCTAATAAAAAAACGCGGACATTTTTTCCCCAAAAATCTGCATTATTGGAAAATTTAGTCTTTTCGCTTATAATTAAAATTCGCCCTTGAATTATAATCTTCTTAATACACATACAACGTACATGCATTATAGAGTTCACAAACTATCATTATATAGAGAAGATACTATCATTATATATTATCCCTCTAATTTCACACGAATACGCAAATATTATTAACATGTGTAATAATTCAAAGCAGTGGGTTTCATCAAACAAAGCAGACCTGCATTATATAGTTTATGGACTATCATTATATACTACAAATATTATTATTATATGTTGAACTTAAAAAATATGTTAATATAATTTCAATGTGTTTTTTCTTTAATTAATTAAAAATAAATGTGCAAAAGCAACGTAAATTGTGGCTTGCGAATAAAATTATAATTAAATCTGAATTAAAAACAAGTTACAATCACTCATTGAACCACTTCTAGAAACATCACAAGTTGCTAGAATGAGGGTTGACAAATAACAATAAAATACAATAATAGCAATACAATCCATTGTGGAACAAATAAGGGACAAAATCTCCTCAATCATCAATCTCAACATAGCTAGCTCTCAATCTTATATAGAGTTGATGTAAAGAGCTAGCTGAGGTCAAGGAAAGCTTTGGCCAAGGGATGCTTAGTCTGTGAGAGATGGTGAGCCTCCAAGATCTCAACAATCTCACATTGCCAACAAGGCACACCACATCAGCTATCCTCTACATCTGCTTGGTGATGTGTTATCACACTTTGGAACAAACGAATCTGTACAGAAAAAACATGAATTAAATTTGAAACTTATAACATATAATGTAAGATTCATAAACTATATAATGCATGTATTTACACTATATAATGAATTCTCATAACGGAACAG
>JAPKLW010001345.1:20088-36096 GCA_026898455.1 Plectranthus barbatus | reverse complement strand
GCATGTATTTACACTATATAATGAATTCTCATAACGGAACAGAACCTTCATAAACTAATTATAACTGACTCACATATAATGCAACTATTAGAAAACAATAATGCAAGCCATAACATTATATAATGCAGATATAAAACAAATTTGAAAGTACGTAAACTAATAATCACTCTTTCAGATATAACATAAATACTACAAATATATTATGCAATTCATAACGATATATAATGCACATCTTCAAATTAAACAATTAAGAGTGAAAACACCAAACCATAAACAACAATCTACGAAACCTAATTCAAAATCTGGAAACAAATCATAAATAATCCATACAATGAATCTTCGATTCTATCACCGTAATCTGATAACTAATGATCGAACATCATATCAGAAAACAACTGATTCTATTACGTAACAGATGGAAATTATCAATTCTTACCTTTCAAAAGATCCATAACTCACCGACGACGATGACAAACACAGACAACGACGAACACAAACAATAACGAACGCAGACGATGGCGAGCAGATTTCACAGAGAGACTGAATGAAGAAAATATAAAATCACAGAAGGAATGAAGATCGCAAAGGAAAGAAAGATCGCAAGATTTAAATTAAGATTCTAAAAAGATTTGAATTCATGTAAGTACAAAATTACCCCTCATTTTACAATAATGAAAGTCAATGCAAACAATAATGCATAGCGGGCGAAATTAAATCTAAGCTGTTGATTTCATGATTTGGACGGATAAGATTAGTTCTTATTTTCACATGGTAAGGCTGGTTCTCTTATGATCACTCCCCTATATATATATATATATATAGGTGTGTTAAAGTGACAAGTGTCTCACCAGATATGAGATGAGAATAAATCTGATGCGTTCATTTTCAAAATCAAGGATCCAGATTTGATTTAGAAAATTAAATCTTTTTACAATATTTGGGCTTTTCAGTCTTTTTGCATAAATATATTAGGGAACCACATCTTAAATATTAATTTTTCTAAATATGAGGGGACTACATCTTA
Source organism: Plectranthus barbatus (assembly GCA_026898455.1). Taxonomy (NCBI): domain Eukaryota; kingdom Viridiplantae; phylum Streptophyta; class Magnoliopsida; order Lamiales; family Lamiaceae; genus Plectranthus; species Plectranthus barbatus. The sequence continues at coordinate 35,072 of JAPKLW010001345.1, read as the reverse complement.
TCTTACAAAAAAATCATAATCTATTTTCTCACTTTTAAGACACATTTATTTTTATTAAATTTATTCTCTCACCTCCAACATTGTCATAAAATCCATATTGTTTATGTTCGGAATGTGATAATCGTAGTGAAAATAAGATACTACAATTATACATTCATAGATAATGCATATTTACAAGCTTATATAATACAACTTACATCTGAAAAAAATATCTACATTTTGTAAAAATCTGATAGCCCTATCAGACATAATGCAATTGAACTGGTCTATATAATGCAAATATACATGCTTATATAATGCAACTTAAATCAGAAAATAAAGAACTTTGTCAAAATATCAATTACCTCATAAATAGTCATTCAAATCTATAGGCCTAAATAATGCATGTTTACAGACTTATATAATGCAACTTAAAGGTGTAATCATAAATTTTTAGTATTGAATCCATCATCTTCTTCTTATTTCGGTAACGACATTTTCGATTTTTTTAAAGAGATGACGAGTACGAGCTAGTAGAGAGAAGTTGTAATGCAATTGGGTGTTTGGTTCTTGGTAGGTGGTTGTATGAAATATTTGGATTTAATGCTCTGTTTCGTTTATTACTATTTCTTTTTTGTCACTAATTTAAATTTATCAAATCACCTTTAATTTTCATTTTATAAGCCTGTATATTTGCATTATATAGATCGATTTAGTTGAATTACGTTTGACGGGGCTATCAAATTTTTGCAGAAAATAATTTTTTTTCGAGATGTAAGTTGCATTATGTAATCTTGTAAATATGCATTATTGATAACTCTCTTAAAGAGTTACTCCCTCCGTCCCATTAGATTAGTCCAGTTTGTTTTCGGCACAGAAAACAATGTTTGTGAGTGTAGTGGAGTTAATATTTTATTGATGTGAGGAGATTTTTTTCCATTTTAGGAAAGTGGACTAATCTGGTGGGACAGACGAAAATAGAAATATGGACTAATCTAGCGGGACAGAGGGAGTATTATTTTGTGTCGAACTTAATTAATTATGTCTTAGAATAGTCTTGTTTTACAGGATAATTAGCAAAATATAGGTTAGTTGGTTAGTTTATCAAATTCATGTTTATTATATAGTCTTGTGTTAATTGCGAGTTTTTGCGAAAAGAATTGTTTGAATAGTATCACAGGTTTTACTATGCTGGAGCATAACAAGAGCAAGAAGGATTGATACGATGTCGCAGCATAGGAGCAGCATGGCCAGAACTCTAATGAGGAATATTCGGGACCACAACAGACAAAATCTCAGCACTTTTCAGACCCTGTCCCAAAAAGCAGGACAGGTGTCACCCAGGAGAACTGTCAGAGCTGGGAGGCAGATTAAGGAGCCACGTGTAAGGCTTGGATGAAGCAGAAGGGAGACAAGAGAGATATTTTCAGAAAAGAGAGAGGAAGAAGAAGAGCAGATACACACAGAGAACACAATTAGAGAGGAGTATCAACATAGGAGTTTGAGCAGGGAGAACGACGAGTTCGTGAGAAATCAACGTGGATGTTGCAACAAACCTGAATAATTTATCTCTATTTTGCAGTTTTCTTTAATATTTCTACGTATATGATGTTTGGAGATATGAACTTGAATATCGTTTGCTTTTTATCTTTTGTAAGCATGAGCTAAACCTTTTAAGCTCGGGTTATTGACTGGTTTATCTTCTTGAATATATGTTGAAGCTGTTCTTGTATTAAATCTGGTGTTTGATTTCGATTCTGGTTTGTTTGTTTATCTAAACACGATAGTGGCAGGTAGAAATTTCGCCTAGTGAGACCGAGAGGAGATCTAGAATGAGGGAGTCGTGGTCAATCTTGATCTCTAGTGTAGACATACATGGAATCTAAGACTTGCAAGAACCCCTTGTTCTGAAATAGCTTGTTTGAAGGCAAAATCTATCATAGACATATGAAGGTTAGCAAGAAAACATCGATCTAGCGCTATGACAATAGTCTAGACAGGAAAGAGCGTGGTTGCAAGAACCAGAGTTGATGCCTGAACAATGCTGCAGCATATAAGAGAGTAGATAATCAAAAGTCAATAACCTGAGTGCATTTTATCATCGATCTTAAAACCACAGTCTATTAGTTTATGATTATTTTTTGGGAAGAAATATTATTAATTGATCTAGCACTGCTCGGTTTCATTTTACATGCTTTCTTGTTATTTTAGTTTGGAGAAATCACAAAACCCCATTAATTTACAAACAATAGAATGTGCACGATTCACTTTCACTCCCTTGGGTTCGATAACTGGACTTAGATCTGTATTACTTGTTTAGACATACGTGCACTTGCGTATAATTATAATAGCTACTAGCACAACAACAATTATCTACGTCTGTATAGTTGCAGTATCTTATTTTTACTACGATTATCTTATTTGAAACATATGCAATAGAGATTTTGTTTGAAATGTAATTAAATTATCTTTAATTTGATATACAATCATAAACAAATAATTTAAATTGAATGAGATATGATTATTTAAAGTTTTATAAAGAAATTAGATGAGAGATAATATGTAGAAGAAAAACAAGTGTGTTTGATAGGAAAGAGATTATTAAATTTATTGTGATCCCTCATGTATAAGTTACCTAAATGCCCTTAATTATAATTTAAAATAAAAATAAAAATTAAATTTCAAATTTTAAGAATCATTCTGGACCACATATTTCATCAAATTAAAAGACAAAATTTATTTTCTTCTCCTATCTAAAAGGGACTTGTGATAGGAACACCACTCTATATATATCATTTTCTTATCATAACTTAATTACATTCATTAAATTAGAATATAATAATTAAATTAACTTATTAAGTAATAGTTATTTTTATGAGTTCGAACATATAATTCTAATTGATTTTTATATATTAATACATTATTCTCCTAGAAATAATTAAAGATTAGTGTTAAAAGTTTAATTCATTAAAATAATTAATTTACAAATTTAATACATTAATACATTGTTATTAAAACTTTAATATATTAAATTAATTGAATTAAAAGTGAATAATGCATTAATAAAAAATAAAACTTAAATAAAAATAAAACTAACAAAGAATATAAAAACAACAAAAGTAAGAAACAATCTCACCAAAGGAGAGTGCTTTAGATGTAGAAAAATATATTTGTTGTATGCATGTGTTTCAAAGGCGCATCGAATCAACAAATGGTGGGGTCCACAACCGATTTACTGCCCGGGTAACAAATTTGCTACCCCTATATCCTGTCTCTCCTCCTTCTCTCTTTCACCTCAGCTTCCCTCTCTCCTCCACCTCAACTTTTGTGAAATACTTCTTGTAGTGGATGCTCTTGTATATACTAGAATCCTTTTAGACTTTCAAGAATATTGCACCTCACTAAATATCAAGAACAGTTACTGTGAGATTCTATTACACTTTTATTAGATGACTATCCTATCAAGCCTATATAAAACCCTCTAAGTTTTATTTATCGCTTATTTTCTCATTGTTAAGAAAATATCTAATTCCGTTTTTATATGTTTATAGTCGTATCCTGGAGTGTTTCCTAACACGTACTGATGTTTCGAAATCCAAGACAATGCCTTTAAGTTCTATCTTTGGCTAATATAATAAATCAGCAATCAATTTTCAGTTTTCACAGTGGAAGTTTTTGTTTTTCATTTGGATAATTATCCCTACTTGTTTCTCAAAAGAATTTATTTTGTTTTTGTTGGAAATTAAAAAATTTGATAGTAAAAAAATATTTAGAAATTTACGAGGGAATAGGAGAAGTTCGAGAAATGATGACTACTTTATATTTGGGAAATGCTTTTTGATTTTTTTTATTGATTACAAACTTAACATACAACCCTTATTTATAGTAATTTACAACCGTTAGGATTATGCTATTTCAAATATAATCTAATGACTATAAATGATCTTCTAGAGAACTTTATATAAATATCTTGTTCTAGGTAACTCTAATAGAATTTATAATTAACTTCTAGAATGGACTAGGATCTACAACTTTGGGCTTAAAGATTCATAAATTATTTAATTCCTAATAAAGTTCAAATCAATTTTATATTTCAATACCCTATCTTAAACTTGATTTCTTATTACTCCAATCAGGTTCCTCAGCTTCACGAAAATATATTTCTTGAGTGATTTGGTGAAGATGTCAGCTACTTGGTCATGAGTCTTCACTTACTGCAACTCGACATCCTTCCTCATCACACACTCTCAAATGAAATGATAACGTGTGTCTATATGTTTGCTTCGATCATAGAAGAATGAGTTCTTAGCTAAAGCTATTGCAGACTTATTGTCCATGCAAATATTCATTGGCTCATCTTGAAAGTAAGAACATATTCAAAATGCATATAAATATTTTGAATATTCCTAAAAATAGTTTCAGTGTAAATTTTTTATTTTTTTTTAATTTGACCTTTAGCCAAATGAGTTATCTTTAAGCATTGGGGTAGGAATGGAATTTACTTTTTCTTTTACGGACACAAATTTACAATTTATCAGACATGATTAAAACATATTTTTATTTGATAACTTTGTTTCAGAATTGCTATGCACTAGATTTACACCCGCGCGATGCACAAATTAAATTTAATTTTAAATGATTTTTATATGAATGTCAATTAAATTTGAAGCCCGCGAGTTACAAAATGTTAGTTAGAGTTTAAATATTTTCTATATATATACTAAATGAGAGAAGTAGTTAAAAAAAAGAGGGGATTTTTTTCAATTATTTTATTTTTTAAATATATTATTATTTAATTGATTAGTTATTAATGAATACTAATCATTGTTTATTAAGAATAATTTTGTCCAACACATGTCTCATGTTTTATTTTCAATTTTCATATCCTATAATAATAGACAATTATCCTATTAATTATTAATAAAATATTTTTATTATTATTTGTTGTATATATATATTTTGTAATGAAAAAAAATGAAAAATAAAATCTATTTATATATATGCATATTTCTTTTAAAACAATACATATATAATATCTTTTATGAGATTATATTTAAATTAAATCTCATTAACTTTGAGTTTGATGTACTCTTTTTATTATTATTATTATTATTATTATTATATATTTCGACATATAATATAAAAAATAATTTAAATTATAATATATTAAAAATAATATTGATCAATAACAATTAAATATATTTAAGAATAATCGCTAAAAAATATTAAGATAGGTATCTTTGTTAATTACTTCATCCGTCCCAATTTATTAGTCTCACTTACCTTTTTGGTTTGTCCTATTTCCTAAAAATACAAACTTTTTCACACTCACCAATAAAATATTAATTCCACTACACTCACAAACATTGATTATTGTGCCATTTTGGTTTGGGACTAATAATTAGGGACGAAGGGAGTGTATCTTAATATTATGAAATACTCCCTCCATCTCGGATTAATAGTCTAGTTTGCTTTTGACACAATAACCAAGAAATGTGAGTGAAATTAATATTTTATTGTTGAGTGTGCAAAAATTACAATTTTTAAAAACAAGACTATGAAAAAGGGACGTACGAAAATGGAAAACAAGACTATTAGAATGAGACGGAGGGAGTATGACATCATATATTTCATTCGCGTATAGCGCGGGTGTAAATATCACACCACATCAATTTTAAATTTTTTTTACTCGTTGGGTTTTTATATTATACATATACATATATTTCAATAAAAAATAATAACAATTTCAACAAAATATATATGCCATTTTTCAGTATATTATCTTATTTTTTATTTAAAACAATACAAGTATTGTTAAAAATTGAGTTTCAGTTTCATCCATAATTTGATGTTTTGATGTGTCAAAACATACTTTAGTATTAAGTTTCTAGAATTTTTAAATGTAATTCTTGTGTAGGATTGATCGAGTTGTAATAGACTAGAAACTTAGATGTTGAAGATCGAGAAAGCTTTTAGAAATTGAGTTTTTGATGTTGGATTTTCAAGAAGATAGAGCTAGAGATGGCAAAAACCAAATATCTGAATCTAAAGAGAAGAACCCAAGAAGCTTGAAGTACTGAAGCACAAGGCTCAGTGCTTAAAACTTAGTAGGGCCAGAAACTCAGTTTCTGGAAAATGAGTTTTCTTGAAGTTAGGTAGAAACTTAAACTGATTTAAAAAATGTCAGTTTTCAGTTTCAACATTCCAAGAGCACGTGAAACACAAGGATTTCGAAGTCAGAGTCGAGACATCTCAAAGTAAAGTAAAAAAATCAGTACGAGGAAACTCAAACTTAGATTCCTCGGATTGAAACTTAGTCTAACAAGAGCACGTAGAAAGTACGCTACAAAAGGTGAAAAGCATGCGGCAAAGCAGACATAATGACTATGATTGGATGACCCACTTTCTGGCTCTAACGGCTGGATTGCGTGTCTAACGGGCAGAAATTTGAATTGTCATCCCAGCACCTACAAATAGCTCTATACTTTGACAAGAAAAGGTTACGAACTCTCAAGCATAGACAAGCAGAAACTCCGTCAAACTTTCTATTCAAAGCTCTCTAAATTTTCGTGTCATCTAAACACGAGACTTGAGTTTCTAACTCAAGTTATTTCTTCCGTGCATCTGTCCAAGTGCACGAGGCTGAAGCTTTATGCTAAAGATCTTACTTGGTGAATATTACTTTTCAAAGTAATATTAATAGCAGTTAGTTTCCTACTCTAGGAATCTGATTCCGACGGGCATAGCCAACCTTACTGTGTTCTGTGAAAAACAAGCAAACATCCAACCATCCAGGACGAAGGCTACGGGGTGCGTCCTCACTTCAACCTGAAGAAGGAGTAAGCTTACAAGGAGTTTTTGGGCGAGTGACATAAGCAGACCGAAGGACGGAGGTTTCCGACAGGCTGACCATAGATCGTGAGAATGCTTGTAACTCTGAAACTTAGTAGATTCCCGATTAAGCTTGTAACCTATGCTGAGTGGACTACCAAAGATAAAGCTCGTGCTCATCTAGATGCTGTGGCATTGGATTTGATTCTTCAATCCTTACTGAAAGCTCTGGTTGTCGAAGTACTGGAGCATGACACAACAAAACAGGTTTAGGATTTCCTTGGCACTCTCTGCCAAGAGACCGATCAAATGAAGCAAAACAAGCTTCAAAACTGTGTAGATAAGTATGAATCTTTTCAAATTATTCCCGGTAAAAATATTAAATCTTTGGAAGCAAGGTTTAATGCTATTGTATGTGAGCTTAAAAACTTGGGGAGAGAGTATACTGTTGCAGATCTAAATGCGATGATTCTCTCTAAGATGCTAAAGGAAGTTTGGTTTGTCAAAACCACAAGCCTGAAGGAGAAAGACCTATAGGGTTTGAGTCTACGATGGACAACATGAGTTGCCATTAATTAATTTCTTGCCAACGATCATTTTTAGGATACTAGGAACAAATTTCAATTAAATAAACCATGCGATCCTATGCATGCTCCTACAAAATTAATTGCAGAGGATGGATTTAGAGAATACCTGATTTCACTGTTTGATCTACAGATCTAGATCGGAGCCAATAACGATGAAATAGATCTGGATCTGAATCTGAACGCCGGCGATGAACAGTTGTTCCTACAGTCTGATCTTCTGATCTGTTCCCTTGCTCCTTGGAAATCTGGTGAGGATTATCTACCAAGTTGAATCCGAGATCTGGAGAAAACGATCAATTTCTCCCTCTGGATCGCTGCCGCCACTCTCTCTCAATTTTCAATATACTGAACAGTCTAACTTGATCTGATAGAGGGAAGGCCTATATATAATGTTAGGGTTTTGAGAAACCCTAACCTTAATGGGTTTTGAGCAATTCATGGGCCAGACCAGGGACCGGATGCAAATAATAAAGTGGGCCCTCTTTATTAATTAATCCTTCCTTGTTCAACCCAGAACATAATTAATTAATAAAACATTGTTTTAACCTTCACCACGGTAACAATGCTGACTCGCCCCTTTATTACCACATTATTAGGAACGGGTTGCACCAAACTAACATGATACACATATTTAAGGTTTTAGACATTCATTAATTAATTTGGCTTATGACAATCATCCATAATTAATTAATCTCTTATTTCCTGAGTAATACCACTCACTCCTTTTCACTCATGGCTGAATTAAATAATTCAACCTGCAGGGTTTAGCATAATGAACCTTGTGAGCTCCTCAGGGAATGTCACCATCCTGAAACGGATAGGCTTACCTAAACGTCCAGACTAAGCAGACCACACACAAATTTCCAACACCCAAAATACGGGTATAAGAGTACATTTAAGACTCGCCACCATGGTAAATCAAAGTGTGGTCAATCTGTGTGTGCCCCTTATCCTTCAGTTAGGTTTAAGTTCATAGGAAGTATGTTAGGGATCTGGCTCATTCATATGTCAATGAGAATGGCACATCCCACTGTTGATCCCATCAATACATAACCATGTACCGACACATCAAGTAGCTAGGATAAGCCCACTTATGAACCGATGTGTCGCAGCTTAGACCGACAGCCTATCCAGGGACTGTCTCAGCTGTGATACTGTTTATATCTCGCGAGGTCAAACGATTCATATGATCCTCTGTGATCTCCTACACACCATATGATCATCCCTATAGGCTAGATAATAGGATATTATGGTTCGTTGTATGTTTGTTTCATCAGACAGCGAGCATTGTTTTGGCAACACATATATGAAGACCAGTGTACAAAACACTTAATCATATATGCTTTCAGTATATAATCCCAACAATCTCCCACTTATACTTAAAGCATAATACCATTGCTTTATCAAAGTATTAAGTGTGTCTATACTGTCAATCACTCCCACTGCATTCACGTCACCTCTTGTCACGATTTCTCGTATGATGTGATACCACACATCCTATGTGTTTCACCACCTTGTGAGTCTTGGGTTCTCTTGAGTTTGTCATTGCACCAACATGATCACAATTCTATGTGATTTTATTAGGCAAACTCAGAACAAACACCTCTAGAGGATAACACCGGAGTTATACTGCTTCTTGCGAAGCTAATGAAGCTGTCAGAAACTCAGCCTTCATACCAGAATCTGCAACACACTTCTGTGTTAGATTCTGATAACTCCTCCTCCAAGGCCAACACATAGTTAGAGGTCGATTTCCTTTCCTTATGATCCTCCTGGATATCCGATGTCATTCAACTCACATGGCACATTTGTAAACCAATGTGCTTGTCTAGAGTTGAACTGATATCTGTTTAACATGCTTAAAGCAGTACAGATATCTAACTTCGTTCATTTACAATATAGAAAGATAACAATCTTTCTTGCTATGAACGACTCACCACAGAATCAATTTAAACGACTTGAGATACTTGAACATCCTTTTCTTGTGGCAACACAATACTTTAACTCAAAAAATGTTCCAAGATCTCATAAGTCCTACTTCTGAAACTGTTCGGATAACCATCCTTTATGCCTGACAATATCTCCACACCGTTTCCGAATGTGAAAATACCATCTACATAATGTGCAAGGAAAACCACACTTCCGCCGTGATCGCTAAAAATTATTAACGACTTAGCATAGCTAACAATATAGCGGCAAATATAATTATCGATCCCACAGGGAAAGAAATGACGAATGTCTTGAGTACTGAACTATAGCTTCTTAGAAAATTGTTTGAGGCAATCAAATTTTGAAAAGGTTTTGGTATCATAAAACTCAGAAACAAACAAGAAACAATTCTTCAATTAAAGAAAAACTATTATCAGCAGGACAATTTGAAGGGTTGTTCAGATAAATGCAAAAGTTCAGATTCCAGGGATTTTATTACTATCTTTCCTAACATGCAAAGATTAATTCATCAAATGCCAATTTAATTCCTTGAAAGATGGAAATCAGACAAATATTGTAAACTTCGTTTTAAGACAATTCACAAAGTAGATTATTGAAATCCTTTACCCTTTCGGTCTCAAGAAATAATCAATAACTCCAAAGAACAACATATATTTTTCCTATAATCAAATCCCTTCTTCTTAGGACAAGAATAATGAATTATATTGTGAAATTCTTTTCCTGTTAATCAATCGTCACCTTTTGAGTCTCAAATTAATTAACTAATAACCTAATTAAGTGGCCAACAAAATTAGGTTCGAATCAAAGCACAGAATTCCACAAATCAGTCAAGGAAAGGCATTTGAATAAATAAATCTAAAACATGTATTCAAGACATATCTTAAACCCTAGAATCTGATGTAGAATTTAGTTCAACATATTCATAATAAGGGACATCATGAAAAGATTAAACCTGAAATAACAACTTGCATTTAAAACTGAGTTTTGATGGAAGCATACAACTTCATCAATTGTCTCCAACTCCAAAATAACAATAGATCTCAATTCTCTGCCTTGGAAATAATATAAAATTCTCAATACTAACTGTCTAACCCTAAAAACTCGAAATTCAAGTGTTTATATAGATGTAGGAATAATTCTAACAAGGTAATTCTTCAACAAGGAAAGAAAGGCTAAAATCTTCACAAAATTCGCTTCAGCTTGATTCGCCACGGCCGAGACAAGGTTCATCTCGGCCGAGACGCGCCTCGTCGAAATCCTCCAACCCGACCTGACACGTCAGCATCTCGACCTTCCATTTCGGCCGTGGCAAGGTTCACCACGGCCGAGATGGAGCTCCCGCGTCGATCCTCCGAAGTCGAGATAGGTTCATCTCGGGCATGCAGGACGGCCGGGATGTGTTCCACCACGGCCGAAATAGAGCCATTTGGCCTGTTTCCAAGCTCACTCCAAACTTAGCTATTTTCCTGCGAAATCTCACCATCATAAGACTATATAACACCGAAACACAACTATGCACAAATAAACATGAAAATTACACGACTTGAACACTAAATGAACAAAAACTCATTGATAAGTTAGCGAAATAACGAACTTATCAACTCCCCCAAACTTAAACCATTAATCGTCCTCGATTAGTCTATAGACAGAAAATCAAATCAGCATGCAAGATACGAATTTTTCAATGCCTCACAAGTCTCAAAACTCTCAAAGTCACAGTGATCCACTAGCAATGCACATTCAAGACCGCAATCAGACAATCAAATCATCAAAGGGGAACCTCACTTCGATATTTGTTTTCACTCATCCCTCAAGTGTTTAGGTTGTGCAACAACTCTCAAATTCAAGGCCAATGCACATTTACCATATGTTTGACAAGTTTCTCATCTCTCCACTGCTAACTAGTGCAGTGAATCAAGTAATCAATTAGGTCTTTATTCGGGTTGTAATGTGGCTTCCTAAGATAGGTGGGATGTTTTTGGCAAAGTGACTTACCCCGATTCTCACTCAATCATCACACCATATTTGATTATTCCACTCCAACCACTTCATCCTTCCTTTTTTTTTTTCTTTTTCTTTTTCAATTTCTTTCTCTTTTTTTTCCTTTTCAATTTATCACGAAACTAGTGAACTTAACAAGGCTTAAAGCAATGCAATTCTAAGTTCACCTTATTATTATCACAACTCAAATTCTTTTTCTCAACTTTACAACTCCCAATTATGATTTAAATACCAGATCAAAATCCCTTTTAGAAATAATCATACCCCTCTCACTCATTAACCATTCTAAACAAAAGAACAAGTCACATGGCTCAAAAGGGCTACAAGTGGAGATTTTTAAGGTTAGTGTATAGGATCTTGGCTAAGAAAGAATATGCCTAAAATTATTTTACTCTTATCATCACACTTATGCAACCTTGAGAGAGAAACAAGTCAAATTCTAGAAGATTATTGCATAAGCACCTTGTCACACATCAAAGAAAATATTCAGGCTCAATTCTCACTTGGGTTAAATATTGTTCCCCCTCAACAATTTTCAAGTCTAATCTTAGTCTACTCATGCACAAAACACGTTTCAACAAGCAACTCGTCAAGTAAGAGACTCCTATCATTGGCTATCATCGCAACACAGATTCTCAACTCAATGTCCACAGAACCAACCAATCATCAATCACAGTTACAGACTAGGGAGGATTTTTCGAAATCTCAAGCATACAAACCACATAAGTTCCGACTGCCCTATGTTCAAGCGCGTGAGTGTAATGCAAAAACTCAAATACGAACAACTAACAATTAACTAAACATGCACAAACTAGTAAAATCTAAACAATTCAATTCCAAGGCAGTGGCAGATCAACAAGACATAGAGTCCAAATAAAAGCAGTAAATGGTAACATAACACAAGTTTTACAATCCCTGCCGTCATCCCCCCAAACTTATTCAACAGAATGAAGAATAAGTTTGAAAATCGAGCACGGGAAGGTAAAATTGTACCTCACTGGCCACCCTGGCCATCCTCATCAGCTGGCATATCCTTGAGCTCCCCCTGGGCTCTGCGGCGGCGGATCCTATGGCGGCGGACATAGACTGACTCGGGCTGATCATCATCGGCAGCAGATAGCAGCTGTCTCATCTGGCTGTCCAGCAGCCCAAGCCGGAGATAGACATCCTCCCTGAATCTCGCACTCCGGGTGTACTCTAATGCGGCCGCATCTCGAGCTGCTGCGGCGGACACTCTCTCGGCAGCCTGGAGATCAGCCTGCTGCAACATAAACCTATAAATCGTCTCCAGATCCATGTCGGAACTGGAGGTGGAGGCACCCCCCGTATAGTGGCCCGAGGATCCTGTATGACCCCACCGCGGTGGCTCGTCATGCGCTCGGTGCTCCTCGTCATCATGCTCCTCCTCATCATGCCGAGCTGACTCAGCCCATCTCCTCTCGGCCTCTTCTCTCTCAGCAGCGGCTCTCTCCGCTACAGCTCGGTCCCATCTCTCTCTCTCAGCCAACATGTTGTCAATCTCCTCGTGGGTGAGCGTCCGGTGGTCTGGCTGGACTCCCAGTCTGTGCAGGAGCCTACTCTATGGTGCCACCCCATTAGCTGCGACTACCAAGGCCATGTGAGCAGGCGTGCTCATGAACCAGTTTGTCTTGAAGTCCAAATCAGTGACATGGGTGAGCGGAGTGTTAGGCAGGGGAAAGAGATCTCCGGTGGACAGCTTGAGGTGGAGGGGTGGGTCCTGGACCAACATCGTCCGGGTGATCAAGTGACTGACGTCCAATATACGCCGTCCGTGTGCCAGTCGGAGGTCGTCTGTGGGATATCCATAAGCTAAGGCGATAGGGGTGATCAGACCACCCCACCAGATATCTCCCCGCTTTGTCTTCGCCTGCCTGCTAATATTCTCCATGATGCATCCGGCCAGGCTGACGTGGATACCTGCAAGCATACAATAAAGCACGTGAACCTCCTTCTGTCGGGACTTCCCGCTCTCATGCCTCCCAAAAATGCAGGACCCCATCCATTTGATTATGTAGCGGAAGACGGGGTTGTCCACATGCGAGGACTTCATGTTCCCCGTGTCAAATCTGCCTTGACCCACGGGGGTAAGAGCAGCGATGTCAGACCACAATTCGGCCACTCTGAAGTCTGGGTGGTCATGGAAGATCCCCCCTGGTGGGCACCCCAAGATGGTGTCAAACTCTGACCGGGTGAGGCGGTGTGACTGATTCATCAACTGGAAAGACATGGACATCGGCTCCGGTCCCTTCCCCCTACTCATGTGGACCTGGACAGTAGCCATGAACTCTCGAGTGAGAGTGGAATAGGTAGGCCATGTCCTGTTGAGCAAGCAACCCCAACCTATGCGGCGAAAGAGGGCAGAAACATCCTCGTCTATCCCGAGCTGCTGCATAGTCTGGTGGTCGAGGAAGGGAGTCGCCTTGATTGGGTAAGTGAGCAACTCCTCAAATCTTGTACTCTCCGACTCCTCATCAAATGCTGGGACATACTCATTATCCACACCTACAAAGCAAAAGATTCAATTTCAGCACCAAACCAAATAGGTAGAATACCCCCCCAATACAAGTGCCCATGTAAAATTGACTATCAATTGCTATCCGTGACACTTGAGTGAACCAAAATATGCCAACAATTTCAACTTCTCAACCACTTCATGAATTAGTCAAATTGGGGGTGGAATAGATATTGCAAAATTAAAACCTAGCTACCAAAATTCAACTAATCCAAAGCCATGATACAATATATGGTAATCATATCGACTAAACATGCAACCCATATCGAAGTATTCAATCAATTAAAGACACAAGTTCATAATTCAATCAAATCCCAAATAAGAGTAAAAACCTAGTTCTACTCAACTTTAAACTTGAATAACTTCCAAAAAGTAATGAGAATGAAAAGGATTGAGTTTAGGAACTTACCAGCCATTAGGAGTGATGGAAATTGCGAGGAAGAAAAACGAGGGAGGAGTTGGGAGTTTGGTGCTTCGTGCGTGCGTGTGTGCGAAAGTGAGGGAGAAAGGGCGAGTACAGTTTTTTAAAATCTTCAGAACACGCGCCTCTGTTTCGACCGAGGCAAGGTCTACCACGGCCGTGGCGCGGGCCTCCGTCCCGACCGAGGTGAAGTCCCCCACGGCCGGGACTTGGGTTTTATATATATATATATATATATATATATATATATATATATTTATATTTATATATGAAGGAAATAAATAAGCACAAACATACCTCGGGTCAAATTCCTATCCCGGCCATGGCCGTATTTGCCACGGTCGATATGCGGCATTTCACCGCGACCGAGATTCCTTGTTTCTCGGCCGAGACAGAGACTCTTCTGATCGCTAAATTATTTAACAGCGACTTAGCAAAGCCAATAATATAGCGGCGAATGAAATTATCGATCCCTCAGGGAAAGAAATAACGAATAATCTTTAAGTACTAAGTCAAACGTTCTTGAAAACACTGATTAGGAAAATCAGATAAAAAGTTTTGTTGTTTTGAAAATCGCAGTATTTGCTAATGGAAATTAAACAGGAAATTAAAAAGCTTTTGAAGTCAAATAAGAGAAGCACAGATTCCAGGGATATCTACCTATCAAGTATGACATGTATGA
>JAPKLW010001345.1:574-11330 GCA_026898455.1 Plectranthus barbatus | reverse complement strand
GCTGGTGAATGCCCCGTCCACCAGTTCACTAGATCAACCGCTCCCGGTCCTGTTTCCTCTTCAACTCTCGTCAGATGGTGGAGTGCGAGCACGTCACTTCAACCTCCACAGCTGACTGGGTGTTTTAGTTCTCCCAAGAACGAGTCTTCTCAATGCGGCAAACTGCCCGTAATAACTCAAGTGCTGGCTGGCACAGGAGCTGCTGTGAACTTTCTCGGAAGAGAAAGAGCACCAATGAGATCTGTAACTTACAAGCTGGAAGCTTGAAGTCTCGTGTTTGAATAAATCAACACACGGAAAGCCTTAAGAAAGGCCTCGAAAGATTTGCTTGCGCGTAAGAACTTTCGGTCGGAGAATCGGAGAGTGGAGTTCCGAGACGAGTTGCAAGTCAGCAAGCGTGCAAGCGTCTTAAATGTTGGTAGCTCCGACCTATTTATAGACGCAGGATCCGATTCAAATATTCTAGCCGTTTGGACACATCCGGAAAGGTGTCAGACCTCGGATGTCCTTTTGATGGCGGCAGGTATGCTTTTCTGGAAAGCGCCATACCTTGACCGCTTTATCTGACATAGATCTCTTTATGTCAGAACGGCTCTATTCGTCAGTACGAGGAATCGCAACTGGTGTCTTGTAACTGATAGACTTTAAGGTATCCTCCTTAAAGTCATACTTTGTCAGTTGATTCCTCAGACGAATCTTCTTTTTGTCTCTAAGTCTTTGGGAGAGCGAATCTTGAATTCTGCTGGTAACATCCGACTGGTAGATCATGCTGGTGATCTTGTGCTGGCAGTCTCTGCTGGTGACTTTCGCTGGCACAATCTAAGTCTACCAATATGTCTGGATGTTAACTCTTGGAATCTCCCATGACTGGTGACTTCACTGCTGATGAACAGTAGCCAGTCATTAGCTCTACTCATGCTGATGAACAGTGTCAGCATGAGTCTTTGTCAGTCGCTTTTGCTGGTGAGACTTCTCTCAACTGGTAAGCACATCTCATGCTGGTGAACAGTAGCCAGCATGAGTCTTGATCAGCTGTGACTTACAACTCAAAAGACCTAAACAGGACTTTACATTTGAGACTAGAGCTATTCTAGAGACAAACTGACGCTGGTAGGACTTAGGTTTTGATCCACCAAAACTATAATCTATACAATTAGCTACTGGGGAAGGGAAACTTAGCCAAATTTCCCAACAGATGAAATCCCTTTGCTCTGCCAGATACTGAAAAAACTCATCACTTAAGATACACCATTATGAATGAACCATAATGTTTTTACGGTCTTGTTTAACTTATTCTCTACCTTAGTCTTGAACGCTCTTGATTAAAGCAAGAGACTAAGACTTGTAGTGAACTAGATAAACATATCCAAATCTTAAGTGATTACAGTATCAATGCCTGTTAAGGCAACTGCGGAAGTAGACTCAAACCAGCAAACCAGAGCAAACACGGAATAATCTATAGAGATACAATCGCCTATTAAAAGGCCTGGTTACCATCTTATACCTCTAAGTAGTTGTCATAAGTACCATTCTTAGGAATACCTGGAATGAATCCATGTTGGTCCCGGATATCAGGGTATACTTTGGCAGCGGAAAATACGTAAGTTCGTTTCTTGCACTCTGCTGGTTACACAGCTGACTGGGACCTTGTCAGCTGGTAAGTCAACTGGCAACTGAGTATTCAGCTGACTGGCAACTGGCTGGTCAGCTGATGACTCAGGACTTGGAAAAGTTTAGAGTCGAGTTTGCACAGTTATAAACTGGTTTCAGTTATACTCCAGCACTTGGGTGCTGGGTTTTAAATCAGTAAGTAAATGCTGAAAGCAGTAAATAACAAGGATATTTTATAGTGGTTCGATCAACTGATCTACGTCCACTCTCCAGTCGAAGCACTGGAAATTCACTAAAGAGAGTAATCCGGTACAAGATATCCTACGATCTATTTCCAGCTGGTAGATGCCTTGTCTACCAGTCCACTGGATCAACCGCTCCCGGGTCTTGTCCTTCTTCAACTCTTGTCAGCTGGATGGAGTGCGAGCACGTCACTTGAACCTCCACCGGTACCACTGACGACGTGGGTGTTTAGTTCTCCCAAGAACTTGACTCTTGCTGGCGGCAAAACTGCCCGTAATAACTCTGGAGCTGGCTGGCTCAAGAGCTGCTATGTTCTTCCTCGGAATGAGAAAGAACACCAAATGAGATCAATAACTCACAAGCTAGAAGCTTGGAGTCTCGTGTTTGAATAAATCAACACACGGATAAGCTTTAAGAAAAGCCTCGAAAGACTGCTTGTTCGCTGATATGAATGCGTTTGAGCTTTCGGTAGGTCAAGAGTGTTAAGAGTATTGAATGTTGATGGATCTCACGTATTTATAGACGTGAGATTCAGATTCAAATACTAGCCGTTTGGACACATCCGGAAAAGTCTCTGTCCTTGCATGTCCTTCTGCAGGCGGCAGGTAGGAATTTCCGGAAAGCGCCATACCTTTGATCGCTTTATCTGACACAGATCTCTTTGTGTCAGAACGACTCTATTCGTCAGTACGAGGAATCGGAACTGGTGTCTTGAACTGATAGACTTTAAGGTATCCTCCTTAAAGTCATACACTGTCAGTTACTTCCTCAGACGAATCTTCTTTTTGTCTCTAAGTCTTCGGGAGAGCGAATCTTCAATTCTGCTGATAACCTCCGACTGGTAGATCATACTGGTGATCTTGTGCTGGCAGTCTCTGCTGGTGACTTTCCTTGGCACAATCAAGGTCTACCAATTTGTCTGATGTTATCTCTTGGAATCTCCCGTGACTGGTGGCTTCACCGCTGGTGAATAGTGTCAGCCAGAACACATATTCTGCTGGTAGATTTGTCAGCCTCCTGCTGATGAAATCTTCCCACTGGTGAACAGTAGCCAGTCGATAGCTCAACTCTATGCTGATGAACAGTGTCAGCATGAGTCTTCGTCAGCCGCTTGCTGGTGAGACTTCTCTCAACTGGTAAGCACATCTCATGCTGGTGAACAGTAGCCAGCATGAGTCTTGATCAGCTGCGATTTACAACTCAAAATACCTATACAGGACTTTACATTTGAGATTAGAGCTATTCTAGAGACAAACTGACGCTGGTTGGACTTAGGATTTGATCCACCAAAACACCAAACTAGAATCTAAGCAAGTAGCTACTGGGGAAGGGAAACTTAGCCAAATTTCCCAACAATTTCCCCCTTTTTGGTGCGATCAAAGCCTAACCAGCGAGCACTCAGCTGATGAGGAAAAATACAAAGCATTTCTGGGTTTTTACAAATAAACCTATCAGATCTAAACCCATGAAACTACTTCCTCACATCAGCTCTAACCTAAAAATCTTCCCCCTCAAACTGGGAGAGATATTGCTCGATTAATTTATGAAGTAAAATCAGAGCCAGGTTAGAATTAGCAAATATCAAAATGAGTGCTGGTGCTGATTACACTGAATGTGTAAGTTCAGCTGGTAAGTAAAAAGTTGACATTAGTTGGACAATGAGAAATTGTCGTCAACCCGTCAGTAATCAATCCATTAATGATGTTACAATTACAAGTACAGGATTAAAAACTGACTAGTCTAACTGATACACAAGTACGTCCTAACTGGTACACAAGTACGTACTTGCATCAAGATACAAAACTAGTCCAACTGATACCAGAAAAACTACTGACTAGACTAACTGATACACAAGTTGTCAGTAGTATTTCTTCGTTCTTCTTCAGTTAGACTGGCCCGCTCTTCCTCGGTAGTGATACAAAACCTATTTAGGTTTTGCTACCTTCGCTCCTTGGTGGCAATGTATCCATCTGCCTTTCTTCAGTTAGCGTGGCCTTCTCTTCATCAGCAGTTGCTCGTACCTCTTCCCCCTCTTTGATCGGCGCCAAAATGTACAAGAGAGATAGAGTCTGAAAAACAGTGTGGGTGTCTCGGCTCACCCCAACGAGCTTCACTGCATGATCAGGTGCAACTTCCTGATCAACATCCTCCAGCTGTTCTGGCTCATATTGCTTGAGGAACAGCTTTTCGTTCAAGATCTTCTCCTTCTGAACTTGGGCCGCCCGGACTTGGGCATTTGAGAAATGGCGCTTTGTTGTCGGTTGTTTCAACTGAAACAATCGGACAAAGGGACGACGAAGGACATCATTCTCTAACTGCGCATAAGTCGTCATTTGGCTGTGAGCTTATGAATAAGGCATAAGGAAGAGGTTAGAATGCGAGTATATATGCACGATGCCATGCAGAATCGACGAGTGAGATGAGTCTGCAAAAGTGATGATCAACGGTCTTCAGTAGGGCTCTCTTCCCTGTGGCAACGTGGT
Source organism: Plectranthus barbatus (assembly GCA_026898455.1). NCBI lineage: Eukaryota > Viridiplantae > Streptophyta > Magnoliopsida > Lamiales > Lamiaceae > Plectranthus > Plectranthus barbatus. Next base: position 6,993 of record JAPKLW010001345.1, on the reverse strand, counting down.
CTGACGATGCGAACGTGGGCTACGTCGTAGGGTTGACTTGGCGCCCTGTGATTGGTGAATACCAACCGTCGGACAGCGCAGCCACTGTGCACATTAAATGTGGCATTAAATGCCGCATTAAATTCGGAGATCCGCATACGCTATCGGATTCGAATGATCCCGCCATTTCTGCGACAGCTGGCTTGGCTGGGCATCACCAGCATACGCCAGTCGCATACTTCCCCCTAACTGGTTGGCCTCTTCATCAGTTGGCAACTGATACCACATGCTTATAATACATTCTGCTGGCAAACTCATCAGTTAGCAACTGATACCACTTAATGAAGAGCCATTTCTCCACTTGATGATAATTTCTTCAGTTAGCAGCTGATACTCCCTTGTAGATATACATCATCAGTTATCAACTGAGACCACTTGAGAAATCAACCACTTGCTGGTAGCACGTCCTGCTGGCAAACTCATCAGTTACGACTGATACCACATGATGATCAGACTGGCGACCTAAACCAAATTGAGAGCTTGGACTCAATTTTCGCCAGTCGTGGGAATGACCACCAGTTATCTGCTGGCAAATGGAAGTGGATCCATTTCTTCAACACTGCTAGAAGGTGTCAGCTGGGACCCAATTTCACTTCAGCAGAAAATAAAAACTGGCAAGATGAAATGAGAGCTGGGACTCATTTCCTTGGACAATTTAGGGATAAAGTCCGCCAGTAGATATCGTCTGTGGTTGAAAGACACCACTTGTTGAGAAACAACATACGAGGAATGTGAAACGACTAAGAGCTTGGACTCAGTCGTAATCAGCATTCACCAGAAGATCAAGAGCAGAATGAGAGCTTGGACTCATTCTTCCTCATCATTAAGGCTCGCATCAATCTCCATAAGACCGAGTTTGATGCACAACTCCTTGAATCTTGCTTCTGGCAGGGGCTTTGTGAAGATGTCAGCCAGTTGATCTTCAGTACGAATGTAGTCCACGCTGACATCCTTCTTCTCGACATGATCACGAATGAAGTGATGTCGAATGTCTATGTGCTTGGTCCTGGAGTGATGAACCGGATTCTTCGTGATGCACATAGCACTGTTGTTGTCGCAATAAATAGGAACACAGCCAGTGTCCACTTCATAATCAGCCAGTTGTTGCTTGAGCCAAATAATTTGAGCACAGCAACTGGCAGCGGCAACATACTCAGCCTCAGTGGTAGAAGTAGCTACAGAGTGCTGCTTCTTGCTGAACCAGCTAATCAGCTTGTGTCCGAGAAACTGACACGTACCACTGGTACTCTTGCGGTCAATACGGCATCCAGCGAAATCTGAATCTGAATATCCGATAAGCGTAAGCTCATCATTTCTGGGATACCATATTCCAAGAGATTCTGTCCCCTTCAGATATTTCACAATCCGTTTAGCAGCTTCCATGTGTGACTTCTTAGGATTAGCTTGAAATCTGGCACACACTCCGACTGAATACGAAATGTCGGGTCTGCTGGCAGTGAGATAGAGGAGTGATCCAATAATTCCTCGGTATATAGTAGGATCAACTGATTCCCCTTGCTCATCAAGAAATATCTGGCAGCTGGTACTCATCGGGATCCTTAGAGACTTAGTCTTCTCTGGGCAATATTTCTGAATTAGATCCTTGGTATACTTCCGCTGGCTGATAAATATACCATCAGCTGACTGCTGGACCTGGAGTCCTAGGAAGTATGTTAACTTGCCCATCATACTCATCTGGAATGAGGTCTGCATCAGTTGAGAAAACTTCTCACAGAGAGATATGTTCTTGGATCCGAAGATGATGTCATCGACATAGATCTGCACCATCAGCATGTCAGCTCCATCGTTGAGAAGAAAGAGAGTCCGATCAATCTTCCCTTTCCGAAATCCATTGCTGGTGAGGAACTGAGATAGTGTATCATACCAAGCCCTGGGCGCCTGTTTCAATCCATACAGGGCCTTCCTTAGCTTGTACACTTTGGTGCCAATTTCAAATCCAGGAGGTTGCTCTACATATACCTCCTCCTTTAGCTCGCCATTCAAGAATGCGCTCTTCACGTCCATCTGGAACACCGTGAAGCCGTGATACGCTGCATAGGCCAAAAACAGCCGTATCGCCTCCATTCTTGCAACTGGTGCAAAGGTCTCATCAAAATCGATGCCTTCACACTGTCTATAGCCCTTGGCGACTAAACGAGCCTTGTTCCGGACCACAATGCCATCTTCATCTCGCTTGTTCTTGAAAACCCACTTGGTGCCGATCACTGATTGGTGTGATGGTCTCTCTACCAAGTCCCAAACGTTGTTGCGAGTGAACTCCGCAAGCTCTTCATGCATGGCATTGATCCAATCGGCAGATTCGAGCGCATCTTTGATGGACGTAGGTTCCATCTGAGAGATAAAGCAAGATAAAAGCGCTCTGCCGTGCCTGGTCTGGACAGAACCTTCCGGATCACCGAGAATAGCATCAGATGGGTGATCCCTTAGCCATTTGGGAGGACCAGCGACCGCTGGTGCCGGCTGGGAAACAGGTTCTTCTGTCCTGGCGACTGGTGCTTCCACATTTCCACCAGTCGGAGCTGCAACATCAGCTGGTGCTGGACCTTCACCAGTTGGAACAACTTCATCAGCATCATCTTCTGACTGGTTGTCTGAATCTCCACCAATGTTGTCAGCATCAGCTGGAACATCCTCTCCAGCTGGTCCATCACCGCCTTCTTCTTCAAAAAGGCCAGTAGGGATTCCCCCTAGATTGTTACTGGGTCCACTCAGGGAGATTGAGTGTAAGGTCTCAGCAAGGTCATTTGCATCACCGACCCTCTCAGGTTGCTGATGGACACCTGAGGTAACTGGTTGTGAAGATGATCCATTCATCGGTCTAGTCGAACCAGTTGGTTGAGCATTGGAAGAATTCCTGCCCAACTGGTCATTGACATCATTGACCTCAGGAACATCTTCAGCCAGTTGGCGTAAGGTCCTGCGCACTAAAGTAGCTTCATCAAAAATAACATTGCATGTTATTTCCACAAGCTGGGTCGTCTTGTTAAATACTCTATAGCCCTTGTGAGAGGGGTGTCCATATCCGACAAACACACCCTCATCAGCCTTAGGAGAGAAAGCATTTAACTTCGACTTCCCATTATTATGGATATAACATGGAGAACCGAATGCACGAAGATGAGCTAAAGTAGGCTTACGACCGAAGTACACTTCGTAGGGAGTTTTCTGAAGTCTGTCGTTGATCCCGCTCCTATTCTGAGTATAGCAAGCAGTCACCAACGCCTCTCCCCAGAAACTCTGACCCAAACCAGACTCAGCCAGCATGGATCGGACTGCTTCCTTCAGCGTCCTGTTCCTACGTTCTGCCAGTCCATTCTGCTGTGGTTGCCTTGGAGTAGATCTCTCATGCTTGATTCCGGCCTCCGCGCAGAAATCCATCAGCGGACCATTGCAGAATTCAGTCCCATTGTCCGAACGAATTCGCTTCACGACAGCTTCTCTCTGCTTCTGAGCTTGGATGATCAACTCTGGAAGAATCACCTTCACCTCATCCTTTGTTCTGAGAAGCTTCACCCATGTATAGCGCGAGTAGTCATCGACTACCACCAGCGAATATCGTCTTCCTCCAATGGTTTGCGGCGTTACTGGTCCAAACAGGTCCATATGTAACAGCTCGAGTACCTGACTGGTACTAGGGTGAACTGGCGACTGGCTCTTGAAGGATTTCTTGGTCTGTTTGCCTTGCTGGCAGGCCTTGCAAATCCCTTCCTTCTTGAACCCGCCCTTGGGAAGACCATCTACAAGATCATGCTTGGTTAGATAATTAATAGTTTTGAAATTCAAATGACTTAACCTTTTGTGCCACAGCCAGTTGGTCTCCATGGAACTGGTGGCAACAAAGCATGTATCAGTCTTCCCGCTTTGCCAGTCAACGACATACAACCCTCCTTTGCGGACACCTTTCAGCTTGGTCTCGCCAGATTCTTCATTCTTGATTTGGCACCCGGATTTGTCAAACACAATGGTGTAACCATTGTCGCACAGCTGGCTGATGCTCAGGAGGTTGTGCTTCAGGTTGGTAACAAGGGACACGTTGACAATACGCACATCATCCTTCTCTATGCATCCCTTGCTGATAACTCTGCCCTTGGAGTTATCACCAAAAATAACTGGAGGTCCTCTGACCTTGGTGAGCTCCGAAAACAAGAACTCCTCACCAGTCATATGAGCGGAGCAACCACTGTCAATGATCCACTCGCTCGACCTCTGAAGCTGATACGCATGATCCTGTTCCTGCAAGAAAAATGAAATCATTTAGGTCCCCGATCATCAGCGGGTCCTGCAGGGTTAGATCTCTGGAACATTCCTTTCGGAATCCAGATTTGAGTAATCTTCAGCTCAGTGTTACCCTTGCTGACATTACTTGTAGCCTTTCCCTTCCTCTTAAAATAATGCATGGAATTGTTTTTGGAAGGTGTGGCTGTGTGTGCAGTTCCTCTAGAAGTATTCTTCTTCTGAGGAGATCGGAAATTTCTTTCCGACCGCTTGTGCTGCCTTGGTGGTCTTTGGAACTGTGGACCACGGTGGTTAGCCTTCCTAGCCCTTGATGAAAACATTTGATTGGGCTCAGGCCTCCGATAGGTATTCCTCCTATCGGGAATTGTCCTTCTCTCAGTATTCTGCTGAGAGTGGGACCCCTTGTAAGTATGCTGGCAACTGGCATACTTATAAGGTTGTGTGTGGTACCTCTGGACAGCTGGTGCTGGCTGTCGGGTTCCACTGGCTGCTGGTGCTGACTTCCTTGCCTTGGAATAATTTGGCTTAGTCAGCTTCTTAGGGTGTGCTGGCGTCTTGTCAGCAGAGGAATTTGCCAGTCGAGGTTGTTGTCGTGATGACTCACCTCTATATCTGGGCTGATGATTCCTTTGCTGATAAGCCATACGAGGTATGCTGGCAGCACCAGCTGGTGCTGACTCATTTACCATTCTGCCCTTACCCTTTCCAGCATTGATTTGTTCGGGTTGATTTTTGCTCAAATCATTTGAAAATCCCAACCCGGACTTATCACAGGGCTTTCTCCAATGACTTAGAGCTGCCTCTAAATCTCTGGAACCCTTGTTCAGAAAATTGATCTTATTTTCTTGCTCCAGAACAAGATTGTGAAAGTTATCTCGCTCAGTTTCAGCAACTTGGAAATCTTGGAGCAATTCGAAATGAGCCTTTTTCAAAGTTTCTAGCTCTTCGCTGAGTGACCTAGATTTTTCAATCTCACTGGTCAAAATGGAAACTTGATTTTTCAGCGAAGTGTTTTCGCCAGCTAAAACATTTTTCATTTCATAAAATTTTAAGAACTCATTCTGAAGAACATCTAAAGTGACATCTTCTGAGTCGGAGCAATGCGACTCAGAATCGTCTATGATTTGAACAGGCATGATATGCAATTGAGGATCTGATTGTACCTCATCATCAGCAGTCAATGCCAGATGTTCTTCCTTGTCAGCATCTTCTTCAGCTGACACTTCTCCTAGAGCAGCCATGAATGCCAGAAGAGCTTCTTCTTCAGACTCTCCATCTGACTCGTATTCCCCATCATCATGGTCGGGGATATCAGGAACTTCAGTCCTCGTCAGCATGGCTTTGGCAACTGCCCTGGAGGCACGCTCTTCAAAGAGCTTCTTCAGCCGTTCCCTCTCAGTTTTGTCCACCTGTGGACATTCAAATTTTAAATGGTCAGGGGATTGGCATTGATAGCAAGCACGAGGAGCTCTTTTGACGAATTTCCCGTCAGTTGAGCTTGAAGAGACTCCCTGCTTTGACTTAGCCTTTTCCAGTAGGACGGCCAGTCGTTTCATTTGCTGCTCAAGTTCAGCGATAGAGCTCTCGCCACTTTTGGAGTAAGATCCTGACGTGGATGGGATCTCCTTCGGCTGGTTGGTCTGCCCAGCAGGCCTGTCAGCATGGAAGGGCTTCTTGGGCATCCGCTTGAAGTCCTTCTTGACGAAGTAAGCTTCGTCCTGAGCCTTAACGCTGGGGGATCCAACATTCCTGATAGCCTCGTTTTTATTCACCATCTGGATATCCCATTCATGTGCCTGCAACTGAGCAAACACTTCTTTAGGAGTTAGTTTGGATAAATCTTTCTCCTTTAGTGCGGTGGTTTTCACAAACCAATCCTCCTTCGGCATCTTGGACAGGATCTTCGAGTTAAGATCAGCATTTTCGTACTCCCTGCCCAAGGACTTCAGCTCGCTGACAATGGCGTTGAATCTCGCCTCCATCTCCTTGATGGTTTCTCCAGTCAGCATCTGGAAGGACTCATATTTATCCACCGCAACCTGCAATTTGTTGCGTTTCATTTGGTCAGTTTCTTGACATAAACTATCAAGAAAATCCCATACTCCCTTAGTAGTATCAAACCG
>JAPKLW010001344.1:169353-215969 GCA_026898455.1 Plectranthus barbatus | reverse complement strand
AAAAAAAAACTATTTAACTATAACTTGAAACATATTAAATAATATGATATTATATAATAGAGGTAGATTTTGTTAATAATTAAATAAAAAGTCTTACTTATTTGAAATAGCTATTTCAGTAAAACACATATAAATTTTAGTCATTTTTATCATGTTATTACAATTTTAGCCAAAAGTACAAATTTAAGCATTGGAATTAGTTTAAAAATCATTTGATTGCAAATATTTTGACACTAATGTTTAATCTACTAGTTTAAATCGGTTTTTAACTAATTTTATAGATATATGAGCCAAAATAAATTGTTTTCCCACTAAAATAACTTATTAGGGTAGCACTCGGTTTTTTTCTTTGGTGGAAAAAAATTGAAGTCTCACTCGATTTTTTTCTTCTTTTTTTAAATGAATGTTGTGAGAGAGAGTGGAGTCCACTGAGTGCGGCCGAGTGGGATCGGGTGCGACTCGGTCGCACTTATTAATTTTTTTTATTGTGTGGCCCACTGAGTGCGAACCAGGTGCCACCGAGTGAGACCGGTGGTGACTCGGTCGCACTCATTCATTTATTTTTTTAACTTGTTGTGAGTATGTGGGGCCCACCGAGTGAGACCCGAGTGCCACCGAGTGGGATCGGTGACGACCCGGTCTCACTCATTTTTTTATTTTTATTTTTTAAATTTTGACCGAGTCGCACTCGGTCTGACTCGGAGTCGCAACCGTGTCGGCCATTGACTCGGTGTGACTCATTGTCAGTGAGTCTCATTCATGGTCGCACTCTGTCTCACTCGAATTTTTTAATCGAAAAAACATTTTGCAAAATTTTAAATGGAATCCCACTCGGTCCCTTCGATATATTTCCTTATATATATTTTTCTAATATTTTTGTCACATCTCAAATTCAAAAAAACCTGAAAAGTTATGACACAAATTTGCAAAATGTACTTTTGGCTATATTCGATACACATACATAAAATTGGCTAAAATCGATATGTGTTATATCCAAATTAGCTATTTTAAAAATTTTCTCAAATAAAAATATCAATAAAAAATCAATCTATTAATAGAGCCAATTCTTTGGATTTTCGTGTGCTTAGTTTACTCAAACCCTGTCCTTTATAAGTTTCATACTAAATTGGTATTCCGAACAATAATTGGTAAGTACTAAAGGTGTAACACCCCGTGTAATGTTCGACCATGTAATATTTATTCGGAATTAATGCAGAGAATTTTATTGAATTGAGAGCATTGATATCACTTATTCTTGATAAGGAAGCATTGAAATAATGAGATTGGTATTATTATGGAATTGAGAAAATGATATGATTTATCATGAATATTGAGGAAAGGAAAAATCTTGGGAATAACAAGATTTAAAGTATGATGTACATGGAGATTATATGAAAACCTAGATCATATATACAAGTTTATGATCATAATTCATACCTTATTTTGTGAGGGAGTATAAATAGGAAAGGGATGTCATAATATAAGCTTTCCACCTTATGTTATAATTTAGAGAGAGAGAGAGGGAGCTTCATTTTCAGAAAAACACCACCCAAACCGTCACCTTTCCGACGTCATTCCGGCCAGCTCCGACCATTCCCGTTCAGGCGGACACCACCATTTTGTAGCTTGTACTGTAAGCTTCGTGTTGATATAAGGTAGACGTCGTGGAGTGGAGGATTGACGGAGATATTGAAGAAAGAAGTTAAGGTGGGTGCTATATTCATATCTGAAAATTATATGTTGAATCTTGTTTAAACAAGCTTGAATCCGAGTTTTGACGATAGATTCATGTTCTCCATGTTGTGTAGAGCATTCGGATAGCTCGAGAGGTAGAATTCCACCGTCGGAAACCGCTCCGCCGGAGAGAGAGAGAGAATTCCGGTGAGCTCACTCCCAATCATCATTTCTTGCTTTCAATCGGTATTTTGAGGGTGGAATCACGTTCTAGAGTGTCTAGGGAGTCAGAATATGTTATTGCATGTATGATCGGAGGTGTGGGGTGGCAGTTTCGTCGCAGTTGCAGGTTTCCGGCGAAACCAGCGAAGAAGACGACTCCTGTCGATCGACAGGAATTGTGTCGATCGACAGGGAGGTCGATTGGTGGGATGTTGTCGAACCAATCCTGTCGATCGACAGGAGGTGTGTCGATCGACAGGAAAGTTCAACAGGAATGAGGATATCGAGCCACTCTTGTCGATCGATAGGAGGTTTGTCGATCGACATAAGGCAGTCGATATTGGAGATCGATTGAAGGCATATCGGTCGACAGGAACCGTGTCGGTCGACAGAGACCTTCGTTATGTCGTGTCGACTTGAGTATGTCGACCAAGTTAAGCCTGTGTCGACCAGGGCTGTGTCGACCGACACAAAGCCCTGTCGGTCGACACAGTGGCTCAACATATTATAAGTTGTCATTCTATCCTAGTTCTTTCGAGTCCTGTTTATTATGATTAAGATGTATCGTCCTAGATATATTATATTGACTTGAGAACCCTATTTGATTGTAGGAGATTGAAAGCAAGGATTGTTCGAGCTCATACTAGCTAAAGACATCTAGCCAGAAGCCGAGAACGAGGTGGGAAACTATTTCAGTATAAAATCAAACGTGTGCTTTTCTTTTCAAAATGTGTTAAAATGTTTTGATTTAAAATGAGACTGCTATGCATGTTTTGTGCTATTATAGCTGTCCTCTGTTAATTAATTATTATCAGAGAGATAACACTAATAAGACAAGAACCATGTACCCTCCGTACATGCGCTACTCTTATTAGCAGAAAGAAAGATACGATGGGTGAAATGGTGTGCGACCTTAAACCCGAAAGAAAGATATGATGGGTGAAATGGTGTGCGACCTTAAACCCGAAAGAAAGATATGATGGGTGAAATGGTGTGCGACCTTAAATCCTATGAGGAAGTGAATGAAGAATATAATACGATCGGATCTCGAAGGATAAGCCGAGATTGTGCACTTAGATGATTGTAGGTTGAATGTTAAATCATTCCTTATGAATCATCGTAACTTGGAAGTCGGCCAACTTCCAGTTACAAAACAAAACAGATATAATAACATACCCAAAAGCACATTAAAATAAAATATTTTAGATAGCATGGATCTTTTCAACAAAACCCCATGCCTATCTGTGTGAGTTGCATAGCATGTTTCTTACCTAAAGTATGTTTTCGGCATGTTTCTCACTGGGTACGAAAGTACTCAGCCCTCGCGTTATTTCTAAAACGTGCAGGTTAGCGGCATGGATGGGAGTAGCAGGGTGTAAGCAGGCGAAATAAAATGTTTATATTGGAAGAAATAAGAGATCATGTGACATGTATCTTCATATACATGTCACCATCAGCCTACACACACGCTGCTACACTCTCTGAATTTTCCTTCCCTTGAATTATGTATCTTTTGAATGCTGTTATTTAAATCTTGACTCGAAGTACTTATGTTGAATACTCTTATATTTTAATTAAGATAAAGTCTTCCGCTTATTATTTCTTGAATTGTGTTTGGCAAAACCTGAAACATCAATGTAACGTGGCCCCAAATTGGGAAGGTCAGTTGGGGGCGTTACAAAAGGATTAATTAATTAATTATATTGGACAAAATTGAATGCAAGATACTATTTCACATTTATAACATTAAAGTGGCATTTGAATTAATATGGGTTTGGATTTGAGAATCAATCTCAATTCTCACGTTTGATTTATGATATGGGCTTGAAAATTATTTTCAATTCTATATAATTTATAAGTTTAGAAAATAATTAAAATATTATATAAATAATAATTAATTTTATAATAAAAAATAAAGAAAATAAAATGATGTTAAAAATAAATAAATACCCTATTTATTTTCTTATTATTTTCTAAAATATAAAATCAGGATACAAAATAAAATTTTATTATAATAATATTATTACAATATAAGAATTAAAAAATAATACTCCTTCCGTCCCGGCTGAATTGTTCCGGGTTGACCGGGCACAATAACCAATGAATGTGAGTGTAAAATAAGTTGAGTGGAATTAATATTTTATTGTTGAGTGTGAAAAAGTTGTCTTTTTAAGTAATGAGACAATTGAGGTCGGACGAACGAAAAAGAAAATTGGGACAATTGAGGTGAGGCGGAGGGAGTAATATATAATTATTCTAATAGTTTAGAATAGCATTAATAATAAATAAATAAATAATTATAAAACATGAAATATATAATTTTGGTAAGGATATTTGGGAATAAGAATAAAAGCCACCAATTTGGAAATTAAAGTTTGGTGATTCAAGTATTTGGGTATCATTCCCATTTTTTCAACCTGAGTCGTTGAATTATTTCATTCTCTTGTTCCGAACAAAACTCTTCGATCTCCGCCTACTTTGGAATCACAATCTCACCTTGTAATCCCATGTTCTCATTAATTTACAGACATAATTATACACTAGTAGTTAAAACCCCGATGCACCACCGCTCATTTATCACCGGAATTTGGTGGGACAAGCGACTCTTGGTATACTTTATTTCCCTTGTAATAAATCTTCACAAAACTAGACCATTAATCCACATTCAGACATAATATTATTCCCATCTTAATTCCAACTCTAAAACCATGTCGGATTCGAATGGTCGAAAGCTGTATCTAAAAGTGGCGATCCACAGAAAGAAATCAAAGGTGCTATTTGCAGAAGCCGGCAGCGACTTCGTCGACGTTCTGTTCAGCTTCCTCACTTTGCCGTCGGGAAAGATCATCAACATTCTGCAGAATCACTGCGGCAGCGAGGCACCCGCCGTTGGAATCATTACCTCTCTCTACAGAAGTATATCGAATTTGGATGGCAGCCATTTTTGTGTGGAGGGTGCCAAGAAAATCCTGCTCAATCCACGGAGCTGGTCGGAAGTGGAATGGCGTAGACTAAAACTTGATATTACTCAATCCCAGCCTGCAAAATACTTTGTTTGTGATTCTTCATTTGATCCGTACTATCGCTGTAGATTTATAAGCATGTATTCTCATGTGGCTAAAAGCTAGCTCACGGTTATGCGTCCAAAAACAAGATTTTGCCTCTCACTGAAGAAGACATGCCTCCTAAACTCTATTCCTCAAACGGCGCAATTGAGAAAGTGTTTTATGCTAAACGCCAACTAATATGTTTGGATTATTTCATGTGGAAGTGGAGTGAAGGGCCTGGTAGGTATGTGAAGGAGGAAAAATTGTTCATCGTAAGTGATAATTTAACGGTGATACCTTACAGTATATCTTCGAGCATGTCGATTCTCAAAGTCCTCGGAATCCCGTCGTCCGATGTTAAAGAAACGGAGATCCACATTGGACTTCGAGAGGTTATAATATAATTAAACTTATTATTATTATTTGATGTTTGATTTGATGAAACAAGTCATAGTTTGTGTTTGTTGTTGCAGGCATTACCAATTTTGCAAGCTTCTCTGATATCAGAAACTGTAATCACTGATGCCCTCTTGTTGAAGAAAGTGCCAAAGCTACTGCGCAAACCCAAGCAAGAACCGGATTTGGATCCTCTGCTGTGCATATAGGCACAGCAGGAGGTGTTGTGCATCTCTACACCACAAATTTGAATTTATTGAATATTTTATTAACCTAGGAACTAGCTTAATATTATATTTATGTGTGTAACAGTACCTTCTGCTGTGCCTATGTGCACAACAGAGTATCCAAATCCGCAAGAACCATGACTGATTCTGTGGAGGGCAAATACTTTGTGACTAAATTATGTGCTTTAAGCTTTTGCCAGGGCAAATATAATCATATCACATTTTGTTTTTTTCGTTACTATATTATCTACTTGGCAGTCACTAAGACTATATTTATTAACAACCAGCCCAACTGTATTTTATTCGTTTTTCATATTTTCCCATCATTAATTATCATTCTCACTCAACCACCTAACCACAATATTTAATTTTCTTATTTAGTTTATTTAATTTCTTTAAAATAAAAATACAATTTGAAATTAAATTATATATATACAGAAAAAGTAGGGTGGGACCCGTAGACCTCTTTTAGGTTGCATATGGTATGTGGTCGACCAATTTAGGCTATATTTATCAGCAACTAGACAATCTCACAACCACTCAATTATTTTAATATTTTATTAATTTCTCTCTCATCCACATCATCCAACCCAATCACAATATTTTTGCAAAGTTTATGAAAAACCATACAACCACACCATTTTATATAATTCTTTTTATTTGATTTTATTTTTAAAATAAAAAATAATTTGTAATTAAATTAGAAAAATAAATAACTTATAAAATGACTAGTAAAATAAAAATATTAGAATTTTCAAGGAAAAATATTATGCAAAAGATGATATTTGATAATATAACTAAGTGCATATTTACACACATACTTATATAGATATAGAGGAGGGATCATGTAAAAAAAATTCCCCTGTGAGAAAAAAGAATGAATCATATCCATCAGATCTAAAAAAATCAATGGTTGATATTGAATCAAGCAACAACTAAAACGTAATAAAGCAACAACTAAAGCACAATCAAACAACATTTCAATCAAGCAACGACCTGAATACAATCAAGCAATGTTGTGAATGCAATCAAGCATCTTTCTCATTTTCTCACGTTAAGAGTTTTCTCACTGGATCCGCTCCCGATATATATATTCAAAAATAAAAAATAAATATATCAAGATTAGTCTCTATTTGTAGAGAATAAAAAATTATGAATTTTAATATATTACTTATCTATTTTTATTTTATTATTTAAAAAATATATATTAATTTGAATATTATTTAGTGCAAAATTAATTGACTAATAAAATGAAGACAAATGTCAACAAATTATTTATCTATCATTAAAGAATTAGTAAAAATAATTGTGGGATCCGCAGATCTTTGGAGGTTGAAATGGTCTTTGTTGGACCTTTGGTCTAGGAGAGAGAAATTTTTTTTATTTTCAGATTTGAAAAAATTGCTGATGTGGCAGAAAAACAAGTTTTGTGGTCATTGTTATTTATGGCTTAGAATGAGTTGAAATGATTTTTTCAATTTTTTTAATACAGAAATTGTAACACGACGGTTGGATTGGAGTAGAGTGATTGCTGATATTTTTAATCTAAAAAATTTCCGCAAATTAGCGACGGTCAGGGTCTGTCTCTTATTGTTATGATTCCGTCTCTAATTTGAATTTAGAGATAATTTGCGATGAATAAAATTTGCGATGATGTTGCAACAGAATTTAATGATGGACTTGTGCCATCGCAAAATATAATGATGGATTTTCATCACTAAATTTAGTTAGGGGGCGTTTGGTTTAACCGTCGGGAATCACTATGGGTATGAGTTTGATAGTAGAGGGAATGAGTATTGGTTTTATTTTTGAGAATCATTCTCAATTCTATGTTTGGTTTAGTAGATGGGTTTTGGAATCATTTTCAATTCTGATGATTTATTTTTTAAGTTTATAGGTTTATAAAATAATTAAATTATTATACAAATAATAATTAATTTAATAATAAAAAATAACAAAATAAAACCATATTAAAATAAATAAATAATCTATTTATCTTCTTATTTGTTTTATAAAATATAAAATTAAGATACAAAATAAATGATTGATTTTATAACATTATTATAATATATTAAAGAGAATAATATATAATTATAATAACATATAATATTATAAATAATATAATTATCAAAAATATTATAAAAAAATAAAAATTAAATAAATAATAAAATAATTATAAATAAATAAATTAAAAAAATTAAAAATTAATTTAATAATAAAAAATTAAGAAAATATAATCATATTAAAATAAATAAATAATATATTGAAATTCTTATTTATTTTATAAAATATAAAATTAAGATAAAAATAAATGAATAATAAATGAATTAAAAAAATAAGAAAAAAATAATTAATTTAATAATAAAAAATTAAGAAAATATAATCATATTAAAATAAATAAATAATATATTTAGATTCTTATTTATTTTATAAAATATAAAATTAAGACAAAAATAAAATAATTAATATAATAAAAGTATTATTGTAATATATTAAAAAGAATAATATATAATTACAATAACATATAATATTATAAAATAATATAATTATCTAAATATTTTAGAATAATATGATGAAAACAAATAAATAAGAAAATAATATGAAATAAATAATTTTGGTAATGAGATATGAGAATGAAAATGAAACCCACCATTTTGGAGGGTTTTGATGATTCCCAAGTATTTGGGAATCATTCCCATACACTTGAACCAAACAATGAGTTTCGGAATCATTCAATTCCCTTATTGCGAAACCCACCAACCAAACGCTCCCTTAGATTTTTTATAAGGATGTGCACATTCAGGTAATAATTATAATTATAAAAATTGCTAGATATTATTGGAATATATGAAGGGCATCTAGCTAAAACCGATTAATAAGTACCTAAACAGTCCCTTAAAAAATGTGTTAAGTTTGTGTACTAAATTTATGCTCGTGTGTTTTGCGAGCATAATTTTTATATTCATAAAATATACGTAGTAAAATAATTTAACCCAAATTTCGTAGGTTGATCCAAGTAATCGAGCTAAATATTTGGTTATGGACAAAGATTATTTAACGAAAAAAACTGGGCTAAATGTGTTGGTGCATCGGACTAGCTCATTTTAAAAAATAAAATCTTTGATCTTTTTAATTGGATTAGATAATTAAATTATAGAAAAAAATATGCACTGTTTTATGCTACAAATTTATTTTAATTGGGTTGAATTAAGTATTTAAATGAGTTTTTTTACACAAATGGTATACAAACCTATGTTTTAACTATTTGACATATACAAATTAAAATTCTACTTGAGAATTAGTCAATTTAGAAAATATTAAATCTTATTTTAATATTTAGTTGTGGGCCATGATATATAAAGCCGAATAATTAGCCAAAAATATAATTTTTCAGGGTAAAAGCAACCATGATAATAATAGTTGATTATGGATACCAATCTAACTTGCTATTTGGGTTTTAGGTAAGTCCTATTGAATTAAGAGCTACTCGGTTTATGTTGATTCCGACTGAGATTTTTTTTTTACTTAAAAAATCTTAATCTTAACTTTAACCCAATTATTCATTTTTTTTTCTAGTCGGCCAGTCTAATTGTACGAATTATTTTTTAATATTTTATAAATTTCTTTATGCCATTAAATATTTTCCTTTTTTTAATCTTTTAAATAATAAAAATGTACAAGGAATCCAAAAAACATAAAACTTTATATATTAATCAATTTAAATATTAAAATAGGTATATTTTTTTATCTCATCAATATTTTAACTTTATAATTAAATCTTTAACAACTTAATTATTTATTTAAAAACTATTGAACTATAACTTGAAACATAAATAAAAATATAATATTATAAATTAGAGATAGATTCTAGTAATATAATTATTAAAACAAAATATTAATACAAAATTAATTAAATTAATCGAGACAACTCGTCGAGGTCCATTCTCATCTCTATTGGATCTCAATCTATTCGGGTCAAACTACTTCAATCCAAATTCGTTTTTTTTCCCTCAGTTTACTCGGACCAATCTAGAGTTTCTCACTAAATTGTCATTCCTAATAGGGGTGTTTTATTTGGGTGACCACAACCCTAAATATGTAGAAACCAATTACAGAAAACTCTAATATTGTGGACGCGAATAACCATTTCGGTAGTTTGACTACCGAATCACATGAATAAATTAATTAATCCACTAATTGCTTAATGATTCGGAAGTTTGGGTGCCGAAATAAAGCACGAACATCAATTCAGTAGTTAAACTACCGAATCAAATGCACTAATATTATTTTGGTTCTTAAACTGCCGAATCAAAGGAACGAAAATCAATTCGATACTTAAAGTACCGAATCAAATGTAATATATTTTTCGGATAAAAATATTAATATTTGTTTTTTTTTGTTTTTTTGATTTGATAGTTAAACTACCGAATGAAATTAATGTAATTTTTAAAATTTAAATAAATATTAATAGAAATTATATATATTTAAATCTATTTTTTGGATTCGGTAGTTAAACTACCGAATTGAAATTAATGTAATTTTTAAATTTTAAATAAATATTAATATAAATTATATATATTTAAATCAATATTGATTATTTTACATATTTTTTGATTCGGTAGTTAAACTACCGAATCAAAATTGATGTAATTTTTAAAATTTAAAATTCAAAAAAAAATTCAAATTTTGAGTTTTCAATTGGCGGGAGTTGACCAGTCAATTCGGTACTTAAACTTCCGAATTAATTGTATCTTTAATTATTGGTCTGTAAGTCCAGTATGTTGTATTTTAATTTATTGTTAGACATTCAGGTTGATGGCAATGCCGTCACAGGGAGAGATAATCCACCAGAGGAGGGATGTGATGTATATATGACACAACATTTAGGGGTACGACCAAAACTAGACAAAAATCGATTGTTCCTCACTCGCATCGCGGAACGAGTCTTAGAAAAGCCCTTGGAGCATGCTGGGGAGGGTTGTCATAGACAGACAACACTGTGCCTTGTTGTCTATCTATTAGGCAGCTTTTTTTTGTCGATACAGCGCAGAACAACGTATACTGCCTCATTGTTCGTTCTTTAATTGAGGATGTAGACCATAACTTGAGTTGGGGTAGTGCTCTTCTAGCATATTTATACCGCAATTTATGCAGAACATCAATCGATGGAAGTAGCACGAAGAATATTGGTGGATGTTTGATTTTACTACAGGTAACATTATTAATCATCTTTTTCTTTATTAAGTTATGTGAATACTATTTTTAACTTCAATTTATTATCCATTCATTGTGTCTAGACTTGGGCTTGGGAGATGATTATTTCAGTTCGACCCATCATACAAGGTCCTATTCCCGTCCATCCAGTTGATGCTCCTATAGGAGCCAGGTAAATACTTCTGATTCGGTTTTTAAAGAACTTGTTCTCTGTTATCTTTAATTTATACTTAAATGTCATGCACACTCCATGTGGTCAGTCCGTAAGAGCAAGTTGCATAATAAAGGCGAACCAGCAATGATTGGAGCGACGAGCTCAAGGTGTACATTGATGATTGTAATAATAGAGAGCAACATGAGTACATTGCTGCCGAGAAAATTGTGCCTGCAGGCCCCACAGTATTTGAAGATTATATTAACTGGTTCTTAACAAGAACCGTGAAATTTGTGGCTAATCCAAGCCACACACGAGCTAAAGTCGCTCCATTGGGATATTTTGGACACGGAGATCAGCTGCGACTTTTGGTAAATCATTTTATTATTTTATTTTCAATTCTTTATATCTATGTTTGACTCGTATTATTTATATCAATTTTGTTTTAGATTGATGGGATAAGCGACATGACACAATTGGCTCGTGACGTGGCTTATATGTACCGTCACGATCCATATTCATGTCACTTTTGAAAAAGATCGAGCAGATAGGGGAAGAGACGCTACGGCTTTCACGCTTTGGATATCCGATAGTCCAGCCGACACAGTCGATGTCGCAAGCGGATCCCTCGCAACAATCTCAAAGACCCGGAGTAATACAGAGAATAGATGGCCGAGGAGGGTCTAGACAACGTAGAGTGATCACGAGGTGGTACACGATGAGGAGGAGGAGGAGCATCACGATGTATTATTCACTCCATCTCCCGATCATACCTCTTATGACTACACGTTCCACACTCCAACTGTGGCAGGTAACTATAATATTGTTTTTTAAATTTTTTTATTATAATATTTATATTCACATTTAATTTTTCACTTATCATGATTGATTTTAGGGCAAGGAAATCAAGATGTCGGACCTTCTCAGTCTTCTCTTAAAGGTAGAGGCCTCCGTGCGAAGCGCATTGCTCAAGACAAGACGGGGGCCCTATGCAGATTTTATTAGTCCATAGTTTGTAATTTATTTGAATTGTAAAGTATTTAATTAAATAGTTACAAAATCAATATATTCGATGTAGTTTAATTTTTAAATTAATTTAATGGAAATTATTAATTAAATTAGTTGAATGATAAAATATATTAAAATTAATGAAAAATATATTAATAAATTAATTATTTAATATTATATTTACATATTTTATTGAATTATATTAAAATATTAATAAAATCATAAAAATAAAAAATTAATAATATAATTTTTTAATTTAAATGATTATATTAATTAAATAAATAAATATTATCATTAATATTATAAAATCAAACGAAATATTAAAAATTAAATATTGTCACAATTGATTAGGTACTTTAAGTACAGAAATTGTTAGAACATATGATTTATTAAATTTTAATTTTATGTGTCTATCTGATTCGGTAGTTTAACTACCGAATTAGTTCAAATCGACTTTCTTTCGGACGTTAAACTACCGAAATGATATAAAATATCATTATAAGTAATTAATTTTTAATTATGATAAATAATTGTAATTAAAATAGAAAAATAAAATTAATTCGGTAGTTTTAGTACCGAATAACTGTAAAATCACAATGATTCGGTAGTTTAACTACCGAAATGTTTATTTGCTTCCAAAAAAAAAGTCAACTTATTTTGGTAATCACATAATCTAGGTTTATGGTTAAATATATATTTTTCTCTTCCTAATAATAATTGGTATTTGGTATACACTAAATGATTAATTAATTGCTTTTATATATTTATATAAATTAGACAAAATAGTAGTTTAGCATGCAAGATACTATTTCACATTTATCATTTATGAAATTAATTATTAAACGGAACAAAACTCTTCGATATCCTCTTACGTTGGAATCACAGTCTCAACCTGTAATCCAATGGTGTGAATTAATTCTCAGTACAAAACTCTTCGTTTATCACCGGAATCTGTTGGGACAAGAAGTGACTCTTCGTTAATCTTCTTGCCTTCATAAATCTATGCACAGAAACTAGACCACACCAATCAGTACGTTACTGTATTTCTACCATCTTAATTACAAGTTACAACTGTGAAACGATGTCTGCATCAAATGCTCCAAAGCTGTCTCTGAAAGTGGCGATCAACAAAAAGAAATCGAAGGTGCTATTTGCAGAAGCCGGCGGCGACTTCGTGGACGTTCTGTTCAGCTTCCTGACGCTGCCGTTGGGAAAGATCATCAACATTCTTCAGCATGGCTTCGGCTACGGGTACTCATCCTTCCTTGGAAGCATAACTTCTTTGTGCGAAGGTATATGGAATTTGGATGACAGCCGACTAGGGGTGATTTACATTTTTGTCACAAAAAATAAAGGCGTGGACACAATTTAACTAAAACGATCCCAAAACGATCGGTAGAATCGGATCGGTAGAATTGGATCGTAAGATCGTAAGATTCTACGAAAAAGCAATCTAAACATACCCAAATAATCTAAAAATGTATTATAATATAGATTTACACATATTTAGTTCTTAATAATTGTATTTCTCATCCATAAAACATCATTCTAGACAAATGCATAACTACCAGTAAAAAAGTTACTATTACTCAAGTATAAAATAAACTATGCAATTTCAATTGACAAAATCATTCAAATATCAAGCCTAGTTTGCAATATAAAAAATAGTTGTAGAAATACGAAATTAAACATCATGTTAGACTTAAATATATCACATGATCAAAAAAATGGAACGCCAATGTTGAACATGCATTCAACTATGATCACCATTATCTTTAGATATGTTATCATCATCATCAAAGCCTTGATCTCGATTTTCATTTTGATCAGAAACTCCAACATTTGCATCGTCACTTAGAAGTCCATCTTCAATTTCATCAATCAGTCGATATTTGGGTCTTCTCCTAACACGAGACCCAGATCCTTCACCACCTAAAACAAAATAAATAACAAAATAACTAACAAACTTTGTAATACTAAATTAAATCATATAATTATATAGAATATAAGTAAGATACTCACATATATTGCAGCCCAATATTCCTAAAAAATATATTGCAACCCAATACTTAAAAAAAAAGTGAAATTGAGTGGAATCTCTTCGAATCGTTGGAATCTTACGATTCTACGCGATCCTATACGATTCTACCGATTCTGATACGACTCTACTACAAAAAATAATTTTATACGATTCAGGATCGATTTCCCATGTCAGGATCGTAAAATCGCACGATTTTTCGATCCCGGATCGCGATTTTGATAACATTGAGTCTGACTTTCGAAATGGATGATGTGAGTTTGTTTTTTTTTTTTTTTTCCTTCACAAAACAATCTTATATTAGGGTTTTCTATGTTGACCATTTTGTGTTGATAGATTTTGACACTGCTGAAGCTGTCATTGACTTCATCGACTCCATTGTCCGACCTGATAATCAAGAGCAAAGCAAGAAGTTGGGCATCGCCAAGTTTGTTCCATCCTCCTGAACTTGAAAATGAAGAAGCTCCCAACTCCAGGAAGATGATCATACATGCAACACTGCAAAAATCAACAAACAAATTCCTGTTTGCTCAAGTCAGGGATGATTTCGTGGAGTTTCTTCTGAGTTTCCTCACTTCTTCCCTGGGAAGAATCGAGCATCTACTGAAGGGCAAAACAACTCTCCACAACATCGACAATATATACCTCAGCGTTAAAGATTCGATTGAAAGTGATTATTTCATAAGTTCAGGCATCAGAAAACGTCTCATCAATCCGGAGCTAGCGAAGGGTTATGTGTCAGAAAACCAGATTTTACCTCTCGGTGAAGACATGCCTCCTCTACGCCTTCACTTTCCTGAATTGTTCCGGTATTTCACTTGTAGAGAAGGGCCTAGCAGGTATGTGAAGAAGAAAACAATGTATATAGTGAGTGATGATTTAACTCTCACACCTTACAGTATATCGTCGAGCTTCTCGATTCTCAACAGCCTTGGAATCCCGTTGTCTGATGTTAGAGAAACGGAGCTGCACATTGGACCTCAAGAGGTAAGTGAACTTATTATTTCCTCATGCATACCAAAAAATACTCGAACAATTCAAAGTAGACAATATCATATTAATAGAGTTGTGTCGGTCCAAATTAATGAAATGGAGGGAGTAAAGTGAGATTTATAAAATCAGCTCTTCTAATTATTTTGCAACTATGTTATGAATCAGTTATCTTTGTAGTTTACGCATTGCATTCGTGATGATAAAGGAATTGTATTATAAAACGATTCAAGCAAGAGTTTGCATGTATTATTATTTAATTTATGGTTTGAGTTGATGAATCTTGTTTAATTGTGTTTCAATTTGTTGGTGCAGGCGTTATGTATTCTGAAAGCATCTCTGATATCTACAACTGTTATGAGTGATGCTCTCCTGCTGAAGAAAGTTCCGAAGCAAGAATCATGACTAGTCATGATTTTATTAGTATGTTTTTTGCTTTGCAAAATTATCTTCTTTGAGCTTTTGCAAAGACTATTTAATCAATCACATTTTGATTACCTTTTGTGAGGTCTTCACCTCATAGAAACATTCTACCCGAGACTACCGTAAACTACTGCCCCTTTTTTATGTAGTCTTTCTTATGCAGTGTGATGGTTAAGTTGTAATCCATATATGATACATTAAGAATTTCATCACATTCTTATACTCCGTCCGTCCCAAATTAATAGTCTCGTTTGCTTTTGGCATAATAACCAAGCCATGTGAGAGTAGAATCATGAGTTGTGTGGAATTAATATTTTATTATTGAGTATGAAAAAGTTACCATTTTTAGAAACGAAACTATTAAAGTAGGACGCACGAAAATGAGAAACGAGACTATTGAAATAGGACGGAAGGAGTATTTATTATCGATAAAAAAAAATTACTGCCGATAACAGTTTAGCATTGGAAATTATCTTTTCTTGTAGCTTCACCTCACCTCCACGATCTTCGACATGTGGATAAGAATAATTGGATGCTAAACTGTAACATATTCATACAAAACTATGCAGTGACCTTTTTATATTTGTCAATTAGAGACTAATATTAGCAATATTTGTTCGTCCAAAGGGAACTAACTGATCCACACACGAAAAATAAGAAGAAGATTCAAAACAAGTTTAAGAGTAGGAATTTACTTGCATCCCAATTAATATAATAGTAGGCCCAAATAATTAGGTTTTATGTTTAGTAAATACAATAAAACCTCCATAAATTAATAAATTTCATTATATAATAAATTTATCCCGTCCTGACTTGGGTCAATGTAAGAAATCAGCAAATTCGATAAGATAGTAAATTGATAATTTTTTGGAGATCCATTTTATAGATATAGAGATCCCAACGAAACTATAGATTCATATTATTACTTTGGTAGCTTGCTAAAATATGAATATACTGTAATTTGTTTTTTTTTAAATTCAAATCGAATTCAATTTCATCTCTAATTTTTCTAATTGCACCTACAAGTTCCGGTGTTGAGGTCTCCTTGACTAACTTGCAACTGATATTTTTCCTCAACCCACTCGTGTAAATTTTTTTTTGAGTGCGTGTAGGGTGGTCTCTCTTGTACTCGCATAGTACTATAGGCATTTGATCAGTCATGAATAATTTTGTGAGACCTTTTAGCTCAGAGGCCATGGTTTTGGTGTTATGATCTTATTTTTTTTTTCCATATTGAGATTTATATATAAAGTAATTTTATTCTCTTATCATGCATGAATGTATTTAATTAGTTATATTAAATCAATTCAGAGTTTTCAACTCATTTGATTAATACGATTGACCTTAATACATAGATATATGAATATATTTAATAGATACATGAATATACATATTTTGTTAGTTACATGAATCAATACATAATTTCTAATTTTTTTTATTAATTACGATGAACTTAATAGATACTTGTAAATTCATGAATAAAATATTAAATTCAATTAGTTTAACTTGCAATATTTATTTTTATCAAAATTATATTTTTGGAAAATTTCTTTAAATTAATAAATTATTAATATCCATCTAAATTAATAGAATTCTCTAGTCCCAAGTATATATCTTTATAGGGGTTTTACTATATATATTGGTTTGTGTTGAATGGAGGATATGAATGAAATGAATTAAACTTTTACCATCTTTTTCCTCTGTCGATTATTTCTCTATGCTTCTATCTCTATTTTCTGGAGTTTGAGACGCTCCAAGTGCTCCTTATTCTTGGTACGATACTAAGATCGTATCAACTTGTCCCATCAGATTCCGGTGATAAATGAGCGGTGGTTCATCAGATTTTATTATTGAATTTAAGTATATCATTATATCTATTATTAATGTCGAATATATATAAATATAATTAATTTAATCATTTAGTATATGCCAATTATTATTTATTATCATAGTTATATTCTTAGTATGGCTCATATATTGACAAAGGAAGGAGGCAGGCAGATGCCTGTGAGCGGAGCTCCGCGAGTAGGGTTCTAGTATAAATACATGATGTATTAATGTATTTGATATACTGAGTGAATAAAATCGACTGCTCCGCCGTGGACGTAGGCAAATTGCCGAACCACGTAAATCTTGTGTTCTTTATTTTCTTGTCTTTAATTCATATGTCATATTGTCATCGTTTCACAACATATACATATGATTTCAATCGTGCAAACCCGTCAGTTCTATCGAATCGCGGGCTAATTGTAATCGATCCAGATTGAATCAGACTTTCTTGGGAAAAAAAAGTCGTGATTCTAATCCTAATCCTTCGATTTTTGGACAAGTCCATTAGAACAACGAATATACCAAGTATAAATTTTTTATTTTTAATATTTAATAACATTTTTTTAATATTATTAAATCTATTAATTTTTAATGAAGAATTTAATTATTTATTGAAATTTTTTTAAACTAAATATAGTTATATAGCTTGAAACATAATTGAAAATATATATATTTTTATTTATAAAAATTAGATTTTGAAAATATAATTAGATAAGAAATATTAATCTGGTCAATCCTTCGATTTTTCAGACTATTTAAATCAACTTTTTTTTATCAAATTATTTTAACCTTAACCCAATTTTTTTGACTCGGTCTAATTGGTCAGGCAAAAAATTTCAAGCTAAATTGACATCCGTAATTATACAAACATAATGGGTCGGTGTTCCCTTCAAACCCTATTTTTGGCTCATTATTCGGCACAGCAATTCCTTGGTGGATGTCGACAGTGGTGATATTATTACATAAAACACCTCATTTATTGTAATAAATTACTTGTTGTATTGTAAGTAACACCTAAAAATTAGCTATAATACACACATTACCTAACACATTTCTAAGACGACGACTCCCAAACCGTTTATTAATCGCAATTACCATGCGATACACCATGGATTAATGTCTAGCAATTTTTATAATTATGATTATTACCTTAGATGTGGACCTTCTTACCAAAAATCCAACTAAACTTGAGCTCTCGAGGTTCCACCTTCTTGGCTCGTTCCACCGCCCTTTCCTGCACTTTTCTAACCCTCATTGCTAAATTACACACAAACTCTTGCTCACACCTCCCATCCCCTCTCAACCCCTCCACCTTCTCCAACCCCCACCTCTCGATCAGCCACTCCATGATATCCGCGTAATCGCGGGCCGTGTAAACCCCTAGTCGAGTCGCCACGTGCGAGAAATGCTCGAATAGATGCGGGTCCCGCCCGTCGTGCATTAGATAACCCGGCATTATGATTTTGTTTCTCATCATGTTCCCTATCGCCAACATGGTCTCGTTCGGGTCGATCTCGAGTAGCTTTTCGATGATTCTGACGTACGCGTTCTCGTGACGCTTTTCATCGGCGGCAATGGTGCCGCATATTCTTGCGAGGTGAGGGTTCCCACCCTCCTTCGCGAGTCGGGCGGTGTTGCCGTGCGACACGAAGGTGGCTCGCTCTTGAAACGATGTGTAGACGAATGCATTGTATGGGTTGTTTTCCCACCCAATGTTCTGTTTCAATTTGTGAAGACAATTAGGTAGATACCGTTAGCAATAAAAACATGCTATCATGCATCTCAATATCGAAAAAAATATGCGATAATAAAGCTTAAAACTCAATCATTCAAATCGATCAAATCCTTTATACCACAATAATATTCTATTTAGTGTTCCACAATCTCAATAATTTTATATAATAAAATATATTCTAATTTATTTTTAATAACAAAAATCAAAGTTTTATAAGAACATAATTTATGATTTTGAATTAAATAATTTTAATAATCATATTTTACTTAAAAATCGAGAATTAATTTAAAAAATTTTATATACCCTAAATGGGTGAGATGAATCCTACCGATTAAACTTATAAAATTAATCTACACTAAAATAAATTAAAATCATAAAAAAATATTAATTAAAAATCAATAACTTTAGAAGGTGTACATAGTGTGGAACATGAAAAGTGGGACAAATGATCTCGTGTGAATAACAAATTAGTCAAATTAAACACCGCAGAACTAAGATTACACCCCCATTATAATAAAGAAATGAGTATTCTCGATTCAGAACATAGTTTGATTATTAATTCAGGATCCGCGAAAAGTAAATTGTCAATTCAGGCCTTTAAAAATCTTAAATTCTCAATTTAGGACCTGCCAATATTAATATATATTGAGGTCCTAAATTGAGAATTTATAATCTTTTAAATCTAGAACAGAGAGTTTTTAGAATATTTCAAATTTTGAATTTAGAATTTCCAGAATTTACAATAAACATAAAAAGATAAAAAAAATTCTAGAATTAGCTTACCATCCCAGACTTAATCAAGTTCTGTAGTGTTCTCTCCACCATCAACATGTCGACCCGGCCCGACAGATAAAGATAAGTCTTGAGCAAATCACCATGCCTATTCTCCTCCGCACTCCAAGCCCGAACCCAACTAGCCCACGGGTTCGGGCTTGCTCCTCTCTCATCACGAACGCCATCTATAGTATATTGGAGTATATCAGAAACAGAAGAAGCCATGAGTATTTTTGATATGAGATCAGAGAATCTGAGAGAAGGTAGTATGAGGAGGAGAGCTTTTACATACCCAGACTCGATACCATGTTAGATTAATAAAAGATGATAGAATGAAATGAAAGATAACATTTTCATTGCTTACATTTCAGAATTACATTGCTGCTATTTATACAACTCAACCTAGCTTCGCATGCACGCCATACATAAATCTGCACAAAAACTATTAATAAGCTGAAATTTAGACTCATTATATGGACGGAGATATGGGAAACATGAGCACCCAAAAGTGCGAAGAAACTTATACTCTGGGACTTTGTGATGTATAAGCTGATATGGAGACACTGAGTGAGTATTTGGTGAAGGTAGGCGATTAATGAGAAACACGGCTGTGTCGAAGGCTTCCCACCAAAACGAAAGAGGTAACTTTGCTTGAGCTAGGAGAGACAACCCTATATCAACAATATGTCGATGTTTACGCTCGGCTGTTCCATTTTGAGGATGAGTGTATGGACACGATTGTCGAAGAGCAATGCCATCCTTGTATAGAAGTGTTATTGGAGCATTACAATATCTTGTTTTAACTAGACCGGACATTAATTTTGCGGTCAATCGACTCAGTCAGTTTTTGCAGTCCCCATCTGACGTTCACTGGGCAGCTTGCAAGCGGGTTCTCCGTTATCTCAAGGGTACTCTTAATCATGGTGTGTTGTTCAAACCTATCTCTAAACCTGTTATTCAGTGCTATACCGATGCAGATTGGGCCGGTGATAAGGATGACCGTCGTTCCACCGGAGGATATGCTGTGTTTGTTGGGGAGAATTTGGTTGCTTGGTCTTCTAAGAAACAGTCCGTTGTCGCGCGGAGTAGTGCTGAATCCGAGTATCGGGCAATTGCGGATGCTGTGTCTGAGATTGTTTGGTTAGCAGCTGTATTTCAGGAGTTGGGTAACCCAGTTCCGAGCCCGGCGCTTATTTGGTGTGACAATCAGAGCGCTATTTCACTTGCATCCAATCCGGTTTTTCACGCTCGCACCAAGCATGTGGAAACAGATATACACTTTGTTCGTGAGAAGGTGGAAGGTGGAGCTGTTGAGGTTCGATATGTTCCGGCTGAAGATCAACTTGCTGATCTTTTTACTAAACCTTTGAAGGCTGCGCGTTTTGGTGAGCTCACGTCGAAGCTCAATGTCTGCTCTCTCCCCGGTCCAGGGTCAGGGGGGAGTATTGGAGTATATCAGAAACAGAAGAAGCTTCCAGATGATACAACTGGTAGAGAAAATAAGAAAGATCTAGAAAACAAGTAGTTAAGTTGTTGTAACAAACTTTATATTCATACATGTGTGTATGGCGTGCATGCGAAGCTAGGTTGAGTTGTATAAATAGCAGCAATGTAATTCTGAAATGTAAGCAATGAAAATGTTATCTTTCATTTCATTCTATCATCTTTTATTAATCTAACATAGTATTCATCATAGTCTGGTAAGTAGGCAATGCATCTTCGGTGATCATGTCCCCGACCAACACCACAAAATACTCGTCTGAAAGCCCGTTTGTGCCCTCGCGCAAGGCCCGAACTTCATCCATGAATTCATCAATGGGTTTCGAAGCATCGGGGAGAAGCTCTTTTGGCTGCCAGCATTCCGTCACCGGCTTCAGGATAGGGAGGATATTTTTGGAGACGTAAGATTCCATTGACTTCAACACTTCAACTTTTTCCGGCGGCATTGAGTGGCGGCACACCCTTTGGTTCGTGGCAGCGAAGATTGGTTTCGGCCGCCGGAGTGGGGTGGCTCCACCGCTTGGGAAAGATGCAGGCAACCAAATGGCTGTGGCGGTGTATAATTTCAGGCTTTGCATGGTTTCTCACTATATTTTAATGAGAATTTTTTTTTTCTAAGCCCCATATGTTGAGCTTTAATTTATAAGTGAGGAAAAGTTTGGATAAGTAAAGCCTTTATTACAACAATTCATTATGTTAAATTTATTTATTTTCTTTAATTTAAAAGTTGATAGTAATTTAAAACTAATTTACACGTGTGCGTTGCACAAATTAAAATATATATCATATTTTATAATATTAAAATATAATTAATAAAATCACAAAATATATATATATATATATATATATATATATATATTTCATTTAATTATTAAAAAAAATAAATCTAATTTTTATTTATCAATATAATTATAATATAAAATACTTTCTATATTTCATAGAAATGTTTTAAAACTCAAGATATAATAAATGCGATAAGAATATGATTAGCATATGGTAATAATATTAATAACACTTTGTATTCTTATTAGTTATATCATGTAAATTCAATAAATATTTGAATTTAATAAACTACAACATTGATGAATTATTATTACATAAATTCATATTAAATTATCATTATTGTATCATAAATTACTAACGTCGTCCTATAAGTGACATCTCTAAACTTGGTGAACTCTAACCATTGGTACTAGGCCATATTAAAACAGAAAATGAGGTACCAAATATATTTATAAAATACTATTCCCTCCGTCCCACTTCATTAGTCGCTCTTTCCTTTTCGTCCGTCTCATTTAATTGTCCATTTACCTAAAATGGAAAATTAATCTCCACTCATTAATAAAATACTCATTTACTTTATCTCTACTCGCATTGGTTATTGTGTTAATCTCAAAGGGATTAATCAACTGGGACGGAGGGAGTATTAGTTACTTGGATTAGAACTTATTAATAAATCTTTTTCAATAGGTCATTAAAACTTTAAAGTATATTTTGTCTAAAACCTAACTAGGTTGCAGCCGACCTAGCCACCTAGTCTTTTCATTGTTTAGGTAACAACCTAGTCTAAATCGAAACAAATTTCTTTTTTCAATTTATGGAGATTATATATAATTAACTCGTATATTATAAAGCAAAAGGTTTAAATATATTTCGAACAATGCATATATTTTTAAATTTATTCCAAATTATTTAAATATTTCAATAAATATCTAAATTATTAAAAATTATGTAAATATATCCCAAACTATTTTTTCCGATCAGCATAAATCCAAGTCATACATAATGAACAATCATACTGAACATTTAAATCCAAAATTTAATTTGCTGACTTGGATTTCTTAAAATATATATACTCAGCTTTTCGTTGATCGAAAAAAATAGTTTGTGATATATTTGTATAATTTTAAATAATTTTGATATTTATTAAAATAATTTGGGATAAATTTAAATAAATGTATATTGTTCGGGATATATTTGAACATTTTGCCTACTATTAATCTCTTTGTCTCATTTATTATAGTTATTCCACTTAGACAAATCGATATAATTTTCGCATAATACAAATATTTATTCAGTTAATGCAAAAGTAAAATTTGCAAATTAACTTAATTTAATAATATATATAATTTTAAACTTAAATATTTTGGTGGAGGCTTCAGCAGTTCACGCTGAACCAAATCCAAAATCCCTCACCGAACATAAATTATAGTTTGATTTAAAAAATTTCAACTAAACTAAACTAAATTGTAATTAAAATTATTTTTCAATCGAATTAAAATCCCTCAAAATCATCACTACCATTTAATGCAATATATAGTTAAATTTTACTTACCCCTACTCCTATTAGCATATATCACGTGTGGTGCTCGTAATTTATGTGATAATTTCACAAAATATAAAATAATATTTAAAAAACAGCAAATAAGTCCCGAAAGTAAGATTGAACTAGATTATTGTTAAGTATTTTTTATTTTTTTAATTTAGGAGTTAATATCTAAGGATTCTCAAATCTTAATCAATATATTTGATATTGACGAATTGAGAATTTTATTGTATTTTGAGTTTTAAATTGAGAACTTTAAGATATTTGAGGTATTAAATTGAGAATTCTTAAAATAATAACAAAGCTTTCAAATACTAGATAGATTGAAAACACTCCTATTATCTTCTATGTTAATGTGAAATAAATTAATGTTGTTTCTAAACCTATCTATAAGACTATAACCTCTATTTCTAATAAAACAATAGGGTCATGTAGCCTAATTAAATCAAAAGAAAGACCTAGGGTTTGGGTATTTAGATGTTTCAATTCATCAGTATTATTTCATAGACAATAAATGAAGTCTGCCTATTTTAAAAATCTACTTTCAAGTTGGCATTGAATTTGCTTAATTTTAGCCGGCAGAGCATGCACAAGAGATAAGTCACACATAAAATATTAAGTATGATAAATACTCATACTTTCTTCAAATTGGGGAGTTTAATCGAGTCAATTGAATCGAGTATGAGTTTGCTTAATTCAGTGCTGCAAAAATCAATCTAATTTGTGGTTTAGACTAACTATTATCCATATTGAAACCACTGAATTCATATCTTTAAGCGGACCAATGTTTAATGGCTCAATTTACATCGAGTTGAGCAAAATATTGTTGTGCTTAAATTTGATTCGTTTAATAATATTTTAATAATTTGATCCAATTTTCTTATTTGGTAATCCCTCCGTCCTGTGCGAATAGTCCCTTTTGTTTTCAGCGCGAGAATTAATAGTTGAGTGTAAAATGAGTTAGTGGAATTGATATTTTATTGTTGAGTGTGAAAAAAATTATCATTTTTAGAAATGGAACAATTTAATTGGGATACCTGATTTAGTAAGAGGGCATATTTTATTGGGACGGGGGTATTATTTTTCTGTAGTAAGTTACAATTACACTTACTACAAAATATTTTTGCCAAAATATTTTAACTCTCTTTTTGACTCAATTTACTCATGTGAACCACACATTTCGAATTAAATTGGCATCTCTAATAATAATAATTGGTATATACTAAATAAGTAATTAAACAATTATATATATTGGACAAAATAGTCGCTTAATATACAAATATACTATTTCACACTTATTATATTAATTTAAACGGAACAAAAACTCTTGGATCTCCCCTTACGTTGGAATCACAGTCTCACATTGTAACGCAATGTTTC
This sequence comes from Plectranthus barbatus, assembly GCA_026898455.1. Lineage (NCBI taxonomy): Eukaryota > Viridiplantae > Streptophyta > Magnoliopsida > Lamiales > Lamiaceae > Plectranthus > Plectranthus barbatus. Next base: position 191,031 of record JAPKLW010001344.1, on the reverse strand, counting down.
ATTAATAACAGATATAATGATATAATAAAATCCGATGAACAACCGCTCTGTTACATTTTAACAAATTTCTATGTAAACTAATTATTTGAAGTTAAATCATACTAAATTTTGTAAGCATATATATTTATTTTTTTAAGTATATAAACATGTTTTGGATTTATATGATTTCATATTTTTATGATTACATTTTTAAATAAAAATATATAAAATAATAAATATTATTTAAATCTTAAATTGAAATTCCCTAACAACTCACATCAACTTCTTCACATTTTATAACAAAAATTTAATTATTCTTTAATGGGATCTCTCTATATATAATTATTATTACTATCATACAAAAATATTCACTACCCACCTCCGCTGTCAAATATTAATGTGCCCACCATTAATACCGTAATATAATATTGATGATTGAATCAATTTTAATTATTATTACAATAAATAAGAAGGAAGGAAAATAGTTGATTGATTATATTTCTTCTAATAATTTAAATAACTGCAACTTATCTCCACTAAATCTAATTGAACGTGGGAAGGTGGTTGAGTAGTGGATACATCCACTACTGACTCTTCGTTAATCTTTGGAGAATTTTCGATTCAGGACTTAAAAAATAGTTAAATTATTAATTTAAGACCCGAAAGATGATATGTCAATTCAGGACCCGAAAAATTAAACAATTCTCTATCCAGGACCTAATATTAAGAGGAAATGTTTGAAAATAGCCAAAATTGTTATTTGAAAACCTTAAATAGCCACTATTATAGTTTCATTCAAGAAATAACCAAAATCATATAAACTGTTAGAATTGTCCCTACCATTGATCTAATATTTAGAATGTTTTTGAATTTTACTAATTTTTATTTTTCATATCTTATTATTACCCAATTAGTTGTAGAAAAATATATTTCATTAATTATTGCCTTTTCACTTTTAAAATTATATTTATAAAAAAAACTGAGTAAATGTTAAAATAATATAATTCGAGATTGAAGTGGGATAATTGAATTTATTATTACGAATTTGTGAAAAATATGTGATTTCATTTTACATAAATTTTATTGATTTATTTTTGCACAAAGTATAATGAAAAAAATAAATAATTTGCCTTTGCTGCTTCGTTTGCAATTCGTTTGTTTGCTTTATTAATGACTTACACTTTTAAAAATTTTCTTAATTTAATCTCATTTTTCATGTGCAACACTTATTCTATAAATAAATGAAATAATCGTTAATAAAATTTTAAAAATTATTTTGCTAATAAATTTTTGGGACATCAATATATAATATTTTGATTTCTTTTGTTAAAATTTATTTTTAATCGTTGAATCATTATTTTCTTTAAATTTATTTTTATAATCATTTTAATAATAAATAAAAAATATATAAATAAAGACTTAAAAATTGCTTAATACTATTTACGCCTAATTTGTGAATTCATTTCATGTATTTGATTAAATTTTATTAAATGCAAAAAAAAAAAAAATACATACACATTTTAGAAAAATGAAGAAATTTGTTTTCTATTTGACTGGTTAGTAACATATGAGATTTATATTTAAAAGTAAGGGTATTTTAAGAAAATGGTCATTCCTTGAATATGTACATAAAAGTGGCCATTTAAGGTTTTTATTTAAGGAGAATGGCTATTTAAGATTTCCACTCTAATATTAAGGTCCTGGATTGAAAATTGTATGATTTTTCGGGTCCTGGATTGAGAATTTTTGTGATCTTTCGATCCTGAATTGATATCTGAATCGATAAAACTCCTTAATCTTTTCTTTCCCCCTACATAAATCTGCACAAAAACTAGACCACATTAACCATATTTCTTCAACCTTACAACGACAAAACCATGTCTGATTCGGAATCCAGTACTGATCAAATTCCAGAGCTCTCTCTAAAAGTGGCGATCAACAAACAGAAATCCAAGGTGCTATTCGCAGAAGCCGGCAGCGACTTCGTCGACGTTCTGTTAAGCTTCCTGACGTTGCCGTTGGCCAAGATCATCAAAATTCTTGAGGATCACTATGGCAGCAATGCGCCCATCGTTGGAAGCCTAACCTCTCTGTACAGAAGCGTTTCGAATTTGGATGGCCGCCATTTTTGCGTGGAGGGTGCGAAGCAAATCCTGCTGAATCCACGAAGCTGGAGGGAAGCCGAGTGGCGTAGACTGAAACTTGATGTTACGGATCCCCAGCCTGCGGAATACTTTATCTGTGAATCGGAATTTGAATGTGGATACATAAGCATGTATTGTGATGTGGCTGAGTGCGGCGCCTGTGGAGGGCTTTTGAATATGAGTTTGTATTCAGGTGATGGTTATCCAGATGAAGACGATGATGATGGTGGAGTTTTCATGAAGAAGGAGTCGACTTTCGTAGTCACTGATGATCTCCGTGTCGTCCCCGTCGTGTCTGGGTTCTTGCAAACGATCGAACGTCTTGGCATTGCAGACGCTGATGAGGCTGAGTTAACTTGTCTGAGTTTCGGCATCGATGACGTGAGTTTTTTTTTTTTCGTCTTTTAAAACAAAAATTTTAAAAAATCAGTATTGCGGTTTGGATTATTAGATTCATATTACTATATTTTAGACTATTTTATGATCCAATCTCCTTATTTGATACTACCTCAGTGATATTTGTGAGTGTAGTAGATTTAACTTTTTTGTTGATGTAAATTTTTTTTTTTCATTTTAAAAAATGTGACTAAACAGATGAAAATGAAAAAATGAAACTAAGGGAGGATGCATATTATTTTTCTGTAGTTTAATAAGTTGGGAATAAATTCTTTTGTTTAGTTAATTTTGGGCCAGGTTTTTTTTTAAATTATAATTGGGCCATTTTTTGGGTCATGCTTTTTTTTTCCTTCTCTTTTTCATTTAACTAAATTTCAGCTACATTTTGAGAAATAGATCTAATAATTTAATATAGTCAATCCATTTTACTTCATCCTTTTATTATATTATCTAAGTTACTATTTTAGGAAATTTTAATTATATGGTTCAATTTCCTTATTTGGTATTATTTTTCTGTAGTAAAGTTACAATTACACTTTTTGAACAATCTTGAAAATGAAGATATAACGAAAAAAACAGAGGTTAAATAATATTTTTAATAAGAGTAATATTAGAAATTTATTTAAATATTTAATATTTTTTTGACAAATATATAGATAAAATATATGATGTTATTTTGTGTGAATAGATAAAGGAACTGCTAAAGCTGTCATTGATTTCATCAACCCCATTGACCGACCTAATATTCAAGATCAGAGTCAGACAAAGATGCACCACAGCAGCAGCAAACTTGTTCCATCTCCCCAGAAACGACGACGAAGCTGCCAACTCCAGAAAGATGATCCTGCATGCAACACTGCATAAATCGACAAACAGATTCTTGTTTGCTAAAGTCAGCCATGATTTCGTGGAGTTCCTATTTAGTTTCCTCACTTTTCCTTTGGGAGGAATCGAGCATCTTATGAGAGGCCAGACATCTCTCAAACCCATCGACAATATATACCATACAGTGGATTTGTGTGGTGGTATCGACCACAAGTATTTCAGGAGTCACTGCACCAGATTCTGTCTGATGATTCCGAAGCTAGCTCATGGTTATGCGTCGGAAAGCCGGATTTTACCTCTCGGTGAAGACGATCCTCCTCGGATCTATTACATGCCAGCACAGTCAAACTCGTTGAATTCTTTCAGGTGGAGTAAAGGGCCTGGTAGGTTTGTGAAGGAGGATAAAATGTATATTGTGAGTGATGATTTAACGGTGATACCTTACAGTGTGTCGTCGAGCATGTCGATTCTCGACAACTTTGGAATCCCGTTGTCGGATGTTAGAGAAACGGAGTTGCACATTGGACTTCAAGAGGTATATATATATACTTAGTTACTTGTTATTAAGAAAAGCAAGACTAATATAATGGGATCGAGTGAGTATTATTTAGTTTGTTGTTTGAGTTGATGAATTGAAGGGGGGTTTTTGTTGTGTTGGTGCAGGCGTTAAGTATTGTGAAAGCTTCTCTCACATCAAAAACAGCTATGACTGATGCTCTTTTGATGAAGGAAGTGCCCCAAGCAAGAACACCAGCCTAAGCAAGAACCATGACTGTTTCTTTAATTACTATATGTTCTATTTTATTTTTAATTCGTCTTTACAATATTATTTCGTTTGAGCTTTCGCAATGCCAATGACAATTAATCATATTTTGTGTTTGTTTATTTCGTTACAATATTATCTACTCTTTTTATGCAGTTTGATAATTTAGGTTGCAATCCATATATATGATACATTAAGAAATGGCATGATTGTTTTTTTCAACTCATAAGCAAAATCTAATATAGTAATAAAATCATTTCATTTCAATATATGTATATCTTAACTAAATTTCAACAAGAAACCCAGATTTTGGCCTTGGCGCAGCAAAAAATCCCCGAATTGGCCTCACCGATTATCAATATGTTGCAATGCATTAAGCTTCTTGAATGTAAATATACTAACTTTATATATACAATCTATACTCATCACCCTATATTTGAAATGTTATGCAGCATAATAGGTATGTATATCTGGCCTTTTCTTTTTCTTCATTTGAATAAAGATAAATGTTTTCACTACTGCGCTTCTAGTAGTATTCTTCTCACACAATTATCATCTTCATAAACGCAATTGTGTGACATGGAGTAATATTTATCCATACGGAACACTGTACATAAGAGTGAAAAACCTTTTCTTGTAGCTTCACCTCACCTCCACGATCTTTGACATGTGGATAAGAATCATTGGATGCTAAACTGTAACATATTCATACCCTTTTTATATTTGTCAATTAGAGACTAATATTAGCAATGTTTGTTCGTCTAACTGATCCACACACGACAAAAACAAGGTTAGTTATGTCACAAACAGGGACCTGAGATCATCTTCTGTTAATTTCTCCATAGCCAATGCATGTCCGCCCACCGTGCTGCATCAAATAAGAAAGAAGATTCAAACACAAGGAAATTAATTAACACAGTTTTTATCATCTCATGTTTATCTAAATAAAAGTCAGGTTAGTGATGAGAAGAGAATGAATATGAATGTAATGTACCCCTCAAACACTGTTTCCTTCTTCTCCTGCATCGCTAAAATCCTCTCTTCAATGGTATTTAAGGCAATAAATCTCACAACCCTTGGATAAAATGGATATAGAAAATTAGGACCACATCATACACATACATATAAAGGTCAAAATATCAATTTTTAGTACAAATTTAATATCAACTATCCTCTTTCTCAATAAAATTAGGGGTGGCAATTCTTGACACGATCCGTTAATCCGACACGAATCCGCACGATAATAACGGATATGGATCAAGGCTTATCGGATATGGATCCTTATCGGATCGACACGATAAGGACACGAAAATTTCGGATTGGATTCGGATCGGATACGGATCGGATCGGATTCGGATCGGATTCGGATATCCATTAAGAAATTAATAATATATATATATATATATATATATATATATATATATATTATTTTTCTATCAAAATTTGATAATTATTATATCAATAATCAAATACTATCAAACTAGGTTAGATTTTTTTTTTCATTGTCCCTCTCACGCAGCCCCCCGCCGCACATCTCTCACTCTCTTGCCCTTCTATCGCACCGCAACAACATCTTGCCCGCCGCCTCACAACCTCTCACTCTCTCGCCATTCTATCCCACTATAGCAGCATCTTGCTCCTCACTCCGCAGCAGCATCTTGACTAATGTAGGTTTTGTTTTTTTTTTTCTTGTTATTTTTCTTCCATATTTACTGAAGCTTAAACTGTAATTTTCATTTTCCACACATAATAATGATGGCATTTAATGTTTCTTCAAGAAAACTAGGATTGCAACCTGTTTCTAATTATGCTCGATGCAATCTTGTTTATATATATTATATTTAATTGTAAATCTAGAATTTGGATTTGATTTTTCTTGTATTTATGTGAGATTTTAGGTGAACTTTAATTGATTAGTTTATGATAGAGGGGGTGGCCTGAGATGCAAGTTTACAAAAGGGGGCCACGTGGAATTGCAAATTATAGGGATAACTAATTAGATTCCAGAAGGGGTAGTAGCAAGGTCAGATGCATGAGTTTGTTAGGTTTGTTAGATGGGTGAGAAGGTGAGTTAGAATAAATGGCTTGACGAAGTGAGGGGGTATATTTTGGGTAATTACAGAATCAGCAAGCTGATTGGGCTTAGGAGAAGGCTCTGTAATATTCCTAATAGTTATCTTTCATATTATTTCCTTTCAATAAAAGTTACTGCTTTCATTCACGGTTCTATCAGTTTATGGACAGTGGGCGAAAGTTATTTTAATTGATTAGTTTAATTTGCCAAATTTTGTTTTGTATGTTGAAAGACAGCTTGATTTATATTTTAAGTTAGTCGTGGTTTGTCATTTGTCTTTGAGTGGAACTTATACTTGGTACTATTATTCATGTTTACACAATTTGTACATGCACTCTGCTTATTTAGTATCAAATTTATACATTTATTTGTTCTAATTTTCAGATTTATGGACTCCAACAATTTGGTGAGTGCTAGCAATAGCGTTGATGAAACTCAAAACATCAACCCATACAAAGTTGTGGATTTAGAAGACGATTCAACTCCAAGTGCAACAAAGATACTACAGAAGAACAAAAGAAAACAAAGGTCAGGAATCTGGGAACATTTTGAAATTATTTCATCTACTACTGATGGTGTGAAAACTTGTCGATGCAAATACTGTGGACATATTTATCCTAAAGTATCAAGTAAGAATGGAACTGGAAACTTGAATCGTCATCTAGAAGCATGTACAAGAAAAAGCACAAAAGATGTTGGTGAAATATTGTCTAATCCTCGCATTTCTAAATTTGACAATGAAAAATTTAGAGAGTTATTGTGTGCTGCGGTGATTGTTCATGATTTACCTTTCCGATTTGTTGAGTATGAGCGCATTAGGGCTATTTTTCAATATCTTCGGTGGGATGTGAAGCTCATTACTAGAAACACAGTGAAGGCTGATATTTTAAAAATGCATGAAAGAGAAAAGATAAAGATTAAGAATATATTGGAAAGGGCACCTGGTAGATTGAGCTTAACTTCTGATTGTTGGAGCTCACTTACCACAGATGGTTATATTTCTCTTACATGTCATTTTATTGATGAAGAATGGGTCTTGCAAAAGAAGGTGTTGAACTTTTCTCTCATGCCTGCTCCTCATACTGGTGTAGCATTATCCAATAAATTGTTTTCGATGTTATCTGAATGGGGTATTGAGAACAAGATATTTTCTTTGACATTGGATAATGCAGCTTCAAATAATGTGTGTGTTGATTTGCTACAATCACAATTGGTTTTGAACAATGCACTTCTTTGTGATGGTGAGTTTTTCCATATTCGTTGTTGTGCACATATAATCAATTTGGTTGTTCAAGATGGTTTAAGGGATATTGATGCGGCTGTGGAAAAAATTAGGGATAGTGTCAAATATGTGCGAGGATCAGCGATGAGGAAGCAACGGTTTTTAGAATGTGTAAGTAAGGTGTCTTTGTGTAGTAAGAAAGGATTGATGCAAGATGTACCTACTAGGTGGAATTCTACCTTTTTGATGTTGGATAGTGCTTTGTACTTCAAGAAAGCTTTCTTGAATTTCCAGTTGAGTGACCCCAATTATAAGTATTGTCCTTCTACAGCTGAATGGGATAAAGTAGAAAAGATCCGTGGTTTTTTGGGTTTGTTTTATGATGTCACAAACTTATTTTCTGGAAGTAAGTACCCGACATCAAATTTGTATTTTCGGCCAATTGTTATGTGTTATGCTTCATTGAAGAAGAGTTTGGATAGTGAAAATCCATGGATTAAAAGGATGGCTGCCCTTATGCTTGAGAAGTTTGAGAAATATTGGTCAGATTTCAGCATGATCTTGACCTTAGCTGTTATCTTTGATCCTCGGTATAATTTATGGATGTTTTTATTGAATATTTTGGATGTTTGAACTAGTGATCATGAATGTAATATTTTGTTGATTGTAGACTAGAATTTGAGATGTTTTATTGCAGATTTTCGAACTAAAATGTTTCATTGCAGATTTTTTTCAAATTATTATGGTTTCTAGCAGATTTTATTGGATAATATTTTAATTTAATTATTGTTATCGGATCGGATATTTATTGGGTGTTTATCGGATCGGATATTTATTGGGTCTTTATCGGATCGGATAACGGATCGGATAACGGATTGAATCGGATCGGATAACGGATCGGATATGGATTTGAGCCTAACGGATTGGATACAGATACGGATTAAGCCTTAACGGATCGAATAACTAACGGATCGACACGATAAGGATCCGATCCGCACGATTTGCCACCCCTAAATAAAATGGTCAAATTATTAGAAACTATTCAAATATAGATATAATCTTTTAGCGGCGACAGAAAGCTGACGGTACTCATCGAAACTCCATGTCATTTAATAAAGTAACACATCATTTATTAAAATGCTAAATGTTTAATAAAATGACATAGAGCACCGTCAACTTTCCGTCGCTGAAAAAAATTCTATCGTATATTTGAATAGTTTGACCGTTTAATTGAAAAAGAGAACAAAAGATACTAGTTTTGAAAAAATACACATAATTTATACTAAAATTAATGTTTTGGCCTATACATAAATCACACTATTAAAGAATATAAGAATGGTCAAAAATGCATACCTGGTTGGTTTGCATTGGCCTATCCGATGTATTCGTTCTTGTGCCTGTCGATCCATACCAGGATTCCAACAGGGATCCATCAAAAACACCTGGTGATATCAAAATTACACTCATATTTGGAATGCATGTTGAAAGAGATATGTTGAAGCAACATTAGAGGGCACAAAAAAAGATCAAAGACATCACTGCTGATATAATTAATCACTTTTTCATTTTTGGTATGTAAAAACAAGAAACACAAGATTCTTACATGTGATGCTGCTGTGAGATTAAGGGCAACACCCCCTGTTTTTAAGCTCAACAAAAAAATTCTGCAACTAGGATCCTCATTAAATTTTATGACAGCAGCATCTTTTGCTCTGATGGACATGGACCCATCTGACTGAACACAAGGTACTCCAGACTACCAAAAGAGAAATATAATCAGTACGCAGTTTTTCCTTATTACATCAAAACACCAGACACTTTGCTTTTTAACATAAAATCTACCTTTTCTAGGGCGTAACGTATAAGATCCAGAAAAGAAGGGAACTGACCTTGGCAGAACCATCTCTTTCCACCATAAATCTAATTTCTTCCTTCTGCAGCAAAATAGACAAAACGAGCATATGCCACAGGATTAAAGAACTTACTAAGAAAGCAACACACCCTCGATGGATGAAGTAAAAGTAAAACCTCTCAACACATCCTTGGAATGGATGTTCATAAGTTATTCAACTAAAAGTGTTAGCAACATAGTAAATCATCACAAAGAAAATAAATAAGAAATGTAAAGGAAAGGAAAGAAGAAGAAGACAGCGTCAATATTAATCACATATCTTCAGGAATGGATGTTCATCAGTTGCAACATGTCAAATTCTTAAAGGTAATAGAATTAAAAATCATCGGAAAGAGAATAAAAAAGGGCTAAAGAAAAGGTCTCAGTAACATCTTTCACCCTTGATTATATTTAAGCATTCAAATCCAACATCCGAAGGAAAACATTTTAACTTAACAGGAATACATCAATGTGAATGTTGCAAATATCAAAGAAATACCTAATAAATTTTTTTTTTCACAATTTCCAGTTCAAGGAGTATGTTTCCGTTTCATATTAAGAGATCTCATCATGATTCATCTTCAACAGAGTACATAGAAATGTTCAAGAGAGACAGAGAGACAAGCACAAATTTTTGCAGCAAAAATGATATGGAAGTTCCAGTTTCACAATTTCAACAACTATTTTCAGATAGCAACTAAATATTCCCAAATAAACTGAGATCCTAAAAACAACCCCAGTGTTCTTATAATAAATTTAGATTATCAAAATGAATAATGTTTACACAAAAACTTGTGTCAAACCATTACACAAATAAGATAGTGGATCCAAGTAGTAAAATAGTGCTTTTCAGACACCTGGTGCTAAGATTTATGAAATCTGGTGACATTATTTCACATCATGATGGACCAAGTATGGGATTGGAATTGGATCCGAGTATGGGGATCCATCCAACGGATTTGACTTATCAGATGGTCTAATAGTAGAGCGCAACATTTAACCGAAAACAGAACACCAAACATAGGAACACAAATCTGCCTATCAGAAAATTAATCGCAGAAAAGTGAAAATATGATGCATGCATCGTAATTTATATTCAATTCGATCAAATTTCCTTTTCATTTCCTTTCTCTCATCCAAGGGGTGAGGGAATGTTTGGAATTGCACATACCAAAGCATTTATCTTTGTGCTTGTCTGAAAGTTGTTTAGATGAATTCTATTCAAAATACTTGATGATCTAAATCCTGGAATGGTTTTTTGTGGCTTTTTCTTCTTCCCATCTTTGTTGGAGGTGTAATCTACAGTTATTTTCTTTGAACAAGAAGGGCACAAGTTTTCTCCGACTTTACTGCTAAAATCAATTAAGCACTGGTTGCAGACAATGTGCCCGCATGATGTCACCTGTTGTGGAGCAAAATGAGCAATCAGCAGGATCTCAAAACAAATACAGTAGAATGAAAATAAGAAAAAAACCTAATGACGATGGAAAAATGGAAACACAAATATTACACTAACTTACAATATTAAGCAACAAACCAAATAAATCCATAAAAAGGTTGATGAATTGAAAATATGTAGAGCCGACTAATAAATGAAATAATGACTGGAGTAGAATGTGATCAACAGTATCGTTTTGATATACATAAGCTACACCGCCAAGAAACTAGTGTGCAACATAATCTAACCTAAAACTTGTGAAGAATGCTTCCATTTTTTAGAACTCATTACTACTCTGTTTCAAACAACATGTAATCTATGCGATGCTTCAAAGGACAAATGACTCAAACATCTTCATTGACTACTGAACTTTCAATATGCATTATGCAACATATTCAGAAATAAAAATACCAATTAGCATCATAAATCCTGGGAACAAAGATATGCATTAAGTTTTTCTCGTAGCACCTTGTGAGCTAAAGATGTGGATACTGGATAACCAAAAACGTACAACTGGAAAAATTGTACAGTCTAGCCAGAAATTCCAATGCTAGGGAGTACAAACAATTACAACAAATAATATTCAACTTACCACAATTTCTTCTTCAGGGTCATCACATACACCACATTTTATGTCGCTTCTTGTATCAACTGCTTTTCCTTTCTTCATTGAACGAAGAGAATATTCCACAAGGTAAGGATGATCAACTGCCTGCATTGTAGCCGAATGAATTAAAAACACCAGGGCATTGGCAGACTGAACTATACATAATAATAGCATCTAATCATCACAGTAATTATCAGTCAACAGTTTATGAGATCAATCAATCCTAATGAGAAAGTGATATTGAAAACAAAAATTATTATGCTGAAATCCAAAAGCAATAGACTTAAAGAACCGGAGTGACTATGATATGCAGTGACTCATTGGATTAGGGTTAGATAGATTTTATTTGATTTGACTGGGATTAGATTACATTTTTTTCATTATGCTATTGCTATTTCCAAATTTTTCAGGGATATATTAAATAGATTAGATAAGGATAGATAGATATCCTGATAGATTAGAAGAAGGCAGCATCATTTAGGGAGGATCAAATAATAACCTGGCAGAGGAGTGCCAGTTGACCAACTATGTCAATATAGTTATTCATGATCGTTTCTGTCACATTGTATCTGAAATTAAGACAATATACAACAACAAGAGTGAACCTTTATTCAATAAACAATACTGTATCACTAACTTCTAATAAATATTCCAGATCCTGTAATAACAATGTAGAAATGTGAACCACAACAATCAGGAAACGGATGTGACCAGATTTTCATTCCTAAATGACAAAAGGTAATGTAATGCAGAAATCTACTAGGCCAACAAAAGCTTCAATAAGCTGGGCAGGCACGCATTAAATTAGGGGATAACAGGCTTTTTGACTATTTCCAAACAAATGAAACTCCTTAGCAATAGTAGACAGAATATAGGTATGTCTTCAAAAGCATAAGCTCCTACACAAAAAAGTTGGAAAGATATAGTTCGAAATAGATGTCATACATATCGAAATGTGCTTTTGTCCGGTAGTACAGTGCAGTGTAATAGTCTTCTTCAACCAAATCCAGAAAATCCCGTCTCACGGTAACCTGAATCGGAGCAGATGTGCAGCATAAAGAAATATTGAAACAAATTCAATAACGACATCAAATTTCTTAACATGAAAAGCATACAATTTTAGGTGGAATTGCTAGATCAGCTGCTCTGCCCTCTTTCGTACGTCTTAGAAGGTAGTTTTTCAAGATTTTGTGCTTTAACAAAAGCATAGCACCTCTGTCTCCCCCCCACCGTTTAGGATTTATTAATGGTTTGCCAAGATACTGAAAGAATGAAAATGCTGCAGGGTCAACTTCACATCATGCCTAAAATACAAACACGGCAGGAAAAAGATAAGTTCTGATTATATTAATTTAGCTGTACTCACTTTATACCACCAACAGAAGTGCCGTACAGTTTCATGAGAACATTCATGGCATTCTATTGAGGCACTGCACGAAATACAAGTGTTCAAACATTTACGGTGCCAGGTACAACTGGATTTACAATTTAGCACAAAAGAAACAAAAACAGGTCACAGAAAATGGCAACTCTTCCATCATGATTTTAATGGACTCGCCGTCTTAGCTACTTATTTAAACAATGAATGATACTGCATATAAATAGACATTTTTTGACAAAACTCACTGACTCTCGTATTAAAAGTAATCTAAGGTAGAGACTGGGGAGGTAAGGTGAATGTTCCAAAGACTTAACCCAGGGGGACAGATGCAAATAATCCTCCCATGTAACCATAAGACATCTCATTCGATATTACAATATAGAAGGAAAAGATTATTTTTTTTAATTCTAGAAGGAAAATATTATTATTTACTCAATGTGTCTTTCAAGTCCTCATATTCACAGGAAAACAACTGTATTCATGAGAAAAAGTTCACTACTTCTACCCTCCTGTCCTTCAATCTGACCGTCATACCAACCTGCTGTCAGTTTTTCCTTGTCCACTAACTCATTCAAGGCTTTGCCACATACATATCGTAGCAAACATACCGACTTAATTACAGAAATTCAATGATAACAAGAAACTCCGATCTGCCAGAAACCAGCACTCACTTAGTACTGGCTCACAGGTAAAAAAAAAAAAAAAAAAAGAATAAGTTCTCAAAACAAGAGGGGCATGATTTCTATGGTACATATTGAAAATTATCGTTAGATTGGACCACACATAACAAATATTGGTCTGATATATATATTTTACATTACAGACTCTAAGGAATAATACTTTACACATATACTTGATCCCTGACTTGTTTTCCTCACTTCATTGGGTTATTTATTTACTTTATTCTCTCATATCCTTAAGCTATACCTGCGATTTAGCACGTGGCAATTGCAGTCTTTGCAGAAATAATAGGAGTAAGGAACTATACGGAGAAAGTGCACCTGAAAGGAATTGCAAATCCGTCAGTATTGTGAAAAAAATTCGAGGATAATAATCTTCAACAATAACTTACAAGGGAATAGAGCTCGCCCACATTATTCTGGAGGGGAGTACCAGTTAAGGCCCATTTATATCTTGATTGAAGAGCGAGAACAGCTTTAGTTGTGCTGCCACTTCTTTGTTTAATAAAATGAGCCTGAGCAGAAAAAATAGTAAATCCACAAAGAAGTAATTTATTTTGTTTCTATAGAACACAGGTGCACAGAGATAATGATAGGACATTGGATGGCCTAGATTTCCATAAAAATCGTACTGAATTGAAGAAAAGAATAACAGAGTGAGAATAAGAAATAAACAATGTTCATTGCTAAAAAATGGATCGATAGCCTCTGTGTTAATGAACAGAAAAATTAATAAATAACGCAGGAAGATATGGCATATATTTTTTATATATCACCTAGTAAAATTGAGTTTTTCACAAAATGAAATAAATAAATGAACATACATCTTCATAAATTGGATAAATAATGTGTTACATGCAAAACCAGTTGTGTAGATATCCACCACCAGCATTTGAACATAAGAAGAGGAAGTTAGCACCCCAAACCTAGATCCTGACCAGCTTTCAAATTAAATAGTCTTGTCTCCCATAAAAGTAAAATAGATAGAATCATAGGAAAAACTTAAAGGATATCAGACTACCTCATCCAAAACGATACGCTCCCAAGAGACAGAGTGCAAAATAGATTTTTCCTTGGATTCTTCATCACTATTTTTCTTCCTTGTATAAAGCTTAATATCTGACAAATACTTGTCGAATGATATCTTACGCGAATCAATTCCCAGCTTACCACGATGAAAAGCACGGGATAAGCACCAATATTTCCAGTGAGTAAACATCTTATCACAATAAAACAATTTTCTGCAATGCGGACATTCCACTTTAGGGGGCAACACATATTTTCTGAATTCCACCTCAACAGTTGAATATGTTGTTATAACAAAATCATAATCACAAATCTGATAAAGGTTTTTCGCCCGGTTGACACCATGATAGATAAGCACCTTGGTACTTCCTTCTAAAGTGGACCGACCGATCTCTCTTTCCCACTGCTTCACAGCTACTGTGGGGCATATGACAATTGTTCCCTTTACTGGCAGCAACTGTTCCTTTCTTGAGGAACTGGATGAAGAGGAGATCAAGTCATGCTCAGGAATTCTCCTCGAAATACTTCTTTTCAAAAGAACAAGTGCTATTGCCTGGAGGGTTTTGCCCATTCCCATCTCGTCTGCAAGGATGCCTCCCCTGACAGAAGACTCCTCTTGCTTCAAAGCCCAAGCTAACCACTCCTTCTGGAATCTTATCAGTGGCATTATCAAGTCATCTGAAGGCTCAACAGCTTCCATTGCTACTTCATTCTGATCTATCAAGTCCATATCTGTTTGCATATTTTCTTCAATCCATCTATTGTTTTCCTTTTCTATTACTTGCCACATTAATAGAGGTTTTTTCTTCCTACCCTTCTTTTTCATTCCATCTTTTGCTCCTACATCGCTTGACAAATTGTTTTTACCAGGGTCAATGCCAATAGCAGTTCCATTATCTCCTTCTGTGTATCTCTTCCCCTCGTCTTCCTGAGCATTTTCACTACTCTGTCTTCCCAGTTTTTCCAATAAGTTCTCTTCTGTCCTCTTCGAGATACCATCATTATCACTATTACCACATGCAGTTTCCAAAGCAACCTCCCTCCCTCTACTGGATCCAACTGTTTCAAGCAAATCTTCACCTGAACTCAAGATGCAAAGTCAGTGACACCTCTATATATGTGGGGTTTGGGTTAAGGGGAGAAAGTGATTACACACTAATGAAATATAATTTTTCCTAGACGAATTATAGAACAGTAAGATTGATTCAAGACTGAAAATAAGGAATTACCAGCCGATATAATACTACAATTAGCAAAAAGATGATACACTTTCACAATCAGTTACCCAAGTCCAAACAAGATCTCAATACTGGAGCTCATTGCTACACAACAATTGAGTAAAAGCAAAAGAGTGAGAGAACTGCTCCATACACAAGCAGAACAAGTAAAGTAGATTGTAGGATAATAATGAAGAAATTGAGCTGCATTAAATGCGAACGGAATAAACTACATACATCATTAATTGAGTAGAAATCTTCCAAATATAGGATTACGACTGTGTTTAATGAACGAAAACATTAAAGACAGATTGTGTAAAACTAAAATAATTCAACTGATTTCATCTTCTTTATACAAAACCGAATCCCAACTAATTCTGGACGAGTTCACATGCTAGAATTATTTTCGTCCATTAAATCTCTCTCCTCTGTGCAAAACTGAATCCCAACTATATGGTTTGTTGCCTTTTTTTGGACGATCCAAATCCAATCGAATTATATGGAACTACATGTATAGGTCCAAAGCTCGTTTGCTGCCTTTAATGGATGAAAACTCGTGTTCATTATATTCTGGATAAAAATATTTTCCAAAATATCCTCGGCGCAAAATCGCGTGGCTATTTCCGCTATAAACATTGCTTTACAGAAGAATTTCATTAGGTGGAGTGATGGCCACCGCTCAGCAGCCAGATATTCCGCTCACGCCTGACTCGACGAGTCATTTATCCCCTCCGCGGCGCGGTGGAGGCAGCGGGCCTTCTGTTTATACAGCGAGAATCAAATACCTTCAGAATCACATACCTTCATCACACGACGGACTATAATCAGAACTCCCTCCTCCATCATCTTCATCACACGACGGAATATAATCAGAACTCCCTCCTCCATCATCTTCCTCAGAACTATCCTTGTACTCGACTTTCGCTTTCCCTGCACAATCGCAGTTCTCAGAGTTCACACAGTAACAAACATCGCATTCCACACACCCATACTCAAATCATAAACTAAATTACTACTAAATCGACACGATCACCAATAAAGAGTTTACGCTAAGAATTCAGCAGATATAATGAACTCCTAAATGTCATCATTAAAGATAGGAAGTACCTTTGGAAGAAGAAGCGCCGGAATCATGAGATCGTAATTTCATATTGTGATCGGAAATTTTTTTGCAGAATTGCGAGCATTAGGGTTCGAAAAATTTAGCGGATTGTTTGGTTGAAACGATAGTTGTGGTGTGTTGAATTTGTCACTGAAAAGAAAAAATTAAATAAAAAAGCGCGCGGTTGTGGGAAGGTTATCTAGAAACTTCGTGGCGGGAAAGGCTATTTCTATTCTTGCGCTATAAACGGCCGAGGAAGTGATTGATACTTTTGGACTTTGGTGCGTGGAATTATCATTTTGCCCTTTTTAATTTGAATATGCAATAAATAAAGAGATTTATTTGGATTTCAAACTTGTAAGAGATTGTTATAATTTATTTAGTAAAGCTTGTTAATTAAATAAATAGAATTTAAACTCGAAAGTATTAGATTTCGTGAATAGGTTTGTTAAGTCCAACTTTCTAAAAGTATAAGTTTAGTTACGTTATGAATTTTTTTTTGTATTTTTATTTGTATTAAGTATAATAAGTCTTTGATTATTTTAGTTCGATATAAGAAAGGAATAAACTTGAGAAAATATAGTTTTTTAATGGAGTAACTTGTTTTTAAAATAAAATCTAAAAATCTAGTTTATCCTTAATTAAATTCGTTAGATTCAAAAATATTTGGTAATAATGATCAAAACTCGATTCATTTTCAAATGATTAAAATTTAAGAATTATGATACTCAATTTGACTCAATATCTGAAAAAGATCAAGCTTTTTCAAAATAATTGATAACAAAGTTCGAAGCTTAAGTTGAAAGTAGATTCTCGAAATGTATAGGCTTGATTTATTGTCTAAGAAATAATTGTAATGGATTCTTTTGATTTAATTAGGCTACATGCACTTTTTTTTTTAGAATTAAAGTATAATACTAAATATAATTAAGATGAGTTTATCTTAGATTTGTTAAATAATTAAATGTAAAACTTTCTTTAAATCAAGATATGTTTATTTAATAAAAATATATTTATTTAAATTCATACATTCAAACATCCCGGAAATTTTTAAACCCGTGATCTCTTGTCCGGAGTATTGATAAAGATAACTGTGGGAATAGAATTGAACACGTGAAATAAGAGGTGGGAAGCATTTGAATGACAGGTAAGTTTAGCTGTTAGAAAAGAGCCTAATTCCATCAAAAGGCTATTCATACCGACACCTAATCAACCTGCTAATTAATTCTATTTAATCCCAAATCCAAAAAATCTATGCTATCTACTTACTATATTAAAAGAAAGCAGTCATCAACTGTAGCAAAAACAAAGAAATCCCGCTCATTTTGCATTAAGTCCGCCCAAACTTAAAAAATCATGCAAATTTCTATGTAAATAAAAAATAAAGTAATTCAATATGTGGCAGCAAGGAGAAAATACCGTAGCAGCAAAAAGTCTGCCAAAACTTAACAAAACACGTATAAAGAATTTCAATATTAATTGAGATGACAGCAAAAAGCAATATTTTAGGTGAAAAAAGTCTGCCAACACGCAAAGAGCTATAATTGATGTAAAATTCAAATTCGAAATTTAAGCTCCAAATTCAGTACAATTTAAAATTTCAGAAGTTGCTTATATATAGGCTTTCCATTTATCTGTGTGCCCTGTTAATTCAATGTTTTCTATCTTTAGCAAATATCAATTTGTTTATTTTGGATTGCTTCTCAAGTCTTGCATGCACAAAGCATATTTTCAATTCTAAAAAACTAACTGATTTGCGTTTTTTATTTCTGTGTGCAGAGAATGCATTTATGATCATGGATGTGGTGATTTCCAATTCGAAATTGGAGATAAAGCTCTATTCCAACCTGAAAATCAACAACATAAATATTAGTTGGTAAGTAATTAAAAAAATGTTACTTTTCCAAGCATAAAAATTTAATTTTCTTTTTTTGAAGTCAAAATGAAACTGAGAAATTGAGTAGTCCGGCCGGCGGCAACAAAAGTGATAGTCATATCTCCACCACCCGGACCCGAATCTGCACAGAAAGGGTGCACTTCTACACCAATAAAGAGGTGTTCAACCATCGGTGGATTGTTACAGATCTGTGGTGCGAGAGAGAGAAAAAACTATGGGAGAATGATAAAAGTCAAGAATATTAAGGAGAGAGAATGGAGAAAATAATGTAGGTAATTTCACATAACCATTTTTTTGTTCTACGCATCATTAAAAGAAAAAAGTGAGAAATCTTACAGCAATTCAATCATACAAATTTTTAGCTGACAAATGAAGGAGTAGTGCTATTTGGCCTGACTCTTAAATAAAACATTTCTATTGGTGCAGATTACTTGCATTAAATTAATGTAAATAAAGTTTTAATGTAGTCGGACTATTTTACCCTTTATTTTTAAATGACAACTCTCTCTCTTATTGATCTTCCCAATATATTATTATAGTTACATTACATTTAAGTCTATTTGCTTATTAAAACAATTACGATAATGCTTATACACAAATAATTTATAGATCATAATAATATTTCTTATGACAAAGGAAGAGTAGGTGGTGGGAGTTAGGGGTGAGCAAAAAAACCGAAAAACGAACCGAACCGAATAAATTTCGGTTATTTCGGTTCGGTTATTTCGGTTTTCGGTTCGGTTCGGTTATTTTTTTTGAAAATTTTGGTTTTTCGGTTTTCGGTTCGGTTATTTTTTTTCGGAACCGTAATAACCGAACTAACCGAATTAACCGAAATAATATATATTATTATTATTTTAAATAATATATATATTATTATTATATTATTTTAAATAATATTTTTATTGATTTTCGTTTTTATTAATTTATATATATATATTATTATTATTTTTTAATAATAATAATAATAATTTTCATTTTCATTTTTTATTGATTTTTAATTTTCAAATTAATAATTTCGGTTATAACCGAATTACCGAAAAAAAAACCGAAAACCGAATTAAAATTTCGGTTCGGTTATTTCGGTAATTCGGTTCGGTTCGGTTTCTTTCATTTAAATTTCGGTTATTTCGGTTCGGTTATTTTACGCGCAATAACCGCACCGAATAACCGAATACTCACCCCTAGTGGGAGTCATGACCGGATAGATGCACAATGAAATTATATGGACAAGACCATGTTTGCACGCAATTCGATGATTTTGTGCTTAGTTTTTTTTGTTGGAGTGAGAATGCATATAGATGAATAAAGATGGTTTTTGCAATATATATATAATATGTATAATTAAAACTTTTATTCATTCGAGATCATAACTTTAGATATATATATATATATATATTATTTTTAGTCAAGTCTAAGGAAATTACAAAAATTAATTTTAATAATATATATAATATAGAGGTAGAGGTGAGCAACGGTTGGTTCGGTCCGAAAATCGAACCGAGCCGAACTACCCAAACCGCCAAACCAAAATTTAAAAATTCAAACCGAACCCTTAATTTTCTACAAACTGAACCGAAATCGAACTGCACCGAATTGGCGGTTTCGGTTCGGTTTGGCGACTTAAATCGAACCAAACCAAACTGACGGTTTCGGTTTCAGTTTCGGTTTTAACATAAATTTTTAGTACATTTTAATAAAATACTTAAATTAAAACATATATATTTAATATTCCAACACACATAAACTTGAAAACAATCAAAATTTACCAAATCTCCAAATCTAAATCCACAACTTTAGCAGAAATCTAAGTTCAAATCCACAAATTTATAACTAAACAGCCCAAACCGAACCGAACCTCCATATTTCGGTTAAAACTGAAATCGAACCGAATTTTGACAGTTCGAAAAATTCAAACCAAACCGAATTTAATATAGAAATCGAACCAAATCGAACCGAAACTGCCGGTTTGCGATTTGACTCGATTTTCGATTCGATTTTGCTCACCCCTATATAAAAGGGTATATATTATTCATTAATTTAATTCATACTATTATTTACAATAGCAAACCTCATTAAAGTAATATTTAATAAATTAAAGGGTGAAGATTAGATTTATTTAAGGGTCAAAGTTCTTATTTTACTCTTTTTTTAATAATTATTTAATTTTTAATTGATATTTATATAATTTTATTTTTTTCATTAACTTATTATTAAAATATAAAATATAATTTGAGTTATATATATATATATATATATATATTATATACATTATGTATATTAATAATATTTGTTTTATTTCGTTCATAAAAATAAATGAATATTTATTTTGTATTAAAATAATATTAATCAAATAATAATGATTATAAATTCAGATTTTTTAATTATTTTTTTAAAGAAATCAAATTTCTTGTGAAATTTTAAAATAATAAAAAATCTGAATTATTACTATCATTATTATTTTATAATAATATTTTAATACAAAATAAATATTCATTTATTCATATGAACGAAATAAAATAAATATTATTAATATAAATACTATATCTATAATATATATATATATATATATATATATAACTCAACTTATAATTTTATATTTTAATAATAATTTAATGACGAAAATAAAGTTATATAAATATTAATTAAAAATTAATCATTATTAAAAAAAGAGTAAAATAAGACATTAACAATTTATATAAATTTCACTTTTTTTTAATTACTCCATATTTTTATTTTTAATTAATATTTATATATTTTAAAATAAAAAATGCCACGTCATTTGCCATGTTGCGGTGATGTGGCATCATGTGGCATTGAGTCAAATACCACCTCGGCGCCACATGACACTTAACTGCTTAGTCAGCACAGAAGGACAAATTACCTAACAAAATTATACTTTGGATATAATTCCCTAACAGAAAAACTTGGGATATATTTCCCTAATTTGTAAAAGATTGGAATATATTTCCCTTTTTTCCCTAAACTTTTAAGTACACAAAATGTCCCGGTGCAACGCACGGGTGTAGTACTAGT
>JAPKLW010001344.1:73081-154353 GCA_026898455.1 Plectranthus barbatus | reverse complement strand
TATTACTCTTTTGAATTATGATAAATCTTCCGCTGTTTTAATTTATGTAAATACTTGAAAATCATCAACCACGACTGTAGCGTGCCCCAAAGTTGGGAAGGTCAGTTGGGGGCGTTAGAGTATATTGTAAGGCAATCAACTCATGAATTAAGATTCATGCATAGAATATCCTATTTTTAGTGAGAAGTTTCGAAAATCGATATAACAAGAAATGTATTAATGAAAGATAGGGGAGGCAATATGGCACCACGTAAGGTGTAATAAATAGTTATGGAGTGAAGAAATGGAAGAAGGTAATTTAATTTTAGGGGTAGGTGGAAAGATAGTCCAAATTGCTGAATTTATTGGACTGGATAAAGATTTGAATTTTTTCTTTTTCAGATTAAATTTGGAAAGTTGTGGGTGGTGGGTAGACCCAACCAACAAACTTTCATATATATTTTTTTAATTATTAGTATTTTTGGTGTGTCACATTTATGTGCCTTTCTTTGGTTGACACTAATTATTTGAGGTTTGAATTTTGAAAAATAAATGGTATCAAGATAGAAAGTCAACTAGAAATTATGTAAATGAAGCCACTAAGTTTCAACTTTGACCCTCAAATTTGTATGCTTATATGTTTAGTTTTAAATATTGAGAATATAGTGAAATCATGACTTATGAATTTACATTTTAATTACCAATATTACAAATATTTTGAGCCGAAATTCCTCATAAATATTAATGAAAACTTGTTTTACAAAAATATTTATCAAACAATATAGGTGCCAATTAATTAATGTAAGTTCTATTTGGGGAATTTAACTTCAAGCGTAACGTCATCAAAGCATTTATAGTAATAAATTATTGGCCAAAAATCTACGACTCAAACTTTATTATTCAAAACTAAAAATTGGACTTAGATTTCTAGTTATGATTGATGCTTGGATTCTGATTTTGCTCTTTTAATTATCACCTTCTAGAGGGAGCCCTAGCAAGAAATAATTATGTTTTTGAATCTTGAGATATAAACCAACTCCACTCTATGTTTGTTTATATAAAACTTGGAAAACAAGATTTAGAGAAAATTTCATACAATATATTTCACCGACAAATCTTTCATATCTCCTCGATGATAAATGTTAAAGAAAATAAAATTAGTAGTATCATTACATATGATTGGTTAGTACTTGTAATCAAAGTTATAAAAAATGATGAGTCATGTCAACGTGTGTTACTCTAATTATGGAATTCAAACTCTTATTCAATACTAGTATTTATGTATTACATGTAATACTTTTTATAATTTCTCGAAATTAAGAAATAAAAATTTTGTGACATGCTTTTGATATTGAAAATATAAAGAAAAATGAATAACATATACAATTTGATATTGATAAGCTCGCACTAAAAATGTGTAATTTAGCAGTACTCCTCACTTCTAAGTAGATGGGAGATTCAAAATCGAATCCTCGCGATCATGTGTTCAAACTCATTGATCTATATTGAAGAAAGACAAACATGGAAGAATATATTTAGACATAAGTAGAAGTCAAAAGGCATTCAAGAAAAGAAGCCGAAACAGATAAAGAAGTTGCAACAAATTTTAGCAATGAAGAAATCTGAATAACATTCTTCAAACTCAAAGCAACAACTCTTTTAATTAAGTGGGTTAGTTGAACCCATGTAAACAACTCAATCTTTACTTTTTTTACATTATCTACCATATCTTTTAAGTTTGTTTTTACTCTAATAATATTGAGGCTATTTTTTCCTTTAATTCCAAAATATTAATTTTGAGATAAAGTATTGGAAAAATTCTAAAATACTAGAATAAAAATGAATCGAAGTATTATGATGCTAAAATTTTCTACTACATAATATATCTAACAAAAGATGCGCAACGTTAAATAAAAATATCATAACATTTAAGTTGGAAAGTTGCCCTAAATATGTGGAGATTTGAAGAGTTGAAATGAAAAAGCATTTTAAATAAACTAAATAAAAACTAAGATATGGAAATAAGTATCTAAAAGGGATGGAACAACCTAAAAGGCATAGATTTTTATATGTAATAAAATTAAAAAAAAAAAAGGTTATGATAGATATTATAGGTGATGATTGGTCAAATAACGTGGCTTTTAAGAGATGGATGATTAAGGTGCCTTTTGCCTTTCTCAATTTCACGTGCAACTCATCTTTTCTCCAGCTTTTTACGTTGTTTTCATCATCTTAAAAAAAAATTATTTATTAATAATATAAAAATAAAATATATAATAAATTATTAAATAGAGCCAAATAGTTTTAATTAGGTTGAAATACCGTTCTTACTAGGCCAATATAAAAGTCGATATTGTTAATATCGTAGGATAAGACATATTGCATTCTAGCATATTCAAATTTATCGGACCAAAGTCTAACCCGACCAAGCCTATTTTTGCCCGATTATAGCTAGTGCAAAATGGGGAAAAGTTTGTCGAGACACGGGCAGAGCACTAAAACTGGAGAAAATCACTAGCTTAAAATGACAGCACGCATGTATCATCAAATTTAGAAAGTAACAACCCAGCTCATAATAATTACAAAAAACAAAAGATGTACATTCTATCAACATTTTTTTAATTCTATTTTATAAAAGTTAAAAAGCTAAAAGAAGTAAAGAACATCCATCGAACTTGAGTAACATTAAAAAAAAAAAATGTGTTGTATTCAAAAGACTACATTATATTTACTAATAAACATAATAGATATAAGCAACGAGACTCGAACCCATGACCTATCAACTATAAATTCATGGGAAGGTCTTGGGTTAGGCAGACCTAAACGATTTAGGCGGGTTTTATCCATTAACTCAAGCTCAAACCCATATAATATACCCTAATTGGGATTAATAAACCCTATTTGGGATGGGTCAACCCATTTGGGTAGGATAAAACCCGCCTAAACCGTTTAGGTCTGCCTAACGCAAATTTTTGCCTAAATTCATCATTCCATCACCATGCTACTACACAACACAAGAGAGAAGGATCAAAAGAGATGTATGATTGCTCTCATTGATCAGGTTGTGATTATAACATGTAGGAAACAAAAACACTCCCAACCATAAGATGCTTTCTAAGTTAGAACAATTAACAAAAGCAGGGCTGCTGATCAAGACTTGAAATGTTGAGATCAAACTCAGTTGGGTTCTTGCTTTGGTTGTGAGAGTGGCATGTGATTCAGCAGACCATCAGTCAAAGCAGAAGTGGATGTTAGAGAAGCTTTCAGTATTCTCAAACCCTGCACCAACCAGCTTTGTCTCAACATCTAAACATACAAAAATTGAAAAATATCATTTCTAAGACAATGATCTCAAATCATATTACCTCTTTCAACCCGATTTGCATCTGCACTTCTTTGACGTCATATATTGAAATTTCCTGCTTTTTTAGACTGGAAAAGATTGACACATTACATAAAGGTGTGACAGTTAAATCATCCATCACCTTATAAGTTCGCGGACCTTCAAGATAACTCCCCTGGCCTTTTGGAAAATTAACAGAAGAGAACCTACTGAGATTATCGTAGTTTGCAGGCAAGCTTTCTTCAGTGAGGGGAAGAATGTTGTTTTTGGAAATACAGCCATGACGCAGATTAGGTTTGATTAACCTAGTTTTTATATCAAGAGTCTTGAAATACTCGTCATGTCTGAACTCAGATGTGCTCCGGTATAAGTTGTTTATAGCCTTATTACAAGTCTTACCAGCAAGAAGGTGCTCGACTCCTCCAAGAGGGATATTGAGGAAACTAAATAGGAACTCCACAAAATCTTCCTTAGCTTGAGCATACAATAGCTTACCCGTAGATTTTTGAATCATCAATTTCAAAATCATCTTCTTCAAACTGGGATCTTCTTCGTTCTCAATCTGATCTAGTGAAGTCTCCTGCTCAGATTCTACCATTAAAGAGTTCATCTGCCTTGTCTTATTAAGTATGACGTCCGACAATGGAGTCGGGGAGATCAAGGATGCCTTCAGCAAACTCATAATCTAGCAACAATCATAGTTAGAAAATGAAAAAAGAAAAAGTGAAAGAAGTTGAGAGAGAATAAATAATCACCTCATTGAACCCAAAAGTCACTCTAATTGGTATGGCATTATCTGTTCCTGTAATGCCAAGAATGTTTATGATCCCCAACGGTCCTGCATCCCTCGGCAAGATCTTCAGATCATCGGAGATTATGTAAGATTCTGTATGTTTGGTGAAAACTCCATCACTAGGTTTAGTTACAGAACCCTTTTTAGGTACATAATTTTTCATCTTACAATGAAAGTCACCATTTTGACATTTATGGCAACGATCATAGTACACACTCTTGCTGAGGATAGCAACTTTGTGGGATGTACAATAGAAATATTCAGCAGGCTGAGAGTCATAAATATCAAGTTTTAGGCTTTCATATGTAAGTTCAAAGGAACTCTTTGGATTGAGTAGAGTGAGTTTAGCACCCTCAGTCCAGAAATGGAGGGGATCAAGATTAGCTAAGCTATGATATAAAGTGGTTAAGCTTCCAATGACAGGTGCCTCATCTCCATAGTGCTTCTCCAAAACCTTCACAATTCTTCCCAACGGCAGTGTCAAGAAGCTCAACAATATATCTGCAAAATGACTGTTGGCTTCTGCAAATAATACCATACTAATCTCTTTATTTATCATCACTTCCAATGAAAAGCTATCTTCTTCAGCTTCAGACATTTCGGTTGTTCCACAATTGACGAAATCTGTGCTTGAAAAATAAGCATAGATGATGCATCTATTGATCGTAAATCTAGTTTGAAATCAAAAAAAATTCAGATTGTTGTAAAATCTCAATCCAAATTAACCCGAATAAGCACTCGAATAGGGCATAGCGCTTAAGCGTCTAGATATAATGAGACCTAAGCAGTTTCTAGACAATAATTAATCCATAAATTAATTTATTATTTTAAATATATAATTATTAATATATAAAAACTAAAATAAATACATTATAATTAGTTTTTTAAAAAATATATAAAGGGTTGACTAGATGGCGCCTAACCCGCCTAGTTAGCAACTTAGCCCGAGTGAATAGCAATCGTCCACCTAATGTGCCTAGGCACTGAACAATCCAGAAACGCCTAATGAGATTGATTAATGGATTAAGTAGTTTTGGGTCTGCCCGGGCTAGGGTTGGGTCGGTAAGGTATACCGAAGTTTTTTCGTCATACCGTATACCTTACCGAAATTTAAGGTATGAAAAAAATGATACCATTACCGTACCGAAATTTTCGGTATACCGAAGTTCGGTATACCCTTTTTTCGGTATGGCATAAATGACATACCTTTACCATACCGTTTTTCGGTATTTTCGGTATACCATACCGTACCGTACTATACCGTTCCATTTTTTGGTATTACCGTACCGTACCGTACCGTACCGAAAATTTACATTTATTTTATATTTTTGTTTAATGGGTTGAATTAGTTTTTTATTTATTATATTTAATTTCTAAGGTTTAAATATTTTATTTAATATATTTTTATTTTTTAAAAAGACTTTAGATATATTTTAGTCTTATTATTTACAAGGAATGAAATTTCTTATTAGTATATTAAATATTTTATTTTAAAATAAATATAAAAATAATATTATATTTTCGGTACGGTATATATTGGTATACCGTAAATATTGGGAAATGTATACCGTTACCATACCGAAAGTTTTCGGTACGGTATGATACCGTACCGAAAATTACGGTATACCGAAATTTCGATAATTTCGGTATTTTTTCGGTAAGGTATTTACGGTATTTCGGTATTTTTCCCCATCCCTAGCCCGGGCTGCTACCTCGATTTAGTAAACATTATTCATGCGATTTAGTAAACTCATAATATTCCTAAATAAGCTCGAATCCATGACCTTTTATTATAGGTAAGTGTTTTAACCACGGCATCGTTACAAAGTATGTTCATGCATTTTTAGAAGTATGCAATGCCGGGACTGAGGATTATTGATGTGAAAATATCACGTGGACGGGGAAGTCAATTATCACTAATTTTGAACAAATATTTTTTCAACTCCTAGTCTTAATACAAATTTGTAATAAAAGTTGACTTGCTTGACTTTGTAAACCATTTCAAGTATAGACTCCCATTTCGTTTTGTTCTTCCTAAATTAATTCACATAATAGTAATACGACTAAGCAAACACCAATTTTAAAACCCACAAACCAGAAATTAAGTAAATAATTAAAAAAAGGAAAAAAAAACAGAAGGGAGTAGCGATGAGAAGATTCCAGAATTACCAGAAGCAGGTATATCGGAATCTTGTTTGGAGGAGGCGGAGCGATGGTGGTGTTGAGCTGATGATTACGGCGGAAGAGGAGCGAGAATGTCGCACTGGTTCAAGATCAAAATGCAGGCGATGGTTGAGTTTTTGCCAAAAAGTTTAAGACAAAGTAGTATAATAATTGAATCAACTCTTGCCCATTAAGCTACCGTCCGTGTTGCATCGCTTTTACTTTTCGAATAAGAATAATTTGTTTAAAAAATTACTACCTTTAATTAAAGTCGTAATAAGTTAAAATTCTCTTTTGTAATGAAATAGATAAAGTATAAAATTGTATGCAACATCTAAATAAGCATAGTTAGTGTTGGGACTTATTATTATTATTATTATTATTATTATCTGCTTTGGGTCGATCAAAAGAACCCTTGGTTCCGTTATGTGGACTATTGTCCAAAAGTTAGAACAAAATTCAATTGAGTATTGTCTTGTTTACGATTTTATTCATTTATTATCGACTCAAATTTTTTTTATCGAATACTTTGAAGCTTATGCACTTAATCAAAAATAATCTACTTTAAATGAATTTTTTTAAATTTATATTCATATTTATTATTTTTTAGAAGTAAATACTTATTATTCTTCAACTATAAAATATTAATTCCTAAACTTAATAATTCTTCATGTTATATTCAATTAATAAACTTGCTCACGAGTTACCAGTTAAATATTATAAACTTAAGTACTTCAGCTCATTTAATTGACAAGTTTCACAAAACTATTTGAAGTGTGTTTCAATCGAGCAAGTTAAGTTTTTCGAGGTATATTTTTTTAGTTGAACGAAATTTCCAACTAATCTTTATTCTCATTGTTACATGCATCAATATGATCAAACCAATATTATTTCAAAACTAGATGGCAGATGGTCCAAAAAAATTTTTAGCGTCGATTTGTTTATATGACATTTTTTTTAGTTCTTATTTAATTTACAACTTTAATCAACTTTTGTGAATCTTTTGAAAATAAAATGTTATGCACAATGATTTTGGAAACTGTAAAAAGAAGCGCGAGTTGGTGGAACGGCTCAACCCATACATAGACCTATTTTTAATCTGAGAAATCTATCCATTATACCCTACTCTATTAGTTAATTAAAAAAATATTCTGATATATCATAATGTTTTATTCTATCAATTAAAAATATTCTATGCTATTAAAAATCTCTAATACCCTCGCAGTATTAAAATTATGATGAACCAATATGTTAGATCATACGTGACTTTTATATGGCATGTACATGACATAATCACACATTAGACCAATATTTTAACATCGTTTGTTAACAAAATCAAACATTATGATATAATTCAGTAATAAAAAGATATTAAAATATTTTTCATAATTGACGAATACAGTAACGTATAATTAATAATTTTCTCTTTTTAACTATTTTAGTAGAACAATGTCAAAAATTAACGCAAGTGGCAAAAACTCTAGATTTTAGTCCCAAGTTTACCGGTTAAAAGCGAAGCGGAAGTCTAACTTATTCGCAAATCAATCGTAACTTAGAAAATTGATTAGATTCAAGTTTAATAAGTTAGTCGATTCAGAATATACAACAAATTTAAATGTAGGATAGTTAATAAATCAAGCAGTGTAGCTACACATAAGAAGGGTTGCAGATCAAGATCTTGTAATTCTATTTTATAGAAGTTAAAAAGCTTAAAGAAGTAAAGAACACCCATCAAACTTTAGTAAATTAACTTTATAAAAAATGTATTGTATTAAAAAAGACACATTATATTTATTTATTTTTAGATGTCAAGTGTCCAACAATCAGTAGCGTATCCAGAAACTTAAAATTGGGGTACATTATGTAAAAACTTATATAAATAATATGTAAAAATATTATAAATAATAGTAAGATATATAAATTTGTAAAAGAAAAAAATTATTTTGGGGGTATAAGTGTACCACAAAACCCCCCCTACATCCGCCACTGCGGCAACGATGTATGCATAGTAGATATAAGCTACAAGACTTGGAACCTGTGACCTGGTAATTATAAATTCAGCATTCCATCACCATGTGATATTTGATTTAGTTTCATATCATAAGACAATTTGCAGATATAGAGATTTTCAACTTCTTCAGACTGGAAAAGACTGACACATTACTGAAAGGTGTGACAGTTAAATCATCCATCGCCTAATAAATTCGCGGACCTTTAAGATAACTCCCCTGGCCTTTCGGAAACTTTGGAGAAGAGAAAATGTTGAGATCATCGTACTCGGCTGGCAAGCTTTCTTCCGTGAGTGGAAGAATGTGGTTTTTGGAAACACAACCATGAGGCAGATTGGGCTTGATTAGCCTACTTTTCATATCAGGAGTCTTGAAATACTCATCATGTGTGAACTCAGACGTGCTACGGTACAAGTCTTACCAGCCAGAAGGTGCTCAACTCCTCCTAGAGGGATACGTAGGAAACTGAATAACAACTCCACAAAATCTTCCTCCGCTTGAGCATACAGCAACTTACCTGTAGATTTTTGAGTTATCACTTTCAAAATCATCTTCTTGGAGCTGGGATCTTCTTCTTTTTCCTCAATATGATCTAGTGAAGTCTCTGGTTCAGATCCCACCATTAGTCTTGTTTTATTAAGTATGAGGTCTGACAATGGAGTCGGAGAGATTAAGGATGCCTTCAGTAAACTCATAATCTAGCAACAAAAGAGATGTTAGAATATGTGAAAAGAAAAAGTGAAGGAAGTTGATATAAGAGCATAAACAATCACCTCATTGAAACCAAAAGTCACTCTGATTGACTCGGCCTCGTCTATATCTGTAATGCCAAGATCATTTATAATTCCCAAGGGTCCTGTCTTATTTGGCAAGATCTTTAGATCATCTGATATTATGAAAGATGTTGTATGTATGGTGAAAACCCATCACCAGAAGCAGCTCTAGACCCCTTATTACCTATTTCCTTTTTCATCTCACAATAATGGCCATGGGATCGACATTTATGGCAAAGATCATAGTACACACTTACACTCCAAAATCTAAAACTTGAATGGTGGATACAATAGAAATATTCAGCAGGCCGAGAGTCATAAATAACGATCTTTAGATTTCCATGTTCGAGCTCGAAGGAACTCTTTGGATTG
Organism: Plectranthus barbatus; assembly: GCA_026898455.1. NCBI lineage: Eukaryota > Viridiplantae > Streptophyta > Magnoliopsida > Lamiales > Lamiaceae > Plectranthus > Plectranthus barbatus. The sequence continues at coordinate 144,921 of JAPKLW010001344.1, read as the reverse complement.
AGCAGAGTAAGTTTAGCACCATCAGTCCAGAAATGGAGGGAATCAAGATTAGCTAAGCTATGGTACAAAGTGCTTAAGCTTCCAATGGTAGGTGCCTCATCTCCATAGTGCTTCTCCAAAACCTTGACAATTCTTCCCAACGGCAGTGTCAAGAAGCTCAACAATATGTCAGCAAAATGGTTGTGGGCTTCTGCAAACAGTACTTTGGTTTTCTCTTTGTTTATCATCACTTTCAATGAAAAACTAACTTCTTCAGCTTCAGACATTTTGGTTGTTCCACAATTGACGAAATCTCTGCTTGAAAAATAAGCATAGATGATGCATCTATTGATCGTCAATCTTGTTTGAAATAAAAAAAGATTCTAATTGTTGTAAAATCTCAATCCAAATTAACACGAATAAGCCCTATGAAGGATTCAAACTTTAGTGCATTGATTCCATTGACATATCTCAAGATGAACAACATGATTACAAAGCAAGTAATGTACTACTAAAATTTGTTGTGGAAATTACTAGTTAGGGCATGATGTTTATATTTGAGATTATTAAACATCAAAGGTTGCAAAACTTGTTAAACACTCGAATAGGGCATAGCCCTTAAGCGTCTAGATATAATGAGACCTAAGCAGTTTCTAAACAATAAATAATCCATAAATTAATTTATTATTTTAAATATATAAATATTAATAAATAAAAATTAAATTAAATACATTATAATTAGTACTTCCTCCGTCCCGGCTGAATTGTCCCGGTGACTTTGGGCACAGTAACCAAGGAGTGTGAGTGTAAAGTAAGTTGAGTGAAATTAATATTTTATTGCTGAGTGTGAAAAAGTTGCCTTTTTAAGTAATGTGACAATTGAGGTGGGACAAACGAAAAAGGAAAGTGGGACAATTGAGGTGGGACGGAAGGAATAATTTTTAAGAAAGTGTATAAAGGGTTGATTAGGTGGCGCCTAACCCGCCTAATTAGCAACTTAGCCCGAGTAAATAGCCATCGTCCACCATTAAGCCTAGGCACGGAACAATCCAGAAACACCTAATGAGATTGATTAATGGATTAAGTAGTTTTTGGGTCTGCCCGGGCTGCTACCTCGATTTAGTAAACATTATTCATGCGATTTAGTAAATTTACAATGTTCCTAAATAAGCTCGAACCCATAACCTTAACCTCTTGATTATATAGTCAAGTGTTTTTTCACGGCTGCATCCTAACGAGTGGACGGGGAAGTCAATTATCACTAATTTCGAACAAATATTTTTTCAACTCCTGGTATTAAAACAAATTTGTAATAAAAGTTGACTTGCTTGACTTTGTATCGTTTGAAACGAAGTATGCTTTGGCAATAAAAAAAATAAAAAACCATTTCATCGAACCGGCAAGTATAGAGTCCCATTTCCTTCTTTTTCCCTTTCGTTTTATTCTTCCTAAATTAACCCACAAATACGACATAAGCAAACCCCAATTTTAAAACCCACAAACCAGAACTTAAGTAAATAATTGCAAAAATAAAAGAATGGAGTATGTAGTGATGAGAAGATTCGAGAATTACCACGAGCAGTTATTTCGGAATCTTGTTTGGAGGCGGCGGAGCGACGGTGGGGTTACGGCGGAAGAGGAGTGCACCGGTGACGAATGACGGTTGAGTTTTTGTGAAAAAGAAAAAGACAAAGTAGAATAATTTTGAATCAACTCTTGCCCATTAAGCTTACCGGTGTTGCATCGCTTCTACTTTTCGATTAATTTCTTTAAAAAATTACTAACTTTAATTTTATTTGTACGGAAATAGATAAAGTATAATATTTTATGCAAGCATATAAGTAACCATAGTATGAACTAAATCCAATCGAGTATTGTTTAATTTGTTACATTTGATTTGTTTATTTTCGAGTTAAATTTTTCATCAAATACTTCGAAACTCACAAGCTTAATAAAATTTAAATGTTTAAATTTAAATTCATATTTGTTTTTTTTTAAATTAAATTATTTTATTTAAAAAGAAACAAATGTGTATTCAAACTTAATTTTTAATAACTAATAAAATTAATTAAATAATATTAAAATAAAATATATGATGAAACATTAAAAAGAGCCAAATAAATTTAAATAAGTTGAAAGACCGACCTTAATTGATAAAGTAAAAAGTCTATACTAAAGCATGTATAAAAGTCGATATTGTTAATAAGTAGGCTATGATCTATTATTAATATTGTATTTAGGGGTGAACCACTATACTATATGTACTATATTGATATTTTTAGTATTATCTATATATAATGTAAATATTTATTGTTAATATAAACGGTTCGTTCCGACCCATACAGAAGGTTTTTCTACTCAAACTGTGGGCCAAATCAAATAATATAGTTTGAGTTTTACTGTTCGACCGATCGAATTACTTACTTACCAAACCGGTCAAATCATTTGGTTTTGAACGGAACCGTGTACACCCCTAATTGTATTCTAGCTAGCACACACTCATATTTATCGAACCAAAATCTGACTTGACCAAGACTATTCGCCATTAATTGGAGCAAGTAAGGAATATGGGGAAAAGTTTGTCGAGACACAGGCAGACCACATTAAAAATGGAGAAAATAACTACCTTAAAACAACGTAGGGCTCACATTTATCATCAAAATTAGTATGATCCTACGAGGAATATCTTTAGTAAAAGTTAAAAGGCTAAAAGAAGTAAAGAACATCCATCAAACTTTAGAAAAATCTTGTTTTGAGGCGGCGGAGAGACGGTGGTCTTGAGCAGAGGATTACGGCGGAAGAGGAGTGAGAATGTTGCTCTGGTTCACAATAAAAAGAAAAGGCCAAAACATCAATTTTAGTCCAAACTATCTGCCTTTTTTCAATTCTAGTACCAACTATTTCATTTCATAATTTAATGCTCAAACTATCAAAAACTATTCAAATCTAGGACGAAGAAATTTTCCGGCAACAGAAAATTGACTGGGCATGCCGGAAACCCATGTCATATTAAAAAAATGACAGTTGTAAATCAAATGATGTGAGTTTCCAGCATGTTCCGTTTGCTTTTAGATAGTTTGTACATAAAATTGTAAAATGAATAGTTGATACTAGAACTGAAAAAAATTGATACTTCAGACTAAAATTAATGTTTAGGCCAAAAGAAAAAGACAGTAGAATAATTTTTTTTTTTTTTTAAGTAACAAAGTAGAATAATTGTTGAAATCAACTCTTGCCCATTTTAAAAGCTAATGTGTTGTATTCAAAAGACTACATTATATTTACTTATAAACATAGTAGATATAAGCTACGATACTCAAACCCATGACCTATCAACTATAAATTCATCATTCCATCACCACGCTACTACACAAGAGAGATATGTGATAGTTAATTTAGTTTCCTATCATAAGACAAGGATCAAATGAGCAAACAAAACACTCCCCACCATAAGATATGCTTTCTAAGCTAGAATAATTAACAAAAGTAAGGCTGCTGATCAAGACTTGAAATGTTGAGATCAAACTCAGTTGGGTTCTTGCTTTGGTTGTGTGAGTGGCATGTAATTCAGCAGACCATCAGTCAAAGCAGAAGTGGATGTTAATGAAGCTTTCAGTATTCTCAAACCCTGCACCAACCAACTTTGTCTCAACATCTAAACATACAAAAATTGAAAAAATATCATTTCTAAGACAATGATCTCATATCACATTACCTCTTTCAACCCAATTTGCAGCTGCACTTCTTTGACATCGGATATTGAGATTTTCAGCTTATTTAGACTGGAAAAGATTGACACATTACAGAAAGGTGTGACAGTTAAATCATCCATCACCTTATAAGTTCGCGGACCTTGAAGATAACTCCCCTGGCCTTTTGGAAAATTAACAGAAGAGAACCTACTGAGATTATTGTATTTAGCAGGCAAGCTTTTTTCTGTGAGGGGAAGAATGTGGTTTTTGGAAATACAGCCATGAAGCAGATTAGGGTTGATTAACCTAGTTTTTATAGCAAGAGTCTTGAAATAATCGTCATGTATGAACTCAGATGTGCTCCGGTATAAGTTGTTTATAACCTTATTACAAGTCTTACCAGCAAGAAGGTGCTCGACTCCTCCAAGAGGGATATTGAGGAAACTAAATAGGAACTCCACAAAATCTTCCTTAGCTTGAGCATACAATAGCTTACCCGTAGATTTTTGAATCATCAATTTCAAAATCATCTTCTTCGAGTTGGGATCTTCTTCGTTCTCAATCTGATCAAGTGAAGTCTCTTGGTCAGATTCTACCATTACAGAGTCCATCTGCCTTGTCTTATTAAGTATGATGTCCGACAATGGAGTCGGGGAGATCAAGGATGCCTTCAGCAAACTCATAATCTAGCAACATTCGAAGTTAGAAAATGCAAAAAGAAAAAGTGAAAGAAGTTGAGAGAGAATAAATAATCACCTCATTGAACCCAAAAGTCACTTTGATTGGTACGGCATTATTTGTTCCTGTAATGCCAAGAATGCTTATGATCCCTAACGGTCCTGCATCACTCGGCAAGATCTTCAGATCATCGGAGATTATGAAAGATTCTGTATGTATGGTGAAAAATCCATCACTAGATTTAGTTACAGATCCCTTTTCAAGTACACCATTTGTCATATTACAACTAAAGTCACCATTTTGACATTTATGGCAACGATCATAGTACACACTAACACACTGGATAGTATCTGAGTGGGATGTACAATGAAAATATTCAATAGGCTGAAAGTCATAAATATCGAGTTTCAGGCGATGATATTCGAGTTCAAAGGAACTCTTTGGATTGAGTAGAGTGAGTTTAGCACCCTCAGTCCAGAAATGGAGGGGATCAAGATTAGCAACGCTATGGTACAAAGTGGTTAAGCTTTCAATGGGAGGTGCGTCATCTCCATAGTGCTTCTCCAAAACCTTCACAACTCTACCCAACGGCAGTGTCAAGAAGCTCAACAATATATCTGCAAAATTACTGTTGGCTTCTGCAAACAATACCTTACTTCTCTCTTCATTTATCAACACTTCCAATGAAAAGCTTACTTCTTCAGCTTCAGACATTTTGGTTGTTCCACAATTGACGAAATCTCTGCTTGAAAAATAAGCATAGATGATGCATCTATTGATCGTCATTCTAGTTTGAAATCAAAAAAGAATTTCGTTTGTTGTAAAATCTCAATCCAACTTAACCCGAAAAAGCCTTAAGAAGGATTCAAAATTTTGTGCGTTGATTCCATTGACATATCTCAAGATGAACAACATGATTACAAAGCAAGTAAATATTTTTTTTAAAACCATAGCCTTATGTACTAAAATTTATTGTAGAAATTACTTGTTAGGGCATGATATTTATATTTGAGATTATTAGCATCAAGGTTGCAAAACTTGCTAATAGGGCATAGCGCTTAAACGTCTGGATATAATGAGAGCTAAGCAGTTTCTAGACAATAATTAATCCATAAATTAATTTATAATTTTAAATATATGAATATTAATAAATAAAAACTAAATTAAACACTCCTTCCGTCCTGGTGAAGTAGTCTCATTTATTTTCGGCACGGAAATCAAGGATTGTGAGTATAGTGGAATTAATATTTTATTGGTGAGTGTGAAAAAGTTTGCCTTTTTAGGAAAATGGGACAATCTTATAGGAGAGACAAAAATGAGACTACTTCAATGGGACAGAGGAATACATTATAATTAGTTTTTTTAAAAATATATATATAAAAATTTCAGTTTGGGTTGACTAGGTGGCGCCTAACCCGCCCAGTTAGCAACTTAGCCCGTGTAAATAGCAATCGTCCACCTAATGTGCCTAGGCACGGAACAATGACCTAAGTGCTTTCACCACTGCACCGAACGAGGATGTTCATGCATTTTTAGAAGTAAGCAATGCGGGGACTGGGGATTATTGATGTGAAAATATCAGGTGGACGGGGAAGTCAATTATCACTAATTTTGAACAAATATTTTTTTTTTCAACTCCTGGTGTTAAAACAAATTTGTAATAAAAGTTGACTTTTGCTTGACTTTGTATCGTTAGAAACGAAGTATGCTTTGGCATTAAAAAAATAAAAAACCATTTCATCGAACCGGCAAGTATAGAGTCCCATTTCCTTCTTTTTCCCTTTCGTTTTATTCTTCCTAAATTAACCCACAAAATACGACATAAGCAAACCCCAATTTTAAAACCCACAAACCAGAACTTAAGTAAATAATTACAAAAATAAAAGAATGGAGTACGTAGCGATGAGAAGATTCGAGAATTACCATAAGCACGTATTTCGGAATCTTGTTTGGAGGCGGCGGAGCGACGGTGGTGTTGAGCTGATGATAACGGCGGAAGAGGAGCCAGAATGTCGCACCGGTGACGATTGAGTTTTTGTCAAAAAAGAAAAAGACTTAAGTAGAATAATTTTGAATCAACTCTTGCCCATTAGACTACCCCCATTGACTCACTAGTGAGTGTCATAGCATGAGGACAAAAGATTTTGTAAAAGAAATAAATAAATAATGTATAAATTGGAATGGCTGAGGATGACTCCGAGCGGCCGAGTGACTTTTTAGCTTTTTAAAAATCATGGGTTGGCATCCAATCATTTAGTAATATTTGGCAGCTTGTAATTTGATTGTTGATTTTTTAGATAAATAAAATCATATCATTAATATTATGAACGAGGAAAATTATCAATTCAGAACCCAAAAGATAAATTAATTATCGATTCAGGACTCGAAAGATAATTTGTCAATCCAAGACCCGAAAGATCAAGCAATTCTCAATCCATGACCTGATATTGAGGTCCTGGATTGAGAGTTGTATGATCTTTCGGGTCCTGGATTGAGAATTTTTGTGATCTTTCGGGTCCTGAATTGAGAATTAATCTTTCGGGTCCTAAATCGATAATTAAATTATCTTTCGGGTCATGAATTGATAAAACTCCGATTAATGATAAATAACTAAAAAGAATAACAAATTATACCAAAATTATTAACTTTTTCTTCTCCATAAATAGAGTATAGTATTGATATATTTCCTCACCAAAATTAAAATTTTTTATTCTTCATACATTTGTTATCACATCAATTAGTTCCAATATATTTTCAAATATTGAAAATTATTGATTAAGATAATTCAAACTATTTCTTCAACTCCAAAATAATTTAATAACCCAAAATCATCCAAACTCTCAAAATCATAAACCTCCAAAAACTATCTAAATATTTCCTGTACCGAAATTATTACTCATTTCTAAATTTTGAATATTATGAAAGTTTTCCATATTTTTACTGTAATTATAAATTAAAAATATAAAATATTTTTTATATATTTTTGCTAAATATTTTAAATAGAATAAAATTGATGAGAATTATAAAAATTGAAAAGTAAAAAAAATAATATATAATTTATGTTGAATTGGAGTTATTGATGGAAGTAGAATTTAAATTGAGTTGTAGGTTGTATATGTGGAGGAGAGAGAAATGTATATTTTATTAAAAGTTGGGTTATGAATAGGGATAATCTTAAGATTACTCCCATTCCAAACATTTGAAATCAAGAAAAATGAAAATTGTCCAAATTTTGATGACCTCCTCGGCCGACAGACTTTGTGCGCCCATCTCCATCCACTTACACATAGTACATGTGGCATCTTCTTAAGATCCCTTATGAAGTACACCATCCATCTGACAATAAAAGTCATTACCATTTTGCTACTGAACAGCATTGATGGGAAGCCTGGAAGGGGCAAGGTAAATGAAGCAGCTGTAACCTTCAATGTGTGCCGGAAAACAATTTCACGCATCTGGGAAACTGCAAAAGGGCAAAGAGAAAGGTGAAAATATGCAGGACAAACAGATGGAATACAGAGGCTGATCTCTGGCCTAGGGATGCAAGAGGAAAAAATGTTTTCACAATAATTAGGCATTTGGCCTTTTTTTTTTGTAAAGCTTACACATATATAGACATGCAGCTCATTTTTGTAATGCATGCATCCTGAAGCTAAGAACAAAATTAAAGCAAGAAATCATGAATGTAATGCATTATGCTATAGCTTGCTTATCTGAAATGCTTACCCAGGAAATGAATGGAACCAGATCAAAACATCTTAAAACACATTTCATTGCTCAGCTCATCAAAAATGTGTTTGTTTTTTACAAAGTGTGTGGCCAAATTTTTTTTTATCATTTCAGATCAAAAGCCTCAAAATCCCACAACAGATCAACCAAACCAACATGCCAACAACCAACATCCAACAACAATCATGCTAACAGAGCCAACCAACATGCAACACAGACCCATCCAACATACAAACAGAGCCAACAGAGCCAACAAAGCCAAGAACCACAGAGCCAACAATGAATCAACCCACAGATCCAACAATTAACCGAACAACATAGCCAACCGAACCAACATGCGACAGACCCAAGAGCCAACAGAACCAATATGCAACAGACCCAAGAGCCAACAGAGCCAAGATGAAATCAACCCACAGATCCAACAATCAATCGAACCACAGAGCCCAGAACCAACATGCAACAGACCGATAAAGCATGAAAAAACAAGATCCAAAGGAGAGGATTCACCGGATGTTAGGGAAGTATATTTCCCAGAAAATGCGAACCATGGCCAAGATCTCTTCTCTCGGACACCCTCCCTCGATCACCGGACCGCTCAGAAGCCGTGCATCTTCACTGTCTGCCATCCACGCCTCCAAGTCACCGGCGGCAACGAACCCTTCCGACGGTGATTCTTCATTTTCGACCATCCACGACTCCGTGACCCCGGCGGTGAGAAGAGACGGATTCGAGAAAGGCGGGTATTTAAAAAACGTCATAATAGAGCAAGGACTATTGGAGCCGTCGGTTAGAAGAAAGTCACCTGCACGGAAGACTGGTGGCGGGGGCGACAGATTATCAACGGCCGGAGGGGAAGCAGGGGAGGCACGGGGGTCGTCGCTCAGAAGTGCGGCTTCTTCATGGATCCGGTCAACCTTCCCCGCCTCCAAGCCCCCGGCGGTAGAAGCGACGAAGTCGTCGGGGTAGATCGCGTCACCGGCAGCAGCAACTGGCGGCGAGGGAGACAGATAAAGCATCGTCGGCTCGTCATCCTCACGGGACAGAGATGCAGAGAAGGGGGTATTCATCATCGCGGTACTGGAGAATGACCGGCGGTGAGAAGAGAGGGGCGAGAGAGATCGAGGGTTGCGGCGGATCGAGGGTTGCGGCGGATCGAATTAGGGTTGGGGGGGGGAGTGAATGATCGAGAAGTTGGGTGGGAGGGGTTAAAAGCTGCGGGGGTATGGGGGTAATTTTGTTTAAGGTTAGGAGGGTAGATTAGTAATTTCATTATTAGGTTATTAAATTTAATTAAATAAAATTATTATTTTAATAATTTAATTTTGCCAAAATTAGAAATGGGACTAATAGGTTGGGACGGACCGAAATGGCAAATGGGACTAATAGGACGGGACGGAGGGAGTATTATTTTTATTGGTAATTATTACACCATTTTAGAAAATGAAGAATATTAAATATTAATATTATGAAAATGAAAGGTTAATTAATGTTTTAAATAAGGCTAATTTAGGAAGTTTGTTTAAATATTAAATAATTTTTGACATACATGAAAGATCAAACTGGACCATATATTCGGAACGGAGGGAGTGGTAGATATAAGTTACGAGACTCGAACCCATGACCTATCAACTAAAAATTCATCATTCCATCACCATGCAACTACACAAGAGAGACATGTGATAGTTAAATTAGTTTCCTATCATAAGACAAGGATCAAATGAGCAGACAAAACACTCCCCACCATAAGATGCTTTCTAAGCTAGAATAATTAACAAAAGTAAGGCTGCTAATCAAGGCTTGAAATGTTGAGATCAAACTCAGTTGGGTTCTTGCTTTGGTTGTGAGAGTGGCATGTAATTCAGCAGACCATCAGTCAAAGCAGAAGTGGATGTTAGAGAAGCTTTCAGTATTCTCAAACCCTGCACCAACCAACTTTGTCTCAACATCTAAACATACAAAAATTGAAAAAATATCATTTCTAAGACAATGATCTCAAATCACATTACCTCTTTCAACCCGATTTGCATCTGCACTTCTTTGACATCAGATATTGAGATTTTCAGCTTATTTAGACTGGAAAAGACTGACACATTACAGAAAGGTGTGACAGTTAAATCATCCGTCACCTTATAAGTTCTCGGACCTTCGAGATAACTCCCCTGGCCTTTCGGAAACTTAACAGAAGAGAACTTACTGAGATCATTGTAGTGATCAGCAGACAAGCTTTCTTCAGTGAGGGGAAGAATGTGGTTTTTGGAAACACAGCCATGATGCAGATTAGGTTTGATTAACCTAGTTTTTATATCAAGAGTCTTGAAATACTCATCATGTATGAACTCAGTTGTGCTCCGGTATAAGTTGTTTATAACCTTATTACAAGTCTTACTAGCAAGAAGGTGCTCGACTCCTCCAAGAGGGATATGGAGGAAACTAAATAGGAACTCCACAAAATCTTCCTTAGCTTGAGCATACAATAGCTTACCCGTAGATTTTTGAATCATCAATTTCAAAATCATCTTCTTGGAGTTGGGATCTTCTTCGTTCTTAATCTGATCTAGTGAAGTATCCAGCTCAGATTCCACCATTATAGAGTTCATCTGTCTTGCCTTATTAAGTATGATGTCCGACAATGGAGTCGGGGAGATCAAGGATGCCTTCAGCAAACTCATAATCTAGCAACAATTGAAGTTAGAATATGCAATAAGAAAAAAGTGAAAGAAGTTGATAGAGAATAAATAATCACCTCATTGAACCCAAAAGTCACACTGATTGTTACGGCATTATCTGTTCCTGTAATGCCAAGAATGTTTATGATCCCTAACGGTCCTGCATCACTCGGCAAGATCTTCAGATCATCGGAGATTATGAAAGATTCTGTATGTCTGGTGAGAACTCCATCACTAAATTTGAGAACAAATCCCTTTTGAAGTTCATCATCCATCTGACAATAAAAGTCACCATTTTGACATTTGAGGCAACGATCATAGTACACACTCTCATTGAGGATAGCAACTGAGGGGGATGTACAATAGAAAAATCCAATAGGCTGAAAGTCATAAATATCGAGTTCTAGTCTTTTATAGTTATGTTCAAAGGAACTCTTTGGATTGAGTAGAGTGAGTTTAGCACCCTCAGTCCAGAAACGGAGGGGATCAAGATTAGCTACGCTATGGTACAAAGTGGTTAAGCTTCCAATGGCAGGTGTCTCATCTCCATAGTGCTTCTTCAAAACCTTCACAATTCTTCCCAACGGCAGTGTCAAGAAGCTCAACAATATGTCTACAAAATGACTGTTGGCTTCTACAAACAATACCTTACTTCTCTCTTTATTTATCAACACTTCCAATGAAAAGCTAACTTCTTCAGCTTCAGACATTTTGGTTGTTCCACAATTGACGAAATCTCTGCTTGAAAAATAAGCATAGATGATGCATCTATTAATCGTCAATCTATTTTGAAACCAAAAATGAATTCCTTTGACATATCTCAAGATGAACAATATGATTACAAAGCAAGCAAATATCTTTTAAAAACCATAGCCACTAATGTACTAAAATTTATTGTGGAAATTACTAGTTAGGGCATGATTTTTATATTTGAGATTATTAAACATCAAGGTTGCAAAACTTGCTAAGCACTCGAATAGGGCATAGCGCTTAAGCGTCTAGATATAATGAGACCTAAACAGTTTCTAGACAATAATTAATCTATAAATTAATTTATTATTTTAAATATATAAATATTAATATATAAAAACTAAATTAAATACGTTATAATTAGTTTTTTTAAAAATATATAAAGGGTTGACTAGATGGCGCTAACCCGCATAGTTAGCAACTTAGCCCGAGTAAATAGCAATCGTCCACCTAATGAGATTGATTAATGGATTAAGTAGTTTTGGGTCTGCCCGGGCTGCTACCTCGATTTAGTAAAGATTATTCATGCAATTTAGTAAACTCACAATGTTCCTAAATAAGCACGAATCCATAACCTTTTATTATAGGTAAATGCTTTAACCACTGCATCCTTACAAGTATGTTCATGCATTTTTAGAAGTATGCAATGCGGGGGATGGGAATTATTGATGTGAAAGTATCACGTGGACGGGGAAGTCAATTATCACTTATTTTGAACAAATATTTTTTCAACTCCTAGTCATAATACAAATTTGTAATAAAAGTTGACTTGCTTGACTTTGTAAACCATTTCAAGTATAGACTCCCATTTCGTTTTGTTCTTCCTAAATTAATTCACATAATACGATTAAGCAAACACCAATTTTAATATACACAAACCCGAAATTAAGTAAATAATTACAAAAAAAAAAAAGAAAAGAAAAACAGAATGGAGCGATGAGAAGATTCCAGAATTACCAGAAGCAGGTATGTCGGAATCTTGTTTGGAGGCGGCGGAGCGACGGTGGTGTTGAACTGAGCTGATGATTAGGCGGAAGAGAAGTCAGAATGTCGCACCGGCGACGATTGAATTTCTGTGAAAAAGAAAAAGACAAAGTAGAATAATTTTTTGAATCAACTCTTGCCCATTAAGCTACCGTCGGTGTTGCATCGCTTTTACTTTTCGATTAATTTCTTTAAAAAATTACTAACTTTAATTTTATTTGTACTGAAATAGATAAAGCATAATATTTTATGCAAGCATCTAAATATGGAGAGCTATCCTCATTAGTAATTTGAACATGACTCAATCATCTAATAAAATATTTATTTATTCAATACATAACCTACAATATAATACTACTACTCCCATCCGTGATCTAATAAACCCCAATTTTTTAATTAAATATTATTTTATCTCTATTCCAATATCATATAAAAAATTTAAAAAATATTCTAATTCGTAATTATTATATACTAAGAATTCATAATTTACTTGATAAATAATGATAATAATACAATACAAATAGAAAATAAAAATAGCAATTTAAATTATGCATACATAGACAATAAATTACTTGTTATACTTGAACTTAGGTATTTTTTTAATAATAATTTTACATATATAAAATATATTTTAAAAATGGCACATGCCACGTGTTTAATGTTGCTGAAAAATGGAAAAGCATCCTGGGGGGCTGCAGAGTTCCTCAAGTCACACAACGGTTTGAATTTTTTTCTTTTTTTTTAAAATAATTTTTCTTATTTATCGTTTTCTTTTAACCCACTTACAAAGTCACCGTTATAACTAGCCTAGCAGACAAGCATTCGAGCCGTTTTAAAAATGCTAAATTTGGATTTCTTTAAAATTATAGTATACTCCCTCCGTCCCGCCATATTAGGCACACTTTCCTTTTTCGTCCGTCCCGTTTATTAGGCACGTTACCTAATTTGGCAAATAATTAAAACATTCTAATTAAGATTAACATAACCTAAATTAACAAAAATACCCCCACCTATTTATCAAATTCCCTATCTACCCTCCCACCCTAAACACCCTAATTTCACAACCCTAATTCTAACACAACACACCCGCCGCAACCCCTACCACTTCCCCTTCCTCACCCTCTCGCGAACCCTAATTTTCGCGATCCCCATCCCCTTCGTCTCACCTTCGCGAACCCTAATGGTGGCGATCTAACCCGCCGCCTCCCTTTCCCCTTCGTCTCCCCTCTCGCGAACCCTAATCTGAGTCGGATATCTTCACCTTCGTCTCCCTGTCGCGAACCCAAAATTGTCGCCGCCATCTTCTCGAACACTCCAACCCACCGCCGTGATGAAACCTTCGTCGCCTACCCCTGAAGCCGCGATGATGATACCTTTAACGCCTTCCCCGTCGTCTGTAGCTGCAGGCGACGAACCCTACCCTTGCGACACACCCGGAGTTGTTGCCGCCTCTGCAGGCGATGACTCCGAAACTCTTTCCGATAATGTATCTGTCCCGGTGCTAGCAGTCGCCGAGCCCTACCCTTGCAGCGATGGCGGAGTCGCCGCCTCTGAGGGTTTAGGGTTTGTTGCCGCCGCAGATTCAACGAATTGGTGGCTGGGCAGCGATGGATCCTGCATGAACGGAGGCTTGGTGCTGAGCGGTGACGAGGGAGATGATCTCTCTTTCGATCTGGAGAAAGAGAAGGTGTGGCTGGCGATGGTGGCGCAGGAGCTGGAGTTTCCGACCTATTTGAAGATGGAGGTTGTTCGACTTTTTTGGGACATCTATTTCCCAAACATTCGGTGAATTCTCTCTTAATTACTCTCCTTTAAATTTTCGGCCATGTATTCAATGTTGAATTTGCTGGTTCTGTTGCTGGTTATCATTCGAATTGTTGGTTCTGATGTTGGTGAAATTTGGAATTTGTTGGTTCTGTTCCTATATTTGTTTCTCGGCCATGACTGGTTCCATGAATATTTTGGTTCTGTTGCTGGTTATCCTTCGAATTGTTGGTTCTGTTGGTAAAATTTGGAATTTGTTGGCTCTGTTGCTCTGTTTGTTTCTCGGCCATGACTGGTTCCATGAATATTTGGTTCTGTTGCTGGTTTGATATGTCGGTTCTATTGTTGATTTTGTTTCTCGGCCATGTCTGGTTCCATGAATTGTTGGTTCTATAGCTGGTTTGATATGTCGATTCTACTGTGGGAAAATAGGTGAATGCCTGAAATGATTTTAAATTGCACACACAAAATTGTACACATTCCTGATACACTTTAAAAAGTGAAATTTGTTACACCTTGTTTGAAGTGGTTTCTTCATTCTGTTTCGATTGATATATGTGTTGTTAAATGCCACATGCTTTAAAACTGTACCATATGACTGCATTAAAAAAAAATGCTATGTAAAAGTCACATAAGCTTTACATTAATTCCAATTGCTTTACATCAGCTTGATATGCTTTACAAAAGTCCCATAACCTATACCTAAGTCCCAAATGCTATACCTAAGTCCCAAATGCTTTACAAAAATCCCATAACCTATACCTAAGTCCCAAATGCTTTACAAAAGACCTTTCAAATCTGTACCTAAGACCCAATTGCTTTACAATAAAGATAATGCAATTCCTAAATTGGTAATCATCCCTTCCGTGTCATTTCCATCATGGCCAGCTTCAATCAAATATTGTAGGCATTCTTTAACCAATTCCATATGGATCTCCAGATTACTTGGTAAAGCATTTTGCATCATCAAAGCATCCTTTTTGATATGTGGCAGTTTATAATTGTTGCAGCCCTTCACCTTCATAATCTCAATAAAACAAGCTTGTAGGGATAGAAAAACCTTATTTAGTGTTGTTGCTTCAAGGCTGTTGAAGCTTTGTATGACTGCATTCACAAGCTCACTTGCATTTTGACACGCTTGTTGCTGCTGCAAGCTTTGAATAGCCCTAAAAAACCCCAAATCATTGACATTTAAATCAGGCGAGTTAGGTGGTTGTTGCACCAATTGAATGTTAAATCCATGTGTGTTTGCTGCTCTCTGAAAATCTGCATCCCCATTGGTGATATGGGGCCATGCATTATCTTGCTGAATTTGAATACATTTACTTAAACATGTAGGTCACTTCTCTTTAATTGCTGGAATAACCTGTTAATGCACATTCAAATCATTAGCTTCATGAATTATGAATACATTTAGGGCTGTTTTAAATTGAAGAACTTACATTGTTGATTAGGCAAGCCTTTATCACCTCCTTAGTGATACTCTGAACCGGTTTCAGTTCTAATGTACCAGCATCTCTATTTTTGCTGCTTCTTTTTGCTGCAACCTCTTCAACAAATAGCCAAATCCCTATTTTACCATCCCAAACTACACTTCCCTGATCTGAAAAAACCGGCCTACTAACAGCACACATAAACATAACCTTGGGAATAAACTTCTTGCTCTTGCATGTCCTATGTGGCTCTGTTTCTGATTCTGTGAGGTAGTATCTGTGTGTGCTTTTGGTTAAGTAAAACCATTTTTCATCTATGTGCACAATGTTCTCCATTGGCTTGAAATGGACCTTCTTTGAAACATGGTCAAAAGCTGTGGCATCTAAACTGTACCTCAATCTAATCAATTTGTTAGGAGCTGTCAAACAGGGTTTAATTGCATTTGTGTGTGCTCTGATCAGGTTTTGTTTAGCCCATCTTCCCACAGTAGATTTAGATATGTTGATGCTTTCAGCTAGAGCTCTTATTGAACCTCTTTTCTGAAAATTAACTGCAGCAATTTGTTCATGATTTACCTCATGTGTGAGCTTCCTAATTCTGAAATGTCTTTTGCCTATCAAATGTAATGCTTCACCTCTTGATTTTGATTCTTGTGCAGATTTTCAGATCCTTGAAACCGTTGTTCTTGACACGTTGAAGCTTGTTGCAGCTTCGTTGACGACCCCCCGGGCTGGCTTGTTATCTCTGTATTTCTCAAGCAGGAAAAGAAGAATTTCTGATTTTCTTTCTTCAGAAATGTCAGGATTCTTCCCCATTTTTTGTAAAGGATTTTGTGTTTTGTTTTTTGAATTGAATCAGTGTGTTTATATTGTGTTTAGGAGGGAATTTTGTATCAGCCTTTGATTAATGTTTTGGTTTTGGCTCCAAAACTAAATTAGGCTAATTTTAAAGTTGATTTGACATACCCCTATATTTTACCTACATCCTTTATTAGTGTACTTCTATTGTTTTTTTATTGCTTAATCACACTTCTAATTACAATTAAAAATCCTTCCTTGGTTATAGTGCGGACTCCCTCCGTGCCTAATATAGCGGGACGGAGGGAGTATAATTTAGACTCAAGCTTTAAATCAGACTTTTTTTGTCCAACAGATGGATTCATTTATTTATAATTTAAAGTAAAA
This sequence comes from Plectranthus barbatus, assembly GCA_026898455.1. Lineage (NCBI taxonomy): Eukaryota > Viridiplantae > Streptophyta > Magnoliopsida > Lamiales > Lamiaceae > Plectranthus > Plectranthus barbatus. The sequence goes on along the minus strand of JAPKLW010001344.1, from coordinate 128,061 downwards.
TATATGATGAAACATTAAAAAGAGCCAAATAAATTTAAATAAGTTGAAAGTCACCTTCCTTGCTAAAGTAAAAAGTCAATACTAAAGCCTATATAAAAGTCAATATTGTTAATAAAGTAGGCTAAGATCTATTGTTAATATTGTATTTAGGGATGTACACAATTCGGTTTGAGGGTTGAAGTATGGATTAAATTAAGTAATACGGTTTGAAAAGATTTCAAATCAAATCGGTCAAATTAATCTTTCAAATCAAACCAAATAAAACGGTTTGGTTTGATCAGTTTAATAGTATGAAATATGACTTAAACTAGCAAAATTATATAAAAAATCTCCTATTTTATGCAATAATTTAATTGAGAAATTAAAAAAATAATAAAATAAATAGTGGCTATCATTTGCAAAGTACGAGACAATCCTAAGAAAAATAAATAATTTATAACATCATAATACGATAGTTCATATCTCATTCTCAAAGGTCAAATTATTGCGATGCGACAACAGTGAAGCCGACCCAGAGAACAGACAATACAATAAGAGTAAAGAGAGAGAGACCATTGAATAAAATTGTGAGATTGAAATAATATTGGATAATTTAAAGTTTATTTTAGATATAAAAAAAATAAATAAACTGTATGAAAAAAATAAAAATTATATGATGTTGCAAAGTAGAGGATTTGAACTTGTACATTTTAAATCTAATGTATAAACGTTTTGGTCGCGCCGAAACGGCTAGTTTCTCTATTCAAAGTACAGTGGGCCAAACCAAATGATACGATTTGGAATTTACTGCCCGACCGATCGATTTACTCACTGGTCAAACCAGCCAACCGACCAAATCATTTCGGTTTAACCAATTTGAACGGAACCGTGTTCACCCCTATTTGTATTCTAGCTTACACTCATATTTATCGAACCAAAATCTGACTTGACCAAGCCTATTTCGCCATTAATTGGAGCAAGTAAGCAAAATGGGGACAAGTTTGTAAGAGAATAACTACCTTAAAACGACGTACGGCTCACATTTATCATCAAATTTAGTATGATCCTATGAGGAATATTTTTGGTAAAATAACCACCTAGCAGCTCATAATAATTAAAAAACAAAAGATGTAAATTTATCAGCATCTTTTAATTCTATTTTTATAAAAGTTAAAAGGCTATAAAAGAAGCAAAGAACATCCATTAAAACTATTGTAAAATCTTGTTTTGAGGCGGCGGAGAGACGGTGGTCTTGAGCGGAGGGTTACGGCGGAAGAGGAGTGATAATGTTGCACTGGTTCACAATCAAAACGAAAAGGTCAAAACATTAGTTTTAGTCCAAACTATCCGTCTTTTTTCAATTCTAGTACCAACTATTTCATTTCATGATTTTATGTTTAAATTATAAAAAATTATTCAAATCTAGGACGAAGAAATCTTCTGGCATCAGAATATTGACGGGACATGTCGGAAACTCATGTCATATTAAAAAAATGACACATTGAAAATCAAATGATGTGGATTTACGGCATGCTCCGTTTTTTTATTTTATTTTATATAGTTTGGACATAAAATTGTGAAAATAATTGATACTAGAATTGAAAAAAGTTGATAGTTCGGACTAAAATTGATGTTTTGGCAAAAAAAAAAAAAAAAAAAAAGGCAAAGTAGAATATTTGTTTTTTTAGTAACAAAGTTAATTGTTGAAATCAACTCTTGCCCATTTTAAAAGCTAATGTTTGGGTTGCATCGGGAACCCGCGAATTTTACTTTTGTTTAAAAAATCATTAACTGCAATTAAAGTAATTAATTAAACAATAAACTTACCAACATAATAAAATTAGTTTTCTTAATCGTTCATAAATAGATTAGCTCATTAGCATATTTGTTTTTTCAACATTATGCAAGTAATAAGTTAAATTTTGATCCTTTTTTTTTTATTTGAAGAGAATTTCCGAATAATATTATTTTTAGTGTTACGAAAAACTTCTCAAACCATTTTCTTATTTCCAAATTAGATTGCGTACTCAATAAAAGCCGACACTACTTCATTCATTCTTGTCGTCGCATTTTCTAATTAGCAAACAATTGCATTAAAATTCAGATTATATATGATATTCCATTTAATATCAAAATGAAATCCGAAACCTCATGATATTTACCAAAAGAAAAAAAAAAATTTGGGATGGGGTTGAGTTGTCTAATATTATTTCTCCCCCATTAGTTGATACATATGTAGGAATTTTGGAAGTCTCCCGAAGGAGCACGAAGATATCATACGGATGTGTACAAAAGTAGCTAGAGGAACAATTAGTTGGATTGATTTTGTCTTTAAATAATACTTGATCATTGTATTATGTAACACTTTGTAACATCTCAACACATTATGAAATAAATTAAACTTCACTATATTCCGATCTCTCTCTACTATACTTTGAATTTCTACAATACCTCAAGGGGGCTTTACCTAGAATGAAAGAACAAAAATAGATTCATGGAGGTTTAATTACTGAATCACGGGTTCAACAAAATCTTCCTTTGAATTCCAATCTATACAAAATCTTCCACAACAAAAATTATCTTGCCCAAACTCATATAGTGGGAGAGAGAGTATATTACATCAAGAAAGACCAGCTATATATGCTAAATGCCATACCAAGCTTTCTTAAGAAAATGGAGCAACTAAAGGTTGACCCTACACACACACAGAGAGAGAGAGAGAGAGAGAGAGAGAGTCTCAGTTTTCAAGTAGAAGTATCCATAACATGCAATGAATGTATTGTTGATGTTCATCATTCTAGCTTTGGTCCATTATATAATGCCTTCCCTAATATTGGGAGGCAAAGATAATCACAAACAAAATAAATGTAGGATAGTTGACAAAATCAAGCAGTGTAGCTACACAAAAGTAGGGTTGCAGATCAACATCTTTTGATTCTATTTTAATTTAGTGTCATATCATAAGACAAGTATCAAATGAGATGTGTGATTCCTTTCATTGATCAGGTTTTGATATAATATGTAGCAGAGAAAACACTCCCCACCATATATAACATGCTTTCTAAGTTCGAATAATTAACAAAAGCAGGGCTGCAGATCAAGAACCATAGTTGTTACTTACATAAGCACTAAAGCAATTGAGATTTTGAGATCAAACTCAGTTGGGTTCTTGCTTTGGTTGTGTGAGTGGCATTTGAATGTGATTCAGTAGACCATCAGTCAAAGCAGAAGTGGATGTTAGAGAAGCTTTCAGTATGCTTAAACCCTGCACCAACAAACTTCGTCTCAATATATGAATATTTAAAAATCTTCTTTTTTTTTATAAGACAATTTTCTCAAATCACATTACCTCTCTCAACCCAATTTGCAGCTGCACCTCTTTGACATCAGACATTGAGATTTTTAGCTCACTCAGATTGGAAAAGATTGACGCATTACAAAAAGGTGTGATAGTTAAATCATCCATCACCTTATAAGTTCTCGGACCTTCAAGATAACTCCCCTGGCCTTTCGGAAACTTAACAGAAGAAAACCTACTGAGATCACTGTAGTCAGCAGGCAAGCTTTCTTCAGTGAGGGGAAGAATGTGGCTTTTGGAAACACAACCATGAGGCAAATTGGGTTTCATTAGCCGATTTTTTGTAACAGGAGTCTTGAAATACTCATCATGCATGAACTCAGATGTGCTCTTGTATAAGTTGTCTATAGCCTCAACACAAGTCGTACCAGCCAGAAGATGCTCAACTCCTCCAAGAGGGATATGGAGGAAACTGAATAGGAACTCTACAAAATCTTCCTTGGCTTGTGCATACAATAACTTACCAGTAGATTTTTGTATCATGACTTTCAAAACCATCTTCTTCGAGCTGGGATCTTCTTCCTTCTCAATCTGATCTAGAGAAGACCCCGGTTCAGATTCCACCATTACCGAGTTGTTCATCTGTGCTGTTTTATTCAGCATGAGGTCGGAAAATGGAGTGTAAGAGGTCAAGGAAGCCTTCAGCAAACTCATAATCTAGCAACAGTACAAGTTAGAATACGTGAAAGAAAAAGTGAAGGAAGTTGATAGAGGATAAAGAATCACCTCATTGAACCCGATTGTCACTCTGATTCGCTCGACATTATCTGTTTCTGTAATGCCAAGAATGCTTATGATCCCTAACGGTCCTGCATCACTCGGCAATATCTTATCTGTATGTCTGGTGAAAACTCCATCACCAGAAAAAGCTCCAGACCCCTTATTAGCAACTCTTTTCGTACTACATAAATTTTTATCGTAGTACACACTTACACTCGGAAATTTATGATTGTAAATGTAGTCACTTTGGAAATATTCAGCAGGCAGAAAGTCATAAATATCGAGTTTTAGCTATTCAAGTTCGAAGGAACTCTTCGGATTGAGCAGAGTGAGTTTAGCAGCCTCAGTCCAGAAATGGAGGGGATCAAGATCAGCTAAGCTATGGTACAAAGTGTTCAAGCTTCCAATAACTGGTGCCTCATCTCCATAGTGCTTCTGAAGAACCTTCACTATTCTTCCCAATGGCAATGTCAAGAAGCTCAACAACATGTCTGCAAAATGGCTGTCGGATTCTGCAAACAGTAACTTGGTTTTCTCTCTATTTAATATCACTTCCAATGAAAAATTAGCTTCTTCAGCATCAGACATTCTGGTTGGTCTACAAATGACGAAATCGCTGTTAAATTTTTTATATTTAGATCAACTACAAGTACATTGCCAAAATCTAAGGATAATTAGATCTAAAATCTACTGAAAAATAAGCAGAGATGATGCAGCTAATAGCAGACTATGTTAAAAAATTTCAATGCCAAGAAAATCCAACCTAAATTGGTCCAGAATAATTGCGCAACAGCCTCAAGGCCCAAGTCAATGGATTAACATTCAAAACCAATCACAAATCAATATCATAAAATACTTTCAATATTAAAGCTCATAATTGTTTAATTAATTTTTAAATTCTATAATTCCATTTGGAGCGAATAATTCTTAATGTATAATGAAGATGTAAAATATTATATCATTTATGAAGTTGAAAAATACTCAAATACTATGAAAATCAAATAATAATATTTTTTATCATTTGAGTAATGATTGCATAAAGATTGTGATGTTATATGAATTTTTTACTTTGACAGAACACATTTTATAATTTGTTAAAGTTGCAAGTATATTAGAAATTATTGCAATTTTATAAGAAAAATAGAAAAATATATTCTCATGTTTAACTAATTAGGAATTAAATTTCATGTTTATTCTCTTATTAAATCTTATTCCTAGTTTATTAGTTTCCATTACTGACTCGACCATTAAATGACATGTGGTGTAATAAGATCTCAATTGGAATTAACCCAAATAAGGCTACGGCTGATTCAAAATTTAGTGGATTGATTGGATTAACATCTCAAAATGAACAATACTGAGTACAAAGCAAGTAAATATTTTGTTTAGAAACCATAGCCACTAATGTACTGAAATTTATGGAAGAAATTTGGGCATGATACTTATATTTGAGATTATTAAACATCATTATTGCAAAACTCGGTAGGCGCTACTTGGACGCTCGAATAGGACCTAGCATAGCGCTTAGGTAATTTGTAGGCAGTAATTAACCAGTAATTAATTTATTATGTTTAATATTTTAAACATATAAATATTAATAAATAAAAAAAATTAAATAAATTATAACCACTTTTTAAAAAATATATAAAATTTTGTCACTAGTCAGTGCCTAATCAGTCTAGCCCGAATAATCACCCGCCTAGTTGCCGCCTAGGCACCAAACAATCCAGTGATGCCTAATGCCGATTAGGTGGTTTTTAGACCAGGTAAGAGTCACTTAAGTGCATGTTAAAACCACAAATTTAAATTTATTTTATATTTTATTAACTTAGGCTCTAGGTTAATTTTTTTATGCATGTGAGTAACAAGACCTTCTGCTGTGCCTGCAGAGGATCCAAATCCAACAAACCAGTGATGCCTAATGCCGATTAGGTGGTTTTTAGACCAGGTAAGAGTCACCTAACCCGATTTTTACATCATTATGCAAAACACATGCATTTTTAGAGTATGCAATGTGGGGATTCTCATTTGAAAATGTCACGTGGATGGGGAAGTCATCACTTGAACAAAAGTCAATTATCAACTCCTCTTCTTATTATAAATTTGTAATAAAAGTTTACTTGCTTGATTTTATATCATTTGAAACGAAGTGTGCTTTGTTCAATCGAATCGACAAATAAAGAGTCCCATTTCCTTCTTCTTCTTTTTTCCTAAATTAACCAACAAATACGACATAAGCAAACCCCAAATTTTAAAATCCACAAACCAAAAATTAAGTAAATAGTTACAAAAGGAAAATCCAGAATTACCACAAGCAGGTATCTCGGAATCTTGTTTTGACTTTTGAGGCGGCGGAGCGACGGTGGTGTTGAGCTGATGATTACGGCGGAAGAGGAGTGAGAATGTCGAATGTTGAGTTTTTGCCGAAAAGAAAAAGACAGAATGATTTTTCAATCAACTCTTGCCGATTAAGCTACCGTCCGTGTTGCATCGCCTTCACTTTGCGACTAAGTTGTTTAAAAAATCACTACCTTTAATTAAAGTCGTAATAAATTAAAATTCTCTTTTGTACTGAAATAAATAAAGTATAATATTGTATGCAACATCCCTAAATAAGTATAGTTAGTGTTGGGACTTATTATTATTAGAGCATCCACAGTGATGAGTTTCTTAAAATTTTTATCTTCCTCCAATTATGCGCCACATCAGCATTTATTTTACATTTATTTTTTTATATCTTATTTTATTAATTATTTATGTGTCTCACCTGTCATAACCACTATTCATTATAATATATATACCACACATATTATTCTTTATTCTTTATTTAATATTTATTATTAAATTACTATCAACATAATTGATTAAATTTAATTAATCTAAATTAGTAATTTAGAATTAAGTTGATTAAATTGAAATATATTAATTATAATATTATATCTTATTTAATATTAGAATATTTTAATACAATTATTAATGCAAAAAGAATTTATACAAGATGCAACTTACATCAACCTACAAATATAAAAATACAATTTATTAAAAAAGTCTTAAGCATTAACAATTTAAAATTTTAAAGTATAATTTGCCGTCAAAAATAAAAAAAAATTAAAGCATAATTAATTGAAAAAAGACATTTGTACGAGAAATTTATTGAAAAAAAAAAGGAAAACAAAAAATGTTAAAAAACAAAATAGGAGGAACATTCTCAAAGATGGAGACTGTGATACACGCACGTTAATTGTTGCGGTGTGACTCGCGAGTGTTGTTAAACCGGCGAGTGAATAGAAATATGGTAGGGCCCCCCAAAAATTATCTTCCCAGGTAGATAATAGCTACCCATCTCTTCTCTCTATTTCCTCTCTCTCCTCCACCTCACTCCTCTCTCTCATTCACATAATTATCTACCTCATTGTGGGTGCTCTTATATGCTTTGGGTCGATCAAAACTCTCTATTTAATTTTGTTTGTAGATATTTCCCAGAAAGCTGATTATTGAAGTTATGTGGACTATTGTCCAAAAGTTAGAACAAAATTCATTTGAGTATTGTCTTGTTTCTGATTTTATTCATTTATTATCGAGTTTTTTTTTTTATCGAATATTTTAAAGCTTATGCACTTAATCAAAATTTATTTTTTAAAATTAAATACTTATCATACTTATTATTCTTCAACTATAAAATATTAATTCCTAAACTTAATAATTCTTCATGTTATGTTCAATTAATAAGTTTGCTTACGAGTTACCAGTTAAATATTATAAACTTAAGTTCAGCTCATTTAATTCACAAGCTTCACAAAACTATTTCAAGTGAGTTTCAATCGAGCAAGTTAAGTTTTTCCAGCAATTTTTTTTAGTTGAACGAAATTTCCAACTAGTCTTTATTCTCAATTCTCATCTAGTTTTATTTCAAAACTAGATGGCCGATGGTCCAAAAAAAAATTTAGCATCGATTTGTGTGGTGAAATTTTATATGACAATTTTTTTAGTTCTTATTTAATGTACAACTTCAATCAACTTTTGTGAATCTTTTGAAAATAAAATGTTATGCACAATGATTTTGGAAACTATCAAAAGAAGCGCGAGTTGGTGGAACGGCTCAACCCATACATAGACCTATTTTTAATCTGAAAAATCATTCCATTATACCCTACTGTATTTATTAATTATAAAAAATATTCTAATATTTTTCCATCACTGAATTATATCATAATGTTTGATTCTATCTAGGGGTGGGACGGTATGGTATACCGAAAAATTTTCGCCATACCGTATATCGTACCGAACTTTACGGTATGAAAAATGCATACCGTTACCGTACCGTAACTATCGGTATACCGAAGTTTCGGTATAACATAAACTGAATACCGTTATCGTACCATAATAACGGTATACCGTACCGTACCGAAATTTTACGGTATACCGTGATATACCGTAACGGCATACCGTACCGTACCGAATATTAATAATTAAAATAATATATAAATATTAATAATATTATTATTTAATTAAAAAATGAGTTTCAAGGCAACTTCTCACCGGCTATGTGGTCGGCAACCTTGTCTCGATTACCACCAAATTGATGGTTTATGTAATAACACTAATTAGTTATACAAAGATGTATTTTATAGGCAACTCAATTCATTTGTATTTGATAATTAACCGATGTGGGATATCAAAATGGCTGCTCATTTATAGATGATTTCATATGTTTGTTTTATTCTTTATCAATGTGGGATACTTTATTATGTAGGATAATAATTTTAAAAAAGTTACTTATTTTGTTGTTATTTTTTCTTCTAACCATATTCTTTTTAAAATTATTTTTTATTATTATTTTCTTCTAACCCAATTTCTGATTACATGTCATGCGATTTTATCAACTCACTACTTTTTTATCATCATCAAACTAAAATTGTTATTAACTTCTATCAAACTAAAATTGTTATTGTCTATTTTTTATTATATTCTATCATTCTACAAGTGCAATAATATAATATAAATTATTTTTTTAATAACTATACACAACTAAGTAAAATGTCCATATAAATTAAAATGTTAAATGAAATGAAATGAAATTGTGAATCATTATAATACCAAAATATGTCTTAACACTAATATTATTTATGTTCAAATAATCACTTTTCAATATAACAAAACAATTATGATAATTTACATCATAACATTCAAACTATAACAAAATAAATATTAAAAATAAAATAATAATGTACTAATAATTATTAGAATTTCAATCTAGGTGTTATTCTTAAAATGTCTCAATAACAAAAATAAGTTGAACGATGGATAATAAAGAATTAAAATTAGAAAAGTATTAGATGAACATTTATTGAAATAAATATATAGGATAAATACTATTATATATGAATAATATTATATTATTTAAAATAAAAATAATATTTATTTATTCGGTACGGTATTGTAACACCCCGAAAAATTTTAAACTTTTATTATTGTTTCAACTTCGATAGCTCAAGCTATTTCAGTAATTATTAAATCGCGTATGACAATAAGAAGTTAGTCGAAGCAAATCGAAGCTCTTTTCCCTATTCAATTTTGGCTAGTACATTTTTTTTTGGCTAGGGAATTATTTGATCCAACTATGATGTAGTAATGTAAACTTGGGCTTTGTAAATTAAATGCATTTTAACTCTTTGGCCCTATGTGATTAATGTAAAATGATTATTATTATTACTAATTACAACCCTTATATAATAAGGTGGACTCTTTAAGTTAAATAAATTTCTAGAAATTAAATAGATTAGGTGAAAGGATTATATTATTTCCAACCATAATTAAGGCACTAAGTGAGTGGATGGAATTATTGGGAGACAAAAGTGTGAGGAAATTATGGAAACATAATTATTGATTTCTTTGGAAAATTTTGTGGAATACACCACGACACTCCACCTTACTTTTTCCCACCAAGTCTACATCACCTCCCCATTTTATGCGAAATTTCATTTATTAAATAAGAAGAGAATACTTCATCATAATTACTTTTTATTTAAAGTTATTTAATTAATTAATTTTTTTAATTACTTTTTATTTAAGTAATTAAAAGGTAGAGAATATTCCATCATAATTAAATTAAAAGTAATTAAAAGGAAAAGAAAATAAATTGGTAGTGGAATTTAAATATTCCATCATAATTACTTTTTATTTAAAGTTATTGAATTAATTATTGTTTTAATTACTTTTTATTTAAGTAATTAAAAGGTAGAGAATATTCCATCATAATTAAATTAAAAGTAATTAAAAGGAAAAGAAAATAAATTGGTAGTGGAATTTTGGTGGAGGTATGATTAGTTTTGCTTTTAAAAAGAAGATGGAATTTATGGTGGAAATTATGATTTAGATTCCATTTTGTTCTATAAATAGCAACAGCTAGTTCTTCACTTCACCACCACCATTTCCTTCTCCAACACCACTTCCAGCCACCCCATTTCCTCGCCCCTTTTTCCAACCATTTATATCCAGATTTTGGTTGTGATTTCTAAAGAGAAAAGTTAGATCGTGCTTCAAGGAATCTACAGCATTTAGAATCACTCGATTCCGTCAAGTGACGCGAAAGTTATAGACCTAGTTTCAGGCCCCGTTGATAAGCCGCCGTACACCCCATTCCTGCGCCACCCTCTGTTCACGCTGAATTTCTCCATCCAAGTAAATTATTTCTACACTCCCTATGACTTCCTTATTATGAATATATATTCGCATGTAAGATCAAGAGTTCCCTTGTCAAATTTTAGAACAAATGATAAACTAGGGTTGAAGATAAGCTTGTTTGATGACCATTCTTGGATATGTTGTTGATTGCTGTGATATATTCCTATTATGCATACTATAGCTTGAGATATATGTTTTAAGAACATGATATGAAATGTATGATATCTGAAATTGAGCATGCATGTTGATGAAGGTGAATTAACCACGAAATTAATGAAAGCATGATATAATGAGACATGCTGTGAATGAACTGTGAAGTGGACAGAGATGTTTGATTATGGTAGACGGACCCAATGTAGTCCGATTGAGCTGAAATTGAGATATGTGGTACCTGACTGTGTTAGAAAGAAAATGGATTTGGTTTCATGACAAAATATCTTGTGGTCTTAAAGTTATGCGCCTTAAAAAAATATGTGGCAATCTGTGTCGCATTGTGAAAAATGGTTTTGAAACTATAGTTAGGCATGTTAGAAAATTCTCAAATTTTACACATAGGTACTAGACACATTTTTGAGAATGCGTGTAAATTTAAAAGTCATTATCATGAGTAATTTGGCCAAAATGAATTTTTGGATTTGAACCCCTGTTTCAGCCGTAACCCAAAAACGCTCAGCAAATACTAAACCCCCCAGTCAATATCTCCCAAACGACAAGTGATTTCTACGAACCGTAAAATGGAGCATGTCCATTTTAAAATATAGTTTATGCATGTCTAATTTCATACCTTAATTCTCTGTAGATCTGAAATGACATTCTTTTGAAAATGATATTATTTGAGAGTTCTGGCCTTTACAAAATCATGTGTCACTTCTGTACGACCTACCTTGTTGGCTTAATTCAGAACAAAGTACTAAGAGTTCAGCCGTAAAAATTTACATGCTTATAATAGACACCCTAAGTATGATATTTACAAAATTTAAATTTAATTGGACGTTTATCCTGTTCGGGGTAGAATTTAGAAAATGATGCCCTGATTCTTTAGTCTCTCAGCCCTACCTGAAATTGATTAGTATGCCCCGACTAATCCGTAAGGAAATTTGGAGATCCGTCAAATGGAGAGTAAACCTTGACATGTCTACTTTCATAATATAGAAGTTGAGCCTAAAATAGATTAAGGCCACGAAATTATGCAACTTGTTATATGACTGCACAAATCTGAAATTAAGCAAAATATAACTAAGGCATGAAAGGAAATTACTAAGTCTAAATCCAAGACTAATAAGACCAATTAAGACCTTTAAACATGCTACTACCTTAAGACATATATGTACACATGAATATGAATGTGCATGCCCAAGTGAAACACCTAGTAACACTACGTCATTATTTACCTAGGTGTGATTGACATTGGGAAGCAAGCCTCAGTTAGTGGAACCAAGTAAGCCAACGTTACAACAAGATAAGGTGGGCACTACTTTATCTAAAAACTTATTTTCCAAAATGTTTTATCAAATGATGACAAATGCTTTTGTTTTGAATATTTGGAACACCGTAAAATGTTTTGGTGCCTTGACAATGCATGATTTTGCTTGGAGGGCTCAGCCCATAAATATATGTATGAAATTGCACAATTATGAATGGATAATATTATTGCGGAGGAATAAGGTGGGAAAGGGGAATGGAGGGCTCAGCCCATATATACATGAATGCATGTATACGTTGGAGGGCTCAGCCCATATATGCTTGATCATATGAATTGTCGAATAATACAGTTGGAGGGCTCAGCCTATAATTTCATGATCAATTGTTCATGGCACCACAAATGAAAAGAGTTGCGCAACCATGTGAGGTGAATTATTTTGGCATGCATGAGCAAATGATTTTATAAAACCCTCATGTTATGCTTGTGTGAGACGGTGATTCCAAAATATATGTAAGTATTGTTTTCGGGACGACGTGTCCACTGGGTACATTCGTGTACTTAGCCCCTGCATGTGTTTTCCCTACATGTAGGTACATGGTGATGGTGATGGCGGGTGCGTTGTGGCGATTGTGGGAAGAAGTGGTTCAATGTGAACCTATATTAAATAAATATGTACTTGGCATGTAAATCTTACTTCCCCTATTTTGTTGATCATTCTTGCATAACTATTTAATCTCTTTTGTTGGCATGTAAACCAAATTGATCTACTTGGAATATTTATCTTTTGAAACTTTGATATATCCATTGATTTGACCTCTAAGCATGATCTCTACCTTTGTTTGTCCTATGGCATGATTTTTGAAACTCCTATACTTATATTGAGGTTCGGTATTGAGCTAAGATACTATGTCTCCATACATAGTGTCACCTTAAAAGTCTTGATTGAAATTGTATTCATATTCATCCTTTTCGAACTCCTTTGATGTTTTGCTTCAAATTGTATTTCTTCAATCCAATCATTGAAGCCATATTATTTCAAAAATAAGAATTTGCTTCCGCTTAAATTTTGAAAATCGTTTTAAACTATTAAATCCCTTAGCGTGCTTTGGTCGCACGTGGGACTATCGCATAGGCCCGGTTTGGGGGCGCGACAGGTATATATATGGTATACCCTATATTTTTGAATCTCATACCGTTACCGTACCGTAGATTTTCGGTACGGTATCATACCGTACCGTTAATGACGGTATATCAAGATTTCGGTATTTTCGATAATTTTTCGATACGATATGTACGGTATATCGATATTTTGGTATTTTTTCCCACCCCTAATTCTATCAATTAAAAATACTCTATGCTATTAAAAATCTCTATGTTTCTCTATTATTAAATTATATTCTAATTTTTTATCATGTCAATTAAAAATACCCTCCATCACTGACAGTATTAAAATTATGATGAACAATACGTTAGATCATACGTGACTCTTATGTGGCATGTACGTGACATAATCACACATTAGATCAAAATTTTAACATCGCTAGCGACACAAGGTATTTTAGTTGACAAAATTAAACATTATGATATAATTCAGTGACGACAAAAATATTAAAATATTTTTCATAATTGACCAATACAATAACGTATAATTAATAATTTTCTCTTTTTAACTATTTTAGTAGAACAGTGTCAAAAATTAACACAAGTGGCAAAAACTCTAGATTTTAGTCCCAAGTTTACCGGTTAAAAGCGTAGCGGAATTCTGACTTATTCGCAAGTCAATTGAAACTTAGAAAATTGATTAGATTCAAGTTTAATAAGTTAGTCGATTCAGAATATACACCAAATTTAAAAGTAGGGTAGTTAATAAATTAAGCAGTGTAGCTACACATAAGTAGGGTTGCAGATGCAAGATCTTGTAATTCTATTTTATACTCCCTCCGTCCCACTTCATTAGTCCCTCTTTCCTTTTTCGTACGTCCCATTTAATTGTCCCTTTACCTAAAATGGAAAGTTAATCTCCACTCACTAATAAAATACTCATTTCCTCTATCTCTACTCGTATTGGTTATTTTGCCAAATCTCAAGGGGACTAATGAAGTGGGACGGAGGGAGTACAAGTTAAAAAGCTTAAAGAAGTAAAGAACACCCATCAAACTTCTAAATTAACTTAATAAAAAATGTGTTGTGTCAAAAAAGACACATTATATTTATTTATTTTTAGATGTCAAGTGTCCAACGATGTATGCATAGTAGATATAAATTCATCATTCCATCACCATGTGATATTTGATTTAGTTTCATATCATAAGACAAGGATGAAATGAGATGTATGATTCCTCTCATTGATCAGGTTTTGATATAACATATAGCAGACAAAACACTCCCCACCATATATAACATGCTTTCTAAGTTCGAATAATTAACAAAAGTAGAGCTGCAGATCAAAAGCAGTAAAGCCATTGGAATTTTGGGATCAAACTCAGTTGGGTTCTTGCTTTGGTTGTGTGAGTGGCATGTTAATGTGATTCAGTAGACCATCAGTCAAAGCACAAGTGGATGTGAGAGAAGCTTTCAGTATGCTTAAACCCTGCACCAACAAACTTCGTCTCAACATATAAATATGGGAAAATATCATTTTTTTTTCTTTCTAAAACAATGATCTCAAATCACATTTACCTCTTTCAACCCAATTTGCAGCTGCACTTCTTTGATATCAGATATTGAGATTTTCAGCTTCTTCAGACTGGAAAAGACTGACACATTACAGAAAGGTGTGACACTTAAATCATCCATCACCTTATAAATTCGCGGACCTTCAAGATAACTCCCCTGGCCTTTAGGGAACTTTTGGGAAGAGAAAATTTTGAGATCATTGTACTCAGCTGGCAAGCTTTCTTCGGTGAGTGGAAGAATGTGGTTTTTGGAAACACAACCATGAGGCAGTTTGGGCTTGATTAGCCTACTTTTCGTATCAGGAGTCTTGAAATACTCATCATGTGTGAACTCAGATGTGCTACGGTACAAGTTGTTTATAGTCTTAATACAAGTCTTACCAGCCAGAAGGTGCTCAACTCCTCCAAGAGGGATATGGAGGAAACTAAATAGGAACTCCACAAAATCTTCCTTAGCTTGAGCATACAATAGCTTACCCGTAGATTTTTGAATCATCACTTTCAAAATCATCTTCTTGGAGCTGGGATCTTCTTCTTTTTCCTCAATCTGGTCTAGTGAAGTCTCCGGTTCAGATTCCACCATCAGTCTTGTTTTATAAAGTATGGTGTCTGACAATGGAGTCGGGGAGATTAAGGATGCCTTCAACAAACTCATAATCTAGCAACAATGGAAGTTAGAAGTAGTGAAAAGAAAAAGTGAAGGAAGTTGATAAGAGAATAAAGAATCACCTCATTAAAACCAAAAGTCACTCTGATTGACTCGGCCTCATCTATATCTGTAATGCCAAGAACATTTATAATTCCCAGGGGTCCTGTCTTATTTGGCAAGATCTTCAGATCATCTGAGATTATGAAAGATGCTGTATGTATGGTGAAAACTCCATCGCGAGAAGCAACTCTAGACCCCTTATTACCTATTTCCTTTTTCATCTCACATACACCGCAATGGGATTGACATTTATGGCAAAGATCATAGTACACACTTACACTCCGAAATCTAATACCTGACTTGTGGTAGGCACAATAAAAATATTCATAAGGCTGAGGGTCATAAATATCGAGTTTTAGCTTTTCATGTTCGAGTTCGAAGGAACTCTTTGGATTGAGCAGGGTGAGTTTAGCACCCTCAGTCCAGAAATGGAGGGGATCAAGATTAGCTAAGCTATGGTACAAAGTGGTCAAGCTTCCAATGGCAGGTGCCTCATCTCCATAGTGCTTCTCCAAAACTTCACAATTCTTCCCAACGGCAGTGTCAAGAAGCTCAACAATATGTCAACAAAATGGCTGTCGGCTTCTGCAAATAGTACTTTGGTTTTCTCTTTATTTATCATCACTTCTAATGAAAAACTAACTTCTTCAGCTTCAGACATTTTGGTTGTTCCACAATTGACGAAATCTCTGTTAAATTTTAAATATTTAGATTAACTAAACAGGAAGCTGTACATGGTCAAAAACTAAGGAAATCAGATCTATCTATAATCTGCTTGAAAAATAAGCATAGATGATGCATCTATTGATTGTCAAGTGAAGTCTAGCTTCAAATTAATTCGTACATCAAGATTGTAATCTTATGAAATTCATTTAATACTAAACTTACAATTTTTAATCATAGTTTTAAGTTATATAATTACATGGTGAAGTAGTAAAATGTAATATCAATTAAAAAGTTGAACATTTTCAAGTACTATTGAAATCAATGAATGATATATTTTTATTATTTTAATTAACAAATGCATAAATTGTTGACGCATTTTGAAAGAACACATTTTATAATTCATAAAATTATACTTATAAACAAACAATATGGTTGTAATATTTGCTAGGCACCTGACTATTTGTATAAGTTTGATTATACTTTAATTTTTTATATTTTATATGGTTATATTAAGAAAAAAAATGTGAATACACTTAGAATCAATACAGGTTATGAAGAGATCATTGATGTGAAAATTTAAAAGTGAACGAGGGAGTCAATTATTACTAATTTTGAACAAATAATTTTTCAACTCCTAGTCTTAATAAAAATTTGTAATAAAAGTTGACTTGCTTGACTTTGTATCATTTGAAACGAATTGGCATAAAAAAAAAAAAATTCATTTCTTTCTTTTCCCTTTCATTTTATTCTCCCTTAATCAACCCAGAAATACGAAATAAGCAAACCCCAATTTTAAAATACACAAACCAGAAATTAAGTAAATAATTACAAAAGAAAAAAAAAAAAAAAAAACAGAATGGAGTAGCGATGAGAAGATTCCAGAATTACCACAAGCAGGTATTTCGGAATCTTGTTTCGAGGCGGCGGAGCGACGGTGGACTTGAGCTGATGATTACGGCGGAAGAGGAGTGAGAATGTCGCACCGGCGACGATTGAGTTTTTGTGTAAAAGAAAAAGACTAAGTAGAATAATTTTTTGAATCAACTCTTGCCCATTAAGCTACCGTCGGTGTTGCATCGCTTTTACTTTTCGATTAATTTCATTTAAAATTACTTTAATTTTATTTGTGCTAAAACATATAAAGTACTCATTCCGTCCCGCATAATTAGTCTCATTTTGACCGGGCAAGATAACCAATATTTGTGAGTGTAGTGGAAATAATATTTTATTGATGTAAGATGATTTTTTTTCTATGGGACAAACGAGAAAATGAAAAATGGAACTAATCTAACGGGACAAAAGGAATATAATATTTTATGCAAGCATCTAACTAACCATAGTATGAACTAAATACAATTGAGTATTGTCTTAGTCTCATGTTACGTTTGATTTATTTATTATCGAGTTAAATTTTCATCAAATACTTCAAAACTAATGAGCTTAATCACATTTAAATAAATTTTTAAAGTTTAGATTTATATTTATTATTTTTTTTTGTAAAAATAAATTATTTTATTTAAAAAGTAACAAATGTGTACTCAAACTAGATTTTTTATAACTAATATAGTTAATTTAATACTTATCATACTTGTTACTCTTCAATTATAAAAATATTAATTCCTAAACTTAATAATTTTTCGTGCTATTTTCAATTATATAATTTAAGTTCGACTCATTTAATTAACAAGCTTCACCAAATTAATTCAAAGAATTTTAATCGAGCATAAATTCAATTAATTTAGTCATTTACAATCTTAAAAGTTAAAAGTGTAAGCATGTTAAGTTTTTTCAGCTTTTTTTTTTAAGTTGAACAAAAATTCTAACTAATCTTTATTCTCATTGTTACATGCATCAATACGAGCAAGCCAATTTATTTCAAAACTAAATGGCCAATGGTCCAAAAAATATTAATTTTTATACATTAAATTTTATTATACATTTATTAGTTCTTATTTAATTCACAACTTCAATCAAGTTTTGTGATTTTTTTGAAAATAAAATGTTATACATAATGATTTTGGAAAGTATAAAAATAAGCGCAAGTTGGTGGAAACTGGAACGGCTCAACCCGCATAAAAACCTTTTTTTTTTTTTAATAACTATTTTAGTATAATTGCTTAAAAAATGATCAAATGTAGCAAAAACTTGTAGGAGACCGTTTTACCATTCTTTAATTTTAAGACGATTTTTATAAATAATGTATTTCACTAATAAAAAGGATGTTAAGAAATTATGTAATTAAAGATGTATTTTATACTATTAAGACTTATGTATTTAAGTTCATGCATGAATATGAAGAAATTTTGATAAAAACTATAAAGAACTGATAAATTTTGATATAAAGAAATTTGATAAGTATATAATAATAATTTAATATGACTAAGATGATGAAAAAGTTATTAACATGATAACAATATTTAAATTAATTAAAATTACATTAATATAAATAAATGGATTCAAATTTTATAACTGTTAAATGAGTGAGTAAAATAAAATAAAATGTTTTTATTAATTAATATTTTTATTCGATTAGTATGAATTCGTATCTAATTATCTTTGAAACAGAGAATGGATTGTTGAAGCTCATGAATGAAATACAGCATTCCAGCTTTGGTTGTTTATTTAATGCCTAATTAACTGCAGAATCATTTAGAGTAGAGTTTGGAGTGAGAAACTCCTTTATTAAATTATTATATTTTAAATTTTCGAATAAATCTGAATATTATTTCCCTGCCATTGGGAAGAAAAGATTATCTAACACAAAATAAATGGTAGCAGACGAAACACTGTCCACCATAAAAATTAACCCAACTATGTAAACCCCAAAACTTCAAATATACAACAAAAATTAAGTAAATAATAATAATAAAAAGAAAACAAAAATAAAACAGAATGGATGAGAAAGCTCCACAATTGCACTGGTTCACAATCCAAAGGAAAAAGACAAAGTAGAATAATTGTTGAATCAACTCTTGCCCATTAAGCTATCGTCTGTGTTGCATCCCTTTACTTTTTGATAAATTTTTCTAAAAAATTACCAACTTTAGTTAAAGTTGTAAAAAGTTATTAGTACTAAAGTAGGGCAAAAACTTGTGCATGTTTATGTTAGATATTTCGATCGGAATCATTTTTATATTGAGTGCGTTTCGTTCAAATTGTAATTATTTGTGGAAAGAAAATTTCAATCAATACATGTTCTGAACAATACTCGTTCAGTGTAAAATTAATTTCAATCGAAATATCTCACAAAAATATAATTACGAGTCGCCTTGCTCAGGTTTTTGCCGAAAAGGATAGTCAGTAATTTCCATCAATTGTTATCGATGGCAATAAATATATATATTTTTTAATCTTATAATTGAATTTTAATCCAATTACACCCGGAACTAAAAATTATGATTGTTGAACTCTTTAAGTGCTATAAAAGCCATAGGCTTAAATTTTTTTTAAACATATAAATATTATAAATAAAAGATAAATTTATACACATTTTTTTATTTTATAAAATCCGATGCCCAATTTGTTTAGGCAACATTTAAGACTATCAATAACCTCAATCTTAATTGATGAGGTCGCCTGCCACATCATCACAAATATATTCCACTCTTTAACATATTAGGGAATTTTATCTCAATCTTTTTTTGTTAGGGAATTATATCCCACACTTTATTTTTGTTAGGGAATTTTGTCCCATATCGCTGACTCGGCAGTTAAGTGCCACGTGGCGTTTGTGTGGCGATGACTCACTGCCACATAATTGCCACGTGGCATTTTAGTTTTATTTTTAAATATTAATTTAATTTTTGAATAATAATTTTTTTAATATTTTATTTCATAATTAATGTATTTTATTTAAATATTTCGTTTTTTATAATACTTTAATAAAAATGATATATAAAAATAATAATAATAGTAATTTAATTAAAATAAAAATAATATTGAAAAGACAGAAATAAAAAAAACATTAATTAGCAAATTATATATTTAAAAAACATTAATTATCAAATTATCAGAAAAATAATAATTATTTACACACACACATATATATATATATATATATATTCAAATAATTATTATTTTTCTTAATTAATTTTTTCTGATAATATGATAATTTTTTTTTATCTTTTCAATAATATTTTGATTTTTAATTAAATTATTATTATTTTTATATATCTAATTTATTAAAGTATTATAAAATGAAATATTTAAATAAAATACATTAATTATAAAATTAAAAAATATAACAAATTTAGATTTATATTTAAAAATACTGAAATGCCACGTGGCAGTGAATCATTGCCAAATCAGCGCCACGTGGCACTTAACTGCTGAGTCAGCGATATGGGACAAAATTCCCCAACAGAAATATAGTGTGGGATATAATTCCCTAAAAAAAAAGATTGGGATAAAATCCCTAATCTGTTAAAGTGTGGGATATATTTCCCTATTTTCCCTATAATAAATTGTGTTCAAATTTTCAATCAACCACAAAAGGTCGACCTCCAACCAAGTGGGGCCCACCATCTTTTTTTATTTTTTTATTTCTCACCTATAAATATGTAACACTTGTCATTTTGTTACTTTTTTGTAAATGGAATAATAAAGCTGATATATATTTTATACAAATAAATAAAAAATATAGCAAAATTTATAATTTTTTGTTCTCTACAAATAGAAATTAATTTTGATATATATTTTTTCATTTTTAAATTTACATATATATTATATCATATTGTATTAATCTAAAGAATTCATAAAAAATAATCAATCACAACCCTCCATCGAAAGCACGATCTATATCAATTTGATTCCCACTATTATTTTAATTATAACCACTAATTTTAATCTTGAAAATAAAATAAAATAAAATAAAAATTATATATAATATTATGGTCAATTTGATGCCCACTATTATTTTAATTATAACTACTAATTTTAATCTTGAAAATAAAATAAAATAAAAATTATATATAATATTATGGTTGGATGGTTGCTGATAAAGTATGTAAAATTATTGTGGTTGGATTATGATGATATTCATGATATGAGAAAAAAAAAATTAATTAAATATTAAAGTGATTGGATGGTTGTTGTTAGAAATAGTCTAATGAAGCTACCTAACCCCATTTCACAACTGTGCCAAAAAGTAAAAAACACAATGAAACTAACTGTTTATTCCTTTTTGAGTTATGTTTTCTTTTGATAAATTTTAGTCATATACAGATAATTATATCACGTGGAACACTCGAATATATATAAGCTGCAAAACATGAAACCATAATATATCAACTATTAATTCATCATTCCACCACAACACGAGAGAAATGTGATATTTAATTAAGTTTCATATCATAAAACAAGGATCAAACACTCCCCAGTCCCCATCATAACATGCTTTCTAGGTTGGAACAATCAAAAGAGGTAGGGCTAGTTGCAGATCAAGAACCATAGTTGTTACTTACATAAGCAGTAAAGCAATTGGGATTTTGAGATGAAACTCAGTTGGGTTCTTGTTTTGGTTGTGTGAGTGGCATGTGATTTAGTAGACCATCACTCAAAGCAGTAGTGGATGTTAGAGAAGCACTCAGTATTCTTAAACCCTGCACCAACACACTTCATCTCATCATGCAAACTGATATCCATACATATATTGGAAATGGAATCACAAATTTCAAATCACATTACCTCTTTCAATCCGATTTGCAGCTGCACTTCTTTGACATCAGATAATGAGATTTTCTGCTTATTCAAACTGGAAAAGATTGACACACTGCAAAAAGGTGTAACAGTTAAATCATCCATCACCTTAAAAGTTTGCGGTCTTTTAAGATAACTCCCCTGGCCTTTCGGAAACTTAGAAGAAGAGAAATTTTTGAGATCGTAGTAGCTACAAGGCAAGCTTTCTTCAGTGAGGGGAAGAATGTAGTTTTTGGAAACACAACCATGTGGCAGATTGGGCCTAATTAGCTTATTCTTCATATCAGGAGTCTTGAAATAGTCATCATCTATGATCTCGGATGCGCACCTGTATAAGTTGTTTATGTTCTTATTACTAGTCTTACCAGCTAGAAGGTGTCCAACTCCTCCCAGAGGGATATAGAGGAAACTAAATAGGAACTCGACAAAATCTTCCTCAGCTTGAGCATACAGTAATTTACTTGTAGATTTTTGTATCGTCACTTTCAGAGCCATCTTCTTGGAGCTGGGATTTTCTTCATCATCATCAATCTGATCTGGTAAAGTCTCCTGTTCGGATTCCACCATTACAGAGTTCATCTGTCTTGTTTTATTCAATATGAGGTCCGACAATGGAGTCTGGGAGATTAAGGATGCCTTGAGCAAACTCATAATCTAGCAATAGTGGAAGTTAGAATTTGTGAAAAGAAAAACTGGAGGAAGATGGAACTTGAAATAGAATAAAGAATCACCTCATTGAAACCAACAGTCACTTTGATAAGCTCGGCCTTGTCTATTTCAGTAATGCCAAGAATGCTTATGATCTCTAAGGGTCCTGTCTTATTTGGCAAGATTTGCAGATCATCTGAGATTATGAAAAATGCTGTATTTATGGTGAAAACTCCATCATTCGAGG
The DNA here is from genome assembly GCA_026898455.1 of Plectranthus barbatus. Classification (NCBI taxonomy): domain Eukaryota; kingdom Viridiplantae; phylum Streptophyta; class Magnoliopsida; order Lamiales; family Lamiaceae; genus Plectranthus; species Plectranthus barbatus. The sequence goes on along the minus strand of JAPKLW010001344.1, from coordinate 105,255 downwards.
TAGGTTCAGACCCTTTTTTAACTACTTCCTTTTTCATCTGACAAGAACTGTATTTGTATCGACATGTATGGCAATGATCATAGTACACACTTACACTCCGAAATCTAAAACCTGGCGAGTGGTACTGGTAAGCACAATCGAAAAATTCAGCAGGCTGAGAGTCATAAATATCGAGCTTTAGCTTTTCATGTTCGAGTTCGAAGGAACTCGTTGGATTGAGGAGAGTAAGTTTACCACCCTCCGTCCAGAAATGGAGGGGATCAAGATTAGCTAAGCTATGGTACAAAGTGGTTAAGCTTCCAACGGCAGGTGCCTCATCTCCACAGTGCTTCTCCAAAACCTTCACAACTCTTCCCAATGGCAATGTCAAGAAGCTCAACAATATATCTACAAAATGGCTGTTGGCTGTAGCAAACAACACCTTACTTCTCTCTTTAATTATCATCACTTCCAATGAAAAACTAACTTCTTCAGCTTCAGACATTTTGGTTGTTCTACAATTGACGAAATCTCTATCAAACTTTAAATGAATACCTCCACATCAAGATTGTAATCTTATAAAATACATTTTATGATGACACTTATAATTTTCAATCAAGTTTTAATTTATATAATTATATGATACTTATGTTTGAGATTATTAATCAATATGCATGGTTGTAAAACTGGCTAGACTACATGTTTAAGTTTGATTATAATTTTAATTTTTTTTAATATTTTATAGGGTAATATTTAACAAAAATAAAATAAAATATGATATTAATGTGAAAATGTCAAGTGGACGAGGGAGTCAATTATCACTAATTTTGAACAATTATTTTTTCAACTCCTAGTCATAATACAAATTTTTTGTAATAAAAGTTGACTTGCTTGACTTTGTAAACCATTTCATCGAATCAGTAAGTATAGACTCCCATTTCGTTTTGTTCTTCCTATATTAATTCACAAAATACGACTAATCAAACGCCAATTTTAAAATACACAAACCAGAAATTAAGTAAATAATTACAAAAAAAAAAAGAAAAAAGAAAAAGAATGGAGTAGTGATGAGAAGATTCCAGAATTACCAGAAGCAGGTCTTTTGCAATCTTGTTTGGAGGCGGCGGAGCGACGGTGGTGATGAGCTGATGATTACGGCGGAAGAGGAGTGAAAATGTCGCACCGGCGACGATTGAGTTTTTGTGAAGAAAAAAAGACAAAGTAGAACAATTATTGAATCAACTCTTGCCCATTAAGCTACTATCGTGTCCCATCGCTTTTACTTTTCGATTAATTTATTTTAAAACTACTTTTAACTTTATTTGTACGGAAATATATAAAGTATAATATTTTATGCAATCATCTAAATAACCACAGTATGAACTAAACTCAATTGAGTATTGTTTAGTTACGTTTGATTTGTTTATTATCGATTTTAATTTTTCTTCAAATGCTTCGAAACTCATGAGCTTAATAAAATTTAAATGTTTAAATTTAAATTCATATTTGTTTTTTCTTAACATTAAATTACCTTATTTAAAAAGAAACAAATGTGTACTCAAACTTTTTTTTTATATAACTAATAAAATAAGGAGTTTTATCAATTCAGAATCTGAAAGATAGTTTAATTATCTATTTAGGATCCGAAAGATTAATTCTCAATTCAAAATTTGAAAGATATCTAACAATAATTTTCAATCCAGGACCCGAAAAATCATACAATTCTCAATTCAGAACCTCAATATCATGTCTTGGATTGAGAATTGTTTGATCTTTCGGGTCTTAAATTGATAAATCATTTTCGGGTTCTGAATTGATAATTAAACTATCTTTTGTGTCCTGAATGGACAATTCTCCTAAAATTAATTAAATACTTAGCATACTTGTTACTCTTTAACTTTAAAAATATTAATTTTATTAATTCTTCATGCTATTTTCAATTGATAAACTTGCTCACAAGTTAATGAGTCAAATACTATAAAATTTAAATTTGATTTATTTAATTAACAAGTTTCACCAAACTATTTGAGATGAATTTCAATGGAGCATAAATTCAAGTAGCTTAATTCATTTACAATCCTAATAGTATAAGCGAATTAAGTTTTTTTCAGCTATTTTTTTAGTTGAACAAAATTTCCAACTTATCTTTATTCTCATTGTTACATACATCAATACCATAAAGCCAATCTTTTTTCAAAACTATATGGCCGATGATCCAAAAAAGCATTTTTAGCGTCGATTTTTAGGCGGAATTTTATCATAATATTTATTAGTTCTTAGTTAATTTACAACTTCAATCAATTTTTGTGATTTTTTTTGGAAATGAAATGTTATACATAATGATTTTGAAAAGACAAAAACTTGAGTTAGGCACGCCTAAACGGTTTAGGCGGGTTTCATCCTACTCAAATGGGTTCATCCATCCCAATTAGAGTATATTAAATGGATTTGGGTTGGGTTAATGGATAAAAGAGACATAAACCATTTAGGCGTACCTAAACTGAGACCTTCTTAGATGGGTTTGTGCGAGTGAAATGTGATTCAGTAGACCTTCATTAGTCAAGGTAGAACTCATATGTTAAAAAGCTCTCTATATTCATTTATTTTGTTGATTCAATGGTTATGATAATTAAGGATTCATTAATTTAATAAGATAGTTAGGATATCTTTTTAAAATTTGATTAACCGAATCCTATTTCCTTATGTCTAAATCGTCTCTCCTCATTTTCTCTTTATTTACATTATAATCAAACAATTATATCTTTCTTGATTTGAATTCATTTTTTTATAAATTATTTATCAAATTAAACTTATTTTTACGATGATTCATTTGATATTCATATTTTATATTAACAAATTTAAAAGATTTACACGAAAATTGTGATTTCGTATTTTGTTGTTACGTGTAATTCATTCTATTTAAGTTTTTAATTAAAAAAATGTATCAATTATACATAGAAAATGTCTCAAATAGCTTCATTTTTAACCTAACCATGATGCATTTTTATTCTTAAGCATATATACATTTTGTACGCATATTAAATGCATTTTTATCTCAAAATACTGCATTTTTTGCATCAAACATATATATTTTATGCTTCTTGAATATCGAAAAATTAAATTATCAAATATACAATTTTCACATTTTTTGCTCTTAAACTAGATGGTACCACAAATAAAGTACCGGGATTGTGATATATTTAAATTAATCATGTACATTGATTTTGATTTTTAATAATTTAAATTTGTTCTTATTTGATATGTAGGAAGGTATTAACACATTAATGCCCTATATATTAATTAAATTATTTACCATGCCATTTTATCCTTATCCCTCAATGTTAGTGACATTTAATTTACATGTCAAGTCTCCATAAATAAAAATAATATTGGTTAATTTATCATTTTTTGAATACATTGAAAAGTTTAAAATATCTTTATGTTTGAGCTTAATGATACAACTCCTTTACAAAGGATGTGATTGATATGATAACTCCTTTTCCTTTCAAAAAAGTCTTCCTTTTATCGATGGCAATAAAATAAATAAATTTTACTCCCTCCGTCCCATAACATTAGTCCTATTTTTCTTTTTCGTCTGTCCCAAACATTAGTCATTTTTCCTAAAATAGAAAATTAATACACTCACTAATAAAAATTAATTTCTTCTATGTCTACTCGCATTGATATCTGTGCCATAATGGAACAAAACTAATATTATGAGACGGAGGGAATATCATATACTCCCTCCGTCCCATGTAATTAGTTCCATTTGATTTTGGCACGATAACAAATGTTAGTGAGTGTAGTGGAATTAATATTTTATTAATGAGAGTAAAAAAATTTGTCATTTTAGGAAATATGACTAATAGATGGGACGGACCAAAAAGATAAATGAGATTAATTTCGTGGGACGGAGGGAGTAATTTAATTCTCCCCAATTACACCCAAAATTAAAAGTCCGAAAATTGTGATTGTTAAACTCGGCACTATGTGGGCCATAAAAAAATTAAATATATAAATATTATTAAATAAAAGATATTTCTTAATTTTATAAAACTTTGTGACTAAATTGACTAACCCTATTTTTTTACAACAGTGCCAAATACACAATGATCATAAAACAAGCGGTTTATTAGTTTTATTTTCATTGGATAAACTCTTGTAATTTCGACTAATATGAAAAAGAAATTATAATTCATATATAAATAAATTATATCATGTGGAACACTTGAGTCTCCTTCATAAAATCCTTCAACATTGAAAAACGAACATATGCAAGGAGTTAAAAAAAAAATCTATATAATACAACACACTCTATCTTATTTTGCAATTATATTTCGAATTTTCATTTTTCATCTTCAGTCAACTCTATATAGAATGTTTTATTTTGATTCTTCTACTATATATTTATTTTTCTTATACATTAATATTTATTTTTCATATTTTTAATTTCTTATTCAAAATTAAATTTTTGCAATTAAATTTATATAAATCATTTTAGAAGACTATAAATAAAATAAATTTTCACATAAAATAACTATTTTAGTTAACATAATACAAGCATACAATCATTCATATCAGTTATCACAATACATTATTCTTATAGATTTGAATATTCATACCACAAATGATCAATCAAAGTATTAAAATGAGCATCATTGTCTTTAATTTTTCGAAATTGTGCAAGATATGCTTGAAATTAATCTTTTCCTTCATTTGTCATTTCAACATCTAGGACCGGTAATTTTTTTCATCATTAATAATATTAAGCGTGATAATGAACACAATCATTATCTTTACTCATTTCTAATTTTTTATTTATCTTTAGAATTTACAGAATTGATGGAACCGTTGAATTTTATTTTCTTTTATTTTATTATATTTTCTATGAGTTATTATTTTGGTTAGGTATTGTAATGTATTTAATTTATGTTTAAATGAATATAATGTTTGTATTATAATTTTGTATCAAAAATCTAAAATTATGAAGAATCACATAATTTTAAAATAATGAAAAGTAAAAAAGCGATGAAAAGGAACAAAAAAAAATCGAAAATAAATAAATACAAACATACAAAGACAAAATAAATAAAAGTGGGGATGGAGTCTGGGTGAATAGTGCAACATCAAATATGGGGTTATACTGTTCATTCAATAAACAAAATGGAGAGAGAGAGTTTTATAGTAGAAGGCAAATTGGAATATTTTAAAATTTGAACATATTCCCTACTATTAGAAGTCAAAGATAATCAAACACAGTCCCCGCCATAAAATGACAAATCAAGCAGCATAGCTACACTAAAGCAGGGCAGCAGATTAAGAGCCATAGCTGTTAATTGAACAAACATTGAAATAATGAGATGCAACTCACTTCTTGCTTTGATTGAGGGAGTGGTATGTGATTCATCAATAGACCATCAGACAAAGCCGTAGTGGATGTGAGAGAAGCTCTCAGTATGCGTAAGCCCTGCACCAACACACTTCATCTCATCATGTAAACTGACATACACATTCACACATATATCGAAAATGGAATCACATTACCTCTTTCAATCCGATTTTCATCTGCACTTCCTTGATATCAGACTGTGGGATTTGCAGCTTATTCAGACAGGAAAGCGTTTGGACAACACAAAACGGTGTGACAGTTAAATCATCCATCACCTTATAGGTTCGCGGACTTTCAAGATAACTTCCCTGGCCTTTGGGAAATTTAACAGAAGAAAAATATTGGCCATTTTTGTAGTCTGCAGGCAAGCTTTCTTCGGTGAGAGGAAGAATGTGGTTTTTGGAAACACAACCATGAGGCAGTTTGGGCTTGATTAGCCTACTTTTCATATTGGGAGTCTTGAAATACTCATCATGCATGAACTCAGATGTGCTCCCGTATAAGTTGTTTAAAGCCTCACTACAAGTCTTACCATCAAGAAGGTGCTCAACTCCTCCTAGAGGGATATAGAGGAAACTAAATAGGAACTCGACGAAATCTTTCTCAGCTTGAGCATACAGTAACTCACCTGTAGATTTTTGTATCATCACTTTCAAACTCATTTCCTTCGAGCTGGGATTTTCTTCAACATCAATCTGACATGGTAAAGTCTCATCTTTAGATTCCACCATTATAGAGTTCATCTCTGTTCTTTTGTTCAGTATAAGGTCCGACAATGGAGTCGGGGAGATCAAGGATGACTTCAGCAAACTCATAATCTAGCAACAACGGAAGTTAGAATTTGAGAAAAGAAAAAGTGAAGGAACTTGATAGAGAATAAATAATCACCTCATTAAAACCAATAGTCACTTTGAATCGCTTGGCCTTATCTGCTTCTGTAATACCAAAAATGCTTAAGATCCCTGAGAGGCCCATCTTATTTGGCAAGATCTGCAGATCATCGGAGATTATGAAAGATGCTGTATTTACGGTGAAAACTCCATTACTAGAAGCAGCTCCAGACCCCTTTTTAGCTACTTCTTTTTCCATCGGACAATTGCACGAGTATCCACAATCTTTGCAAAGATCATAGTAAACACTTACACTCCGGAGTTTTGATTTTCTGTGTCTGCTCACAAAGAATTCAGCTGGATGAAAATCATAAATATCGAGTTTTAGCTTTTCATATTCAAGTTCGAAGGAACTCTTAGGATTGAGCAGATTAAGTTTAGCATCCTCAGTCCAGAAATGGAGGGGATCAAGATTAGCTAAGCTATGGTACAAAGTGGTCAAGCTTCCAATGGTGGGTGCCTCATCTCCATAGTGCTTCTCAAGAACCTTCACAATTCTTCCCAACGGCAATGTCAAGAAGCTTAGCAATATGTCCGCAAAATGGTTGTCGGCTTCTGCAAACAGTACCTTACCTCTCTCTTTATCTATCATCACTTCCAATGTGAAACTAACTTCTCCAGCATCAGACATTTTGGTTGTTCTACAAATCAAGAACTCTCAGTTAATTTTTTATTATTTTTTTAAAATTTAGATTAACTAACTCTAAAAGTAGATTCTCAAAACCTATAAAGGATAATTACATCAATAATCTAGTGGGAAAATAACTATTTTGAAATCTAGTTTTCTGATAGTTAACGTAGTTTGAAATCAATGTAACAAGACGAACTAACCGAGCCATATAGCAGAGTATGGTTAAAATATTTCAATACAAAGAAAATCATATCTAAATTCAGTCCAAATTGACATCTCAAAAAGCAATGAAGTAAATATTTTTTTAAAAACCATAGGAAGTGCTGAAATCTATTGTAGAAATTTATGAGGGCATGATACTTTCACTAATTTTGACAATTTCTTTTCAACCCCTCCTTTAATTATAAATTTATAAAAGAAGTTGACTCCCCTGTTTTTTGGGTTAAATATCATTTCAAGCTTTCTTGAATAAATTAACAATAATTTTTCTGAAAACCTATGGAGTTCAGTTGAATTGAGTATAACTTACAAATCGTCCAAAATTGAAATAATTTTTTCAAATTAAAGATAATTTAATCATAAAATCATCACTCTTCGCATTCCTAACAAATCAAGAGTGACGTTATGCAACCCCCAGTTTTTCAATTTTAAAAACAAAAATTAAATAAATAATCACAAAAATAAACAGACTGGAGCATCGATTAGAAAATTCTAGAATTACCGAAATCTTGTTTTGAGGCGGCGGAGCGACGGTGGTCTTGAGCTGATTATTACGGCGGAAGAGGAGTGAGAATGTTGCTCTGGTTCACAATAAAAAAGAAAAGACGAATAGAATAACTTTTTAATCAACTCTTACCCATTAAGCTAACGTCTGAGTGGCATTGTTTTTCCTTTTCGATTAATTTTTTTAAAAAATGGGATAAGGTCAAATTGACACTCCACCAAGGGGTGTTCACGGTTTAGACGAAATCGGTCAAATTAGATTTATTTGGCCGGTTTAACCGATTTAATTTATGATTTTTAAAACGGCAGTTCGAAAAATTTAAAGCTGGACAAAACTGGTCCGGTTCAGTTTGGTAATTCAAATTGGCTGTTTCGACCGGACCGACCGAATATATATGTATATATATTTATTTAATTATTTAAAAAGTATATGTGTGTAGTTGAGTTGGTTAGAGCGCAGCCTGTGTATCTTATGCAACCAGTGTTTGATCTATATTGGTCTCAATCAGCCTTTTATTTTATCTAAACAAAATCATTTAATGTATCAAACCCCAACCCATTTTATTTTTTATATCGGTCTCACCCACGTCTCAACTTTTGTTATTTTATATTTTGTGATTTAGAATTTTTAATTATTGGTATATTGTGGTTTAAATTGTTAAAATAAATTGTAGTTTTTATTTTAGAATATATATTGTAGTGCATTGTTGAAATTTAAAACAAGTTTTTTTTTAAACCGCGAAACCGGCCGGACCAAACCATTTTTATATGGTTTGGCCGGTTTGGTTTATTTAAATTATTTGACCGGTTTGATTTGAAAAAATCTCAAACCGTATCTATTAGTTTGACCGAGATTTTCCTCCAAAATTGGTCGAACCAGACCGCGAACACCCCTAATTATACACTACCACAATAATTATTTGATTTAATTAGATCCCTCCCCTTTTAAAATAAAATTATTTAAACACTCTAATTTTAAATTTTTTTGCTATATTAAAAAATATATATTTATAATTTATCAAAACTAAAAAAGATCAAATAATAAATATTTAAAAAAAATACCTAAAATAAAAATAAACAAAAACCAAAGTAAATAAGAATAAATATAAGATTTTTAAATAAATACTAAAATAAAAAGAGCAAAAATCTATTATAGCAATTTGGTTAAATATACTTTAGTAAATAACAACCCTTATGAAATACTCCAAAAAATAGCAAAAACACCTTTTCATCAATTTTTCTTCCATAAATACCCTTCAATTATTTCTCTTTTATTTATTTCAATTATAATTATTTTTATTTCTAATATTTCCATATCTTATATTTCTAATACCCATTTTTAATTCTAATTTTTAATCTAATTTCTTCTAACTGTTGATGTAATTCTTTAATTTTAGATTCTAATATTTCTATGTCAGAACTAAGTTGTATAATTTCCTGTATATTTTCTTTATCAACAAGTGTAAATTTTCTTACTAGGCAACTATAAGCAGTATGAGCTTCAAGATACTCTTTTTGTAATTTTTGTTGCATCAATTCATCGGTATAAGGAAGATATATGCTCCTTTCATCATCTATTTTTATTGATATAAAAGTGAAACTAGGCATAATTTAATAATATTATATTTTATCATTTATTTCTGCAACTACTGTTTTTAATTCTTGTATTTGTTTATTTAGTTGTGTCATTTGAATATCTGAATGTAATGTTTGTCTTTTTAGTGGTTCAAGCCATTTATTCTGGCTTATATTACTTGTACTAGCTCTTGCTTGTTCTATGATATCTTTTGAGATTGGTGTATTATTTTGAATTCTTTGAGATGGACTTCGTTGAATGAATTTTTGTAGGCTATTATCTTTTTTTATTACAGTACTTGTAGTACTTAATAGTTCGTCTGTATATATTCTATCTCTATGTTGAAAAATTATACTTAAATTACTATTAGTTAATGCATAAGATACTTTGTAACTTACAGTAAATGGTATGTGTAAGGGTTTCATTAAATCTTTTTTAAGAAAATTACATCGGACTCCAATTGCATCATTAAAGGTTTGTGTTTGGAAAGGAATTCCATATTGTAATGCAACATTGAATTTAATGATGTCAAAACCTAGATTGCCATCTATTCCTCCCATAATTTTATCTTTTTCATCCAAAATTCTATTGTCAACAACTTGTAATTGTACAGGTGTGTCTATTGCTGTGAAATAAGTAGATTTTACTATTATTTGTATTATTCCAATATGTATGTATCCTAATTTCTTCCGATCTTTTTTAGGTATTTTTTCTATTTTTTCTTTTATTTTTTCTTTATTCATTATGTATGCTTGGAATTCATAATTTGCTTGATTCATGTATACTAATGATTCTCCACTCATTAATCCATAGTATACTATATTTTCTCGATTTAGTATGTTTGATATTCCTTTATTAAAAGTTGGAATTTCTATACTTTCTTTGGAGTTAAGTGTAAATTCTCCCTTTTTTCGTACTTTATTTATTATTTTCTTATCGAATATTATATCAGACAAGTATTCTCCAATTGATTCTGCTCTTATTATTTCTTTTAGATCTTCTTTATCATCTTGATCTTGCCTCGAGCTTTCTCCTTTTTCAAAAATATTCATAGTAATTGTTTAATATTTTCTTTATATAAATTTATTCGTGGGATTTTAAATTTTTCACCTTGTACTTTTAGTATTAATTCTTTACTTTTTATTTTATAATTAAAGTTTTCTAAAAAATCTATTCCTAATATTATTTCTTTTTGTTCTTGTTTAGTTCTTCCATCGATTGGTATTTCTATTTTTATTGAAAGTGTTTTATTAAAAATAATATTAACAGATGTATATTTAGTGCTTCGTACTGGAGTTCCTTCGAGAGTAATATATGTTACTTCTGGATTTAAATCATAAATTTCTGTTGCTAGATCTTCACTTATAAAACTTGTACAAGATCCTGTGTCTATTAATGCAACAACTAATTTTTTGTATATACTTGTTAGTATATGATATTGATTATAATTATTATGATCTAACTTAACTTCTATGTTCTTCATATCATTTATTACTCTGTCGGGCCTGCTATATGCTGTCACAGCAATATAGGTTGCCACTTTGACATTTCATGCTTGATATGTTGAACCTTGTAAAAGAGTTTTGTGATTTCATACCTGAAATGTTTCCTCTTCAAGATCTCAAGATCAATTCGGCCAAAGAGCTTCCTTGCTGTAGCCGTTTTCAGATCCTCCATAGATAGAAAAAACCTTTCATATATGAGAAATATATTACATGAGATAGAAAGAGAAATATGTTACAATAGGAAGTGTGTCCTCTCCTAATGAGAGAGCCACCTTATTTATAGGCGACGAAAGGTCTGCCTTTTACATTATTAAGGTACCACTACACATGGAGGGGTACCACTACACACAGTAGAATCTAATAATTTACATAGTAATTACAAAAGGAAAGAAACAAAAATAGTGATGTCTTTTCACATCTTTTTCTCTTCTATTGTCTCAAAGTCTGCATCTCCGTCGGTGCTTGGTGTACATATGCTACAGGCATGATCTCCTGGGAATTCTTCTATCAGTCTGATACAAATTTCTTGCTTTATTTCTGGAGTGTATTCGAAATCAATTCCTTGTAAATCTCTTAGGAATTTTTCTATATATTTCTGGCTTTGAATATCTACTTCTTTCTCCCTCGCTTGCATGCTCCATATAATTACTGATTTTGAAATATAATTTGTTCGTGCTCGAATCTTGATTCCTCGTAGTAGTATCATGACATAATTATTTAAGAATTGTTGTATGATATCTTCATGCTTTGTATCTCCAATAGTTGGGTAGTTTTGATTGCTTACTCCTATCTGACATAATTGTATGGCTGGTTGTCTAACTTGTCCTGCTTGCTCTCCTTCATTGAAGAATAGTGGATATGTTGCAAATATCTTCAGAAATCCTTCTCTTTGTTTTATCACTCCTGAATGATATTGTTCAATAGCTTTCTTCATGTAGTTTGGGAAGTATCGAAATATATCAATGCTTCTGAAGTAGATTGTACTTATGAGTCCGCTTTGGAACATCATATATGTCTTAATAGGATCTGCTTCTGGTAAAACAATTGCCTTGGGCCCTTGAAATATTCCTTTAATAGGGTATATGCTTGAGAGTTTGTCTGCTATTGTGTAATTAACCAAGAAATTATATTCTTGATCAAAAATTGATTTGGTTAGTTTTGTTAATTCTTCCCGTTCTTGTTCAGTAGGTATAGAATTTATTGTTAGTGTTTTGTTATTAGGGATTCGCCCTAAATTTGTCATTCTTGATTGAAGTGGTTGTCCTGGCATTGCTGCTTTTGCTGCATAAGTACTTCGGTATTGTGTTAGTGCATTTTTTGCTTCCTGTAGGCTAGGGTACTTCTTGTAGATTATGCCGCTTTGGTTGTTGATGAAGATCGCTGCTTTGCTCCAGTCATCGTATATTCCTGTATTTAAACCATTAAAAATAACATAGTATGCTTTAGCTCTTTCTTCTTCATCAAATTTTTCTTTAGATCGAGATCCACCAGTTGCCTGTTCCTCTGTCTTTGATTTATCTTGATTGCTGCTGCTGGAAGTTCTTCGGTTGATTTGTCACTGGATGAATTAAGCATTAATTCTATTGTCTGTGCTTCTTTATCTGCTTGGCTTGCTTCTTTTTGTAATTGTTGTGCTTGCAGACGAAGTTGTTTTGCTTTTTCTAATAGTCTTTCTCTTTCTGTTTTCAGGATGGATCGCACTCCTTCCATTCTCTTGTTAATGTATCTGCTAGATTGTTTTCTTTGCCTGAAATGTGTAAAGATAAGAAATCGTATTGTTGAGCTTCAAGGCTCCATCTAAGCAATCGACCTTTATTATACGATTCTTTTATCTTGTATTTTGTAAAATCTTTTGTATAAGAACTGTCCGTTTGATATATAAATTTTTTTGGTTGTAAGTCCAATTTGAATTTTCGTAATGCTTTTATTAAAGCAAGTGTTTCTTTTTCATGGACCGTATAATTCTTCTCAGCTGGTTTAAATGTTCCTGATGCCCATTTCGTTAATAATATATTCTTAAATTGTTTTAAGAATGTTTTTACTTCAGATGGTTTATTATTTGTGATAAATATTTTGAAATCATTATAAACACCTGGGATTGCTTGAAGGACTGCTCCCTAAGTATCTTGACTTGCGTCAGTATTTAGAATGAGTAAATCATTTGGTTTTGGTAGATATAATTTTGGAAGGTTTTTACATAATTCTTTTAAAGCTTTTACAACTTGTGTTGCACTAATTGTCCATTTCCATGGAATCTTTTCTGATATCATTTCTTGTAATAATGCTCGTTCTTTTGAAAGTTGTTTTATAAAACATTTTTCACCAATGTAGTTTAAACATCCAAGAAATCGTTGTATTTGATTTCTATTTTCTAATTTATCTGAAAATTTATTAATTTTCTCTAATTAATGTTTTTGTGGTTCTATGTATCCCCCTTTTAAAATTTTCATTCCTAGGAATTCTACTTCTTCTAATGCTATTTTTGCTTTTTCTTTACTTAGAATTACTCCTTTTTCTTTTAGTTGTAATAGAATCTTTGCAACTTGATTTAAATGATGTTTTCTTGTTCCTAAAGTAAAAATTATAATATTGTCTATATATGCCAGACTTATAGATTCAAATCCCTTAAGATTATTATCCATAAATCGTTGATAGATACTAGGTGCTTGTTTTAATCCAAATGGCATAACTGTAAATTGATATTGATTTTGAGGTGGACAACTAAATGCTGTTAACGGTTTAGTATCCTTATGCAGTCGTAACTGCCAATATCCTGATTTTGCATCAAGGGTTGTGAACCATTCTGCCTTTTTAATTTTATTAAAAATATAATCTTGCCTAGGTAGTTTGTATGCATCTCCTCTAGTGGCTTTATTCATTTCTTTATAATTTATAACCATTCTTCTTTTTCCCCGTTTTAATTCATTATGATTTTCAACATAAAATGCTGGTGCACTATGTGGACTTATGCTTGGTTCTATAATTCCCTTTTCTAATAATTTTTCTGTTTCTTCCTTAAATTCTGCGACGTCTCTTTCTGTATATGGAATTCTATTTGGTACATTTACTTCTTTATTAGGATCTATTAATTCTATCCTAACTTCCATTGTATTTGTATTCTTAATAAGGTCTAAAGGATCTTGACTGCTTATTTCATCGAGGATTCTCAAGACTTTTATTTCAATTTCTTCGTGAATGTACAAAATTAATTGATTTTTAAGTTCATAGATAATTTTTCCTTGTAAAAAAGAAAGTGTAGTATATATTTTTGTTGTAACTAGATGTCTACGTTGATTTTCCATTGTTGGACAACGTAATTTTACTCTATCAATCTCTTGAATAAAAGGGTAATATTTTTTAAGAAAATTGTTTCCTAGTATTAATGGTACTCCTGTATCTTGTTTGTATAGGGTGTCTAGAGGGAATTTTCTTCCTTCAATAAGTATTACAAGATCTTTTGCTCTATCATTTATTTGGATAATTTTATTATTAGCAATTCTTACTTGTATTGGTTTTTCTAGTGTTGACCAATATTTTACTGGTAACATTCTTTCTTGTGCAAGGCATATAGTTGCTCCAGTATCTATATAAGCAAAATTATATTTATTAAAGAGTTTTACTTTTATAAATGTACTATTCTTGCTCATCACTACTTTCTGTGTAGCTAGAAGTTTCAGATTCAGATTCTATGCTATATGTATCGAAATTCATTTCTTCGCCTTCTTCGTATATGTCTTCTATAGGTTCGAGCCCTAAAGAGTATATTAGTTTTATTTTATTCTCTTTATATAAGTTTTTCTTTGGACATTCATTAGCATAATGACCAAATTCTTGACATTTCCAACATCTACATGTCTTTTTTTCTTTCGAATTTTTCTTATTTCTTGAGTTTTTATCATATTTATTGTATTTTCTATACCTCCTCTGATATTTTTGTTTCCATGGTTTTTTAAATGTTCTGTATTTTTTATATCGAGGATAATATTGTTTTTTATATCTTCTCTTTCTTTCTGGTTTACATCATATTGTTGTGGAATTGTTTCAAGTTGTTTACAACATCGTATATTTATTTTTTCTAAATATTTTTCTTCAGTTTTTCTCATACACAAATCATCTCTATATTCTAATGCATATTTTTCTATTAATCCTAATGTTTCTGTTGTTTTAGTTTTTGCTGGGTTTGTTAATTGTAATATTTATATATCGTAACATTGCTGGTGGTAGTTTACTTTTTACTATATCTAACAGACCAGTTCTATATGGTGTTCTATAATAATATTTTCTTATTTGGCAAAAGAAATTTTCTGTAAAACATGGGTCACAGAGAGCCATATTACTTAGTATTTTTATAATATGTGATTTTTCAAATTCTCGTGTTGTTTCTGATTCATCCCCAAAAAATTCTGCTAATATTTCTTTGGCTAATTATTTTAGAAGGTCAAATTTAGCTTCCTTTGATGTATCTGTTTTAGCATAGTTGTTATAATTATATGACGTTGTTTGTAACCAGTCTGATAATTGTCCTGTAGCTTTATACATTATATATGTTAGAAAATCTTCTAGTGGTAAATTGCTAATTGTATCATCATCAGTTTGGACTATCATTTGGAATTGATTTATCCATAACATAATTAAACTTGATGCATTTGATGCACAATCTATGTTTAATACTCCACTACTTATACTTCTTTCTTTTTGAATATATGATGGTGGAATATTCTTTTTGTATTTTCCTTTTGTATATGTATAATTATTTTTATACATATAATCAATAAAGCTTTTTTCATATTTATTTGGTCGTGTTTCATTACTTGTAGAAGCATTTTCTTGTTGCTTAATATAATCTTCTTTTTTACGTTTTTCTTCTTCATCTTCTTCCATATTTAATGTTGGATTTTTATCATCACTATCTATTCCATATATGATACCTTGAGCATCTTCTTCATCTATTCTTGCTACATTTAAATCATGTATTTGTAATTTGTCTATTAATTTTGATAATTTTTCTATTTCGTTTATCTTCGAATTGGTGGTATCCATTTATTTTTTAAATTTATAGGTTCATTTTTTATTAATTTTCTAGTTGTCCCTTTTGTTACTAATTCTTGTATTAATTCTAATGCCTCTTTACATTCAAGACATTTTTCTTTTCCTGTTAATATTTCTTCATTATCTAGTTTTCCTTGTTCTTTTAGGAAATTTATTAAATCTTGGTATTTATATTTTCGTATTTTTGTTTTCTTTATTCGATTTATTGCATCTAATAATTCTTTTTGATTTTCTTTAATTATTTCTATTAATGTTAATATTAAATTAGATACTTTTGAATTCCCTTTTGTCATGTAGTTATTAGAATTATTAATTGTTGTTCTAATTCTTCTAATAAAGCTTCTAATCGAAACATTTCATATATTTCATTTTCTACTTTATGAAATTCTATTAATTGATTTGTAAGTTTTATAGTTTCTTGAATTCTTAAAATTTCTTTTCTTAGTGCTATCATCTCAAAATTGCTTATTGTAGCAAATTGTTTTGTCGTAATAGTCTATTAAAATATTCTTGTGTGAATTCTTCAGCTATTTTTTCTTCTGTTTTTAGAAATTGTATATCTAATCTTATTTTTTGTTTTTCTGCATCATCATATGTAAAATATAGTTCCCTTGTTGCAGATAATATTGCCTTTTTAATTTCTACTTCCATTTCAAGATATTTTATTAATTGTTCGTATGATAAGGTTTCTTTAATTATCATTATGAATAGTAGTATTTGTATAAATAGGTTGTTTATTAGTATGAACAGAGCTCTGATACCAAAATTGTTTATGCGGAATTTTGAAGATTTTTATTAATCGTGTAGACGGAATTTCATTTTGTGTAAATGGAATTAAATTAAGATAAATATAAAAGAAATACATAGGAGGGTATAATTGAAATTTCAACTCCATTCAAACTTTGGTCAAAGCACTTTTGCTATATTCTGAATATTTTTATAAGAGTTGCTATAGGTTGAACTATACTAATAAATTTTGCTAGTTAAAATTATTAAGTGAAATAAAAAGGTAAAACTTAAATAAAAATCTAAAATAAAGGATGTGATTGATATGAATATGATAACTCCTTTTCCTTTCTGTCCTTTTATCGATGGCAATAAAATAAATAAACTTTATCATATAATTTAATTTATTTAATTTGAGGGGAAATCTGAAATAGCAAAAATTATAAAAGAAAAACAATGTATAGCAACTCATATGAAAAAATGCAAGAAATAGCAAAAGTGCACATTTTTAGGTTAAAATGTCTTAATCACAACATCACTTCTCTTGATGAGTGTGAAATGTATAACGGATTCATTGTTTATAATTTTTTTTGACACTACTCAATTTTTTATTTATTTTCAGAGAAGTGCAAATAATTAAATATAATATTTGTTGTTCAATATTTTAAATTCGGCTGGAAATGCGCATCCAGTTGGAACTCGAATAAATCCGGCTGGAAGTCGGGTTTTAAATATATTAAATCAGATTCTGCAAAATCGGAAAAAATATATTTAATAAATCCTTGGACTGATTAAATATAATAATCCGGCTGTAAGTGAAAATGAAATTCGGCTGGAAATGTGTCAACCACCTGTAAGTCGAATAAAATCCGGATGGAAGTCGAATTTAAAATATATTAAATCCAGATTTCATTCAAATAATCTTTAATGAAATTGGGCTGAAAGTTGAACAATCCAGCTGGAAGTCGAATAAATCCGGATGAAAGTCGGATTTAAAATATATTAAATCCAAATTTAATTCGAATAATCTTTATTGAAATTGAGCTGGAAGTGGAACAATCCAGCTGGAAGTCGATCAATTGAGCTGGAAGTAGGATAATCCGACTGGAAGTCGCGTTTTGTTCAGTTCCATCCCTTTTCACATCTAATTCATTCTAACCTAAAAATTGGGCGTGAAATACAACTCAAAGCGACAGGATCTGGAATTTGCTTTGCACGTCTGTTTGAACCACCACCCAACGCCCTCCTTCAACATATTTTCCGGTGACTGCACACGAACCACCGGCGAAGATGTCGACTGCACAGGTATGCATGTTTGTTTTTTTTTTCGCAAGATTTTATTCCCTGTTTTATAAAAAAAATTAATAAAAAAAAAACTGAATTGAAGTCGGCCAAATGAGATGATATGATATCTGTTTCTATTTGGATTGAATTACTTTGTTTATGTTAGTTTTATAATGCATACTTGTGAATGAGATGATATCTTTGTTTTTTCCTGTTTGAACCGTACATATGATATCATGTGATAGTTAGTTTTTGATTTTGATTTTGATGTTTGAACCGTGCATGTGATTTCGTTTTTTTTTTTTTTTTGTTTTTGGTTTTGATATGCAGCAGGGTGAATGGATTCGATATGAAATCCATGGATGCAAACCTAAGACTAATTTATTTTATAAATGCAAGGTCCTAGAGACCATTAGGAAGATATTGTTTGATGTAGGAGAGCAACAGTTGGTTAATGAATTTCGGGCAGGAGTTTTTGGACATTTGTTGGATTGGGCGGACAATGGACTTAGTTCGTCTTTATCATTAATTGAACTATTTAGTCATGAGATTAAGTCAAATAATCCTGAGTTGTTAAGGTTTAGAGTCTGTGGACATGATATCATGTTTTCACAGAACGAATTCGCCCTTATTATCGGTTTGAATTTTGGAACAACTCATTTCGATCCTACTGCACGCCATGATTTAGAGTCTAGTACTGTAGTCCGAGTCTTTTGCGGAGGTCAAATCCTAAGTAGTAAAGAACTGTTGGATAGGTTTGAACAGAAAAATGTTGATTGTACCCATAGTTTATTGTATCTCAGGGTGACCAATATATTAGCATTTTGGTTTTTTGCACTAGGGTATACAGAAAAAAGGAAAATAGAAAAGTGGTTGTATGTCTTAAGTGAGGATCTTGATGCATGGAACCAATTTCCATGGGGTACATACGCATACAAAGCACTCCTGTATTATAAAACGCATATACCCAATAGTCGGAATCAACTTGAAAAAAAGCCTTTCATCTTCCTGGTCCCTTTTGGGTACTACAGGTATGAAATTGTCACCATTTTTTATCTTCATCTTTGTGATTAATGTTTGATGAAAACAATTTTTTTTTATAATGTTGTTAGGTTTGGGCCTATGAGGTCATTCCTCAGTTGGGGCAGGCTTGTGCCCGGCTAGTTAAAGCGAATGTTGTGCCACGTATGTTGAAGTGGCGGTTCAAAAGATCCATTATAAAAGATTGGATAACCTTCTTCTCCCAACAGGTAATATAATAAAATTTGAGTGTGTATATTTGTTTTAGAGGGAAATTGATTATATTATCCTATATGTATGAGGCTGTTTGGGAGAATCAAACAGTTCATTTTAGATGATGTCAAACACTTCATTATGGATGAAGTGGTGCCCAATTTGAAGGAGTACATTCATGAAGTGGTTACTTCTTCGTGCCGGCGATCAGATGCTTCGCCTTCTCAGCCCATGCCACAGCGTCAGCCACATTCTCACCCACCAGAGGTATAATTTATATATTTTAGTCCTATTTTGTCTATTTAATGTAATAAACTTAATTGCAATGCAGACATCTGGTGGTGATGTTGATGATGACGAGAACGAGGAGCCCATTATCCAGTATTTTGGACCTGTGTATGTGAAAAAGTTTATAAGGGAAACTTATCAAGCATTCAGACTAGGTCCAGCAAATCAGGCCCAATTTCACAAACGAATGGCCAGCGGCTTACGAATTCCTTTTTTGAAGATCTCGAAGACATATACAAATATTTAACCATGGAGCAAGTAGATTTGTTTGTTTATGCCCTCAACGTAAAGCTGATTTCAAATAACAAGTTTATCTTCTCTGCTTGTAATCCCGATGAAGTTCGCATTGTAAGCCCGAGATTCCAGGTGAGAACTTATTTATTTACATTCAATGTTATATTTATTTAAATATAGATGTTATTTAATTGTTCTGTTTTGTATATGAAATGTAGATGTTATTCAACAAGTCATATCCAATAAGTCTTCCTCCTCGAACAAAACCACCGACTGTTTCAGCAGAATTGCTAAGCTTCATTAAATGAGAAGATAGATCATGTTCTCGGCCTTGGTTCAATGCTTCTGTGGTAAGTGTTTGTGCAATTTATTGTTTCAGCATGCTTTTAAATTATTATAACAAATCTTTTTTTTTCCAGCTAATTATGCCAGTTGTTGGAGAACATTGGATGACAGTGAGAATCGACCTATCAACTTGGAGTTGTTGGATATATGATGCTACAGTATCTGCACAAAATGCAGTTGTAAGGAGATATAGATCTGACGCAGTAAGGCGCATAACAGATCAACTGCACAAATATTTGCATGATGGGAAATTCTAGGATCATAACAAGATTGGTTTGCAACTGTGCAAGGAGAGGATAGCGGTGGACTTTACCAAAGGCTTCAAAGCTTATGACATGTATAGTGAAGCAGTGTATGCATGCATGTTCATCGACCAATTGATTTGTGGGCGACCAAATGTACCTTGGGCTGAAAGGGAAGGATGCCAGGAAAGATATAGGTTGTATATGGCTCATTGCATTTTTGATTTGTCTTATGAGGAGTGATGTACATTGTTGTTTGGATAATGAGATATTTATTTGGATTTTTGTATGGATAATGGTTCGAATTTGTTGGATTTTGGAATTATTTATTTGGATTTTTGTATGGATAATGGTTCGAAGGAATTTGTTTGGATTTTTTGTTAGTTAAACGAGCAGGAATTAGTTGTCTTTTTTTGTGCTTGAAATATGGATGAAATCGTACTCCTTTAAGTGGTTTTTGTTGGTTTAATGAGCATGAATTATTGTTTGGGATTTAAATTGCCGACTTCCTGCCCAATTAATCTATTTCCTGCCCAACTGGCAGACTTCCGGCCCAATTGGCCGACTTCCTGCCCAAATGGCCGACTTCCTGCCCAATTTCATACATTATGGTTTGATTTCAACCATAATGTATACATAACATGTAATTCTTAAGAACTAAGTTATAATTTCATACATTATAGTTTAATGAGAACCATAATGTATACATAACATGTAATTCTTAAGAACTAAGTTATAATTTCATACATTATAGTTTAAGAGATGGAACTCGGCCTTTAATTGGGCAGGAACTCGGCCTTTAAGAGATGGAACTCGGCATTTAATTGGGCAGGAACTCGGCCTTTAAGAGATGGAACTCGGCCTTTAATTGGGCAGGAACTCGGTCAATTGGGATAGAAGTCGTCCAATTGGGCTAGAACTCGGCCTTTAAGAGATGGATTTACATCATTTTTGGTCATACTCCACCCATTTTTGGTCACATCACTCTTACTTTTTCACGTGAATGTCTGATTTTTATTGTACAAATTTGACCGAAATAATTCACATGCATGCAAACACATTCAATTCGACTTTATTCAATTGAATAAAGCCAACATTTGCAGAGTTGGAAAAAAATTCTCATGTAATTCTGAATTTTATAGTACAAAGATGCACAAATAATTGAAGTACTACTATTCAATATTACTATTCACTATAGAAACAATTTTGTCCCAAGTCACCATTGAATTACATGGAAAATTTGAAACACTCTCTCATTCAATCGAAGACTCATTCTAAAAAAACTCTCTCAAAAATCAAAGACGCTTTCTCAAAAAATATGGAAAATTTCCGTTCTATCATTGTGCATTACAATGGTCAATGGGACAATGAACAAAACTACATTGGCGGAGAAGAACGAGTTGTCATGATACCCTCTGATGATATCACGATAGAAGAATTGCAGAGAAATGTTCAATATATTCTCGATTCTCATGCCATGGTGGGTTCTTACACTCTATATTATCTTGCTGAAATAAGAAGCGGGAGGAACGTTCCTTCGGTGCTCGTGACAAATATGTACCTTCGACGACTTTGTAACATGTTGTGGGAGTCAAAGGTTTATTTAGTGATGAACATGCAATCCGATGCAGCTCCTGGAAGCTCTCGACGAGAACCATCTCCGTAAAGACCATACATGGCTTCATTGAGCCCACAACCGCACAACCCTTATAGTCCAACACTTAAAGAACTACATCATTTTTCATCATCCATGATGTTTGGAGAAGGAAGCAGTGGAAGTCGAAGTTCTCCAGTCCCCGATTTAAACTACAATGCACCTGATGATGATGGTGATGATGATGAAGACGGTGCCGACACACAAAATCCCAATGTAGTTGTCCAGTCAAATGATGACGACGAAGCTGAATTCGATACGGACTCATCCGATGGTGATGAACGCCACAATTACAATGCTTCATTATTCAATTGTACAATTGAAGATTTCGCTGCTTGGGTCAGAGAACAAGGTGGTATGGGTGCCATTGTATCAAGCCTAGTTCCGACTCAGCCATTACCGGCAGAAACAGTTGATGTCTTAAGTCAGCAAATGGATCATTGGTTACTGCCGATAATTCCGGTAGATACGTCTGACTCACCTATATCTCGAGATCTTCAAGCAGTATTGGATGAGGAGCTGCAAAGAGGATCAATGTTTTGGAAAAAATAGGACTTGTATGTGGCTGTCGGACTTTGGCACATGGAGCATCAAGTTGAATTCAAAGTGTCGCGTTCTACTAAAACTCGGGTGGAGTATAGTTGCAGCCGCAGTGATAACTGTTCGTTCATTCTTCGTGCCGCTCATTCAGAAGGATGTTGGATTGTATACAAATTCTCCCCGAGTCATAGTTGTGTTACAAGTCTGGACAACATCCGAACTAGAAGTATACGCTTGAAGGCTATCTCTGCATATTTTGCCCGGAGAATGCGCCGACAAGGATCGATGATGAAACCGCGAGATATAATGGCGGACCTTCGATAAAATTTTGGAATTAAGGTGAGCTACAACAATGCGCTACGAGCTCGAAATGGAGCCATAGCTATGATTTATGGTGGCTTAGAAGATTCTTTCAACTTGCTGCCGAAATATTTTCATGTTCTCAAACAACACAATCCGGGCAATATTACCGACCTTAATATCGGCGAAGATGGACGACTATGACAGTTTTTTGTTTGCTTAGGTGTGTCGCGTGCTGCATTCTTAACTTTATTACGGCAAGTGATTGTCGATGATGCCACACACCGCAAGGGCCGAAATAAAGGTGTGCTATTGGTTGCTGTAACCAAAGACGGCAACGAGCAGATATTCCCTCTGCAATTAGATTTGCATCGATCGAGAATGATGAGAGCTGGATATGGTTTATGTCCTGCATCCGGATGGCTTTCCATTCTAATGAGCAATTGCTGATTGTTTCAGACCAACACATCAGCAATAAGCTTGGTTTATCCAGAGGCAACACACGCATGTTGTTACCATATCCAGAACAAGTTGACTACCTTCACTGTTCCAATTGTGAAGTTATACCACAAAGCAGCCTATGCTTACCGTTCTATAATCTATCAGAAGGCAATTGACCAGATAGCACAATATTGCCCGACAGCTTACGACAAACTCGTGACCCTGGGACCGGAAAGGTGGGCAAGGTCAAAATGCCCGGTTTGCCGGTATAGCTTCATGACATCGAATACAACCGAAGTATTCAACTCGCGGCTCTTAGATGCTAGATGTCTGCCGATCTGTTCCATTGTCGAGCTATATAGTAGGGGTGAGCAAAATACCCGAAAAACCAAAAACCGAACCGAACCGAATAAATTTGGTTATTTCGGTTTTCGGTTCGGTTCGATTATTTTTTTTCGGAACCGTAATAACCGAACTAACCGAATTAACCGAAATAATATATATTATTATTATTTTAAATAATATATATATATATATATATATAATTTTTTTAAATAATAATTTATATTTTTATTGATTTTTGTTTTTTTTATTAATTTATATATATATATATATATATATATATATATATATAATTATTTTTTTAACAATAATAATTTCGATTTTTATTGATTTTCATTTTTTATTGATTTTCAATTTCCAAGTAATAATTTCGGTTATAACCGAATTACCGAAAAAAACCGAAAACCGAATTTAAAATTTCGGTTCGGTTCGGTATCTTTCATTTAAATTTCGGTTATTTTGGTTCGGTTATTTTACGCACAATAACCGCACCAAATAACCGAATACTCACCCCTACTATATAGGCACCTTGTCGAAAAATAGTTTGACGAAAGGCGAGCTAAGGCGTTTTCAAGAAACGAAGAGTTGACGGAGGAATGCGTGGCCAAAATGACTCCATTGCTGGAGCTTTCGAACATATACTCTATTGTGGCTATTTCTGAGGAACAATTCAAAGTCAGCGACATGGAGATAACGTGGAAGGTTGATCTCCAAGACAACTTGTGCGACTGTCGTGAATTTCAGTTGGATCTCATTCCATTCTCGCATGCCATTGCTGCAATTCAGTTAGTAAAATATATCAATACATCATTCATTAATTTATAATGATCAACTTTATCATTGTTATTGATACAACTTTAAGGGTACGAGTATATATGACTATGTTTGGTCACACTACAAGACATCCGTCACACTACAAGACATCCAATTGGCGAGAAATATATGGAGGAATCGTACACCCGCTGCCTCCAAAAGATGAGTGAGATGTATCACCAGAAGCACAAGCATGTGTTGTCGCCAAGCCGGTCGACCAAGAAATAGTCGTCGTCCTTCAGGAGCAGAGGCGAGACAAACATCGACTAGTAGACGACGAGCTCCCAAGAAATGCAGTATATGTGGATCTACAAGTCACACAAAACGTGTCTGTCCAGAAAGAGTTCCGCCTAATTAATTTTTTTGGGTTTTAGGAATTTTATTGCCTCACGTATTGTAATATGTTCGGTTTAATTGTGTTAAACTTAGGACACCAAATTCCAATTCAAATTGCTTGTGATTCCCATGATTTATATTTTATGTGCTTCACATTTCAATTCTAAATACGAGCAAATTTTACATGATTTATATTTTTGTGATTCGCAAGATGTAAATTTTCACAAGATCCATACGTAAAAATATTTAAAACGGACTTCCAGCTGTTATGCCCGAATTCCAGATGATTTTACCGATTTCAGGCCCAATTCAATACCGAGTTCCAGCTGTTATGCCCGACTTCCAGCTAGAATTAACTACTTCCAGCCCAATTCCTTATGAGTTCCTGCCCAATTGGAAGAGTGTGTTCCAGCTCCAAAAGCCGTGTGCCGGCTGAAATTCCACATATTTTATTACTTTATGAGTACTATTTTGATGAAACCCTAAATGGATAATAATAAAATAAGCAAACAGTTGGAATTTTCACACAAATCGATAAATGTGATTGGGCGATTGAGACATTGTTGACAGACAAAGTACACTTTTGCTATTTTGTGGAGTTTTTCATAAGAGGTGTTATTTTTTGAATATATACATAATTTTTTGCTAGTTAAAATTATTCCCTCATTTTAATTTTATCCAATTACATCCAGAACTAAAAGTCCAAAAATTGTGATTGTTAAACTCGGCACTATGTAGGCCATAAAAAATTTAAATATATAAATATTATTAAATAAAAGATATTTCTTAATTTTATAAAACTTTGTGGCTAAAAACAAAGTGATCATAAAACAAGCTGTTTATTCCTTTGTGAGTTTTATTTTCATTGGATAAACTCTAATAATTTTCACTAATATGAAAATAATAATAATAATTCATATACAAATAAATTATATCATGTGGAACACTCGAGTCTCCTTCATAAAATCCTTCAACATTGAAAAACGAACATCAGCAAGGAGTTTTAAAAAAAAATCTATATAATACAGCACATTCAGTTTTTATTTTTCATCTTCAGTCAACTCGATAAAGAATATTTCATTTTGATTCTTCTACTGTTTATATAATTTTCTTATATTAATATTTATTTTTCATATTTTTTATAATCTAATTCAAAATTAAAATTTTGCAATTAAATTTAAAAAAAAAATATTTTACAATACTATAAATAAAATGGTTATTTTGTGTGAAAATTTATTTTATTTATAGTATTGTAAAATAAATTTTCACACAAAATAACCATTTTATTTAACATAATACAAGCATACAATCATATCACAATACATTATTCTTATAGATTTGAATATTCATACCACAAATTATCAATCAAATCATCACGAAGTGCAAAATGAACATCCTTGTCTTTCATTTCTCGAAATTGTGCAAGAGATGCTTGAAATTAATCTTTTCCTTCATCCGCCATTTCATTATCTACGACCGGTACTTCTCTTTCATCATTAATAGGTACATTAGTATCACGTTGATCATCAATTATCATAGTAAGCATGATAATGCACGCAATCATCATTTTTACTTTTTCTGATTTTTTATTTATCTTTAAAATTTAATGAATTGATCTGAACCATTGAATATTATTCTCTGTTATTGTATTATATTTTCTCTGAGTTATTATTTTGGTTAGGGTATTGTAATGTATTTGATTTATGTTTAAATAATTATAATTTTGTATCAAATTTCTAAAATCATGAAGAATTACATAATTTTAAAATAATGAAAGTAAAAAATCGATGAAAAGGACAAAAAAATTGAAAATAAATAAAATACAAACATAAAGACAAAACAAAGAAAAACGGGGACGAGTACGGGTGAATAGTTTGAGAGAGAGTTAGTTTTAAAGTAGAAGGCAAATTTGAATATTTTAAAATTTGAACATATTCCCTACTATTAGAAGTCCAAGATAATCAAACACAGTCCCCACCATAAAATGACAAATCAAGCAGCATAGCTACACTAAAGCAGGGCAGCAGATTAAGAGCCATAGCTGTTAATTGAACAAACATTGAAAGAATGAGATGCAACTCACTTCTTGCTTTGATTGTGTGAGTGATTTGTGATTCATCAATAGACCATCAGACAAAGCCGTAGTGGATGTGAGAGAAGCTCTCAGTATGCGTAAACCCTGCACCAACACACTTCATCTAAACTCACATACACATCTATATAACATACTAAAAGAGTTCCGGTCAAATCCCTCCAAAATTCTAGAAGACATTCTAGAAGACCGTGCATATTAAAGTTCTAATACATGCCAAATATATCTATTGAGTTTCCTTTACAATATTTTGTATTGTTATGAAGTTTATTTATTCTAACATATTAATATTTTAATCATAAAATATTTTTTTATTTAATATTTTATAACAATAAAATTATAATAATAAAATTATTGTAATATTTCAAAATAATAATAATATTGTTATAATAATTTTGGTTAATATGATCATTATTAAAAACAGTGGAAGATTTAAAATCCTAATAGAATAAATAAAAGATAATTATAAGATAACATGAGATAAAAAAAAATAAGAAATAAATAATTTTGTTATTCAAATTTGCGATTGACAAATGAGAATGAAAGTCTCCATTTTGGAAGGTTTTGTGATTTCATAATATTTGGGTATCATACTATTATTCTTATTCATACATTCTCATGTCCTTCAACCAAATGGTATATTTCCAAATCATTCAATTATCTCATTCCTACATCCACTAACTAATATATTTTTAAAACTCTCTATATAAAATATGTTCGTGCAACGCACGGGTGTATTTCTAGTTCACACATATATTGAAAACGGAATCACATTACCTCTTTCAATCCGATTTTCATCTGCACTTCTTCGATATCAGACTGTGGGATTTGCAGCTTATTCAGACTGGAAAGCGTTTGGACAACACAGAAAGGCGTCACAGTTAAATCATCCATCACCTTATACGTTCGCGAACTTTCAAGATAACTTCCCTGGCCTTTGGGATATTTAACAGAAGAAAAATATTGGCCATTTTTGTAGTCAGCAGGCAAGCTTTCTTCGGTGAGAGGAAGAATGTGGTTTTTGGAAACACAACCATGAGGCAGTTTGGGCTTGATTAGCCTACTTTTCATGACGGGAGTCTTGAAATACTCATCATGCATGAACTCAGATGTGCTCCCGTATAAGTTGTTTAAAGCCTCACTACAAGTCTTACCATCAAGAAGGTGCTCAACTCCTCCTAGAGGGATATAGAGGAAACTAAATAGGAACTCGACGAAATCTTTCTCAGCTTGAGCATACAGTAACTCACCTGTAGATTTTTGTATCATCACTTTCAAACTCATCTCCTTGGAGCTAGGATTTTCTTCAACATCTTTCTGATATGGTAAAGTCTCATCTTTAGATTCCACCATTATAGAGTTCATCTCTGTTCTTTTGTTCAGTATAAGGTCCGACAATGGAGTTGGGGAGATCAAGGATGACATCAGCAAACTCATAATCTAGCAAAAGCAGAAGTTAGAATATGTGAAAAGAAAAAGTGAAGGAAATTGATAGAGAATGAATAATCACCTCATTAAAACCAATAGTCACTTCGATTCGCTCGGCCTTATCTGCTTCTGTAATACCAAAAATGCTTAAGATCCCTGAGAGGCCCATCTTATTTGGCAAGATCTGCAGATCATCGGAGATTATGAAAGATGCTGTGTTTACGGTGAAAACTCCATAACTAGAAGCAGCTCCAGACCCCTTTTTAGCTACTTCTTTTCCCATCGGGCAATAGCATGTGTGTCCACAATATTTGCAATGATCATAGTAAACACTTACACTCCGGATTTTTGATTTGTTGTGTCTGCTCACAAAGAATTCAGCTGGATGAAAATCATAAATATCGAGCTTTAGCTTTTCATATTCAAGTTCGAAGGAACTCTTAGGATTGAGCAGATTTAGTTTAGCATCCCCAGTCCAGAAATGGAGGGGATCAAGATTAGCTAAGCTATGGTACAAAGTGGTCAAGCTTCCAATGGCGGGTGCCTCATCTCCATAGTGATTCTCGAGAACCTTCACAATTCTTCCCAACGGCAATGTCAAGAAGCTTAGCAATATGTCCGCAAAATGGTTGTCAGCTTCTGCAAACAGTACCTTACTCCTCTCTTTATCTATCATCACTTCCAATGTGAAGCTAACTTCTCCAGCATCCCACATTTTGGTTGTTCTACAAATCAAGAACTCTCAGTTAATGTTTTTCATAGTTAGATTAACTAACTCTACAAGTAGATTCTCAAAACCTATAAAGGATAATTACATCAATAATCTAGTGGGAAAATAACTATTTTGACATATAGCAGATTGTGGTTAAAATATTTCAATGCAAAGAAAATCATATCTAAATTCAGTCCAAATTGACATCTCAAAAAGCACTGAAGTAAATATATTTTTTAAAAACCATAGGAAGTGCTGAAATCTATTGTAAAAATTTATGAGGGCATGATACTTTCACTAAATTTGACAATTTCTTTTCAACCCCTCCTTTTAATTATAAATTTATAAAAGAAGTTGACTCCCCTGTTTTTTTGGATTAAATATCATATCAAGCTTTCTTGAATAAATTAACAATAATTTTTTCTGAAATCTATGGAGTTCAGTTGAATTGAGTATAACTTACAAATCGTCCAAAATTGAAATAATTTTTTTCAAATTATAGATAATTTAATCATAAAATCATCATTCTTCGCATTCCTAACAAATAAAGAGTGACGTTATGCAAACCCCAGTTTGTCAATTTTAAAAACAAAAATTAAATAAATAATCACAAAAATACACAGACTGAAGCGTCGATTAGAAAATTCTAGAATTACCGAAATCTTGTTTTGAGGCGGCGGAGAGACGGTGGTCTTGAGCTGATTAATACGGAGGAAGAGGAGTGAGAATGTTGCTCTGGTTCAGAATCAAAAAGAAAATACGAATAGAATAATTTTTTAATCAACTCTTCCCCATTAAGCTAACGTCTGTTTGTGGCATTGCTTTTCCTTTTCGATTAATTTGTTTAAAAAATGGGATAAGGTCAATTCAACACTCCCACTATTATAACCTTCACTATTTACTCAATTAAATCCCTCAACTTTTCAAAATAAAATTATTTAAGTACTCTAACTTAAAAAAAATTATTATATACTTATTAAAAAATATGTATTTATAATTTATCAAAACTAAAAAAGATAAAATAATACTCCCTCCGTCCCGTCATATTAGGGACGGAGGGGATTGCACAATAACCAATAGTTGTTAGTGTAAAAGAATTAATATTTTATTGGTGAGTGTGAAAAAGTTTGTTTTTTAAGAAAATTAGACTAATAAATGGGACAAACCAAAAATGAATATGTGACTAATATAACGGGACGGAGGGAATAAATATTTAAAAAATACCTAAAATAAAAATATACAAAAACCAAAGTAAATAAGAATAAACATAAGATTTTTAAATAAATACTAAAATAAAATAACTCTCTCAGCATTTGTTTACTATACTCAATTATGATATTATAATATGGTGGTTATTTTTCACTTTATTGATATTATTTATGAGGCTCACGTAATAATCTCAATAATGTTTGCTTTCATCTAGAATTATTTTGATCCCCAATTGTGCATATAACTCATATTAACTCGATATAGAATCGTACTATTTACATATGTTGTGAGTTTTTCTTCTGCTTAAATAACGTCACAATTTGAATTCCTCGTTACAAAACTCATATTATCGTTGACTACTGTAACAGCAACACACGTTTCAATTCTCATTCATTTCGCTATTCTCTCCACTTAAGTTTATATGATCATCAATATATTTCTTCTTCCACCTTGTCGCTCCATTAATTTCATTATTCCAAAATAACTTAAATATTGAAATAAATATTAATAATTTCACATGTAGTTCAAACCTTTCCAATCTGTTTTAACAACATTATGTGATACATCTTATCATTTACATAAAGAATCAGTATTTGATTAAATAAATTACTTATATATCCGATTTTCTATTATGTTTGCAACCATTTTGTGTTTCTTTTAATTTATTATTTATTTAATAATAAATAATACTCCCTCCGTCCCCGCGTGAGTAATCTCATTTTCCATTTTTTTGTCTCATAAAATAGTCTCATTTTCCTAAAATGACAAATTTTTTCACACTCAACAATAAAATATTAATTCTAGTATACTCACAATCCTTAATTTCCGTACCGAAAAGAAATGAGACTACTCTAATGGGACGGAGGGAGTTGTAATATTTCTTATTCATTTTTCTTCATATTTAAGATGATTTGTTGCCATAATTATATTATTAATATTTATAAATTGATAATTATGTAAATATATGTCCTTGATTAATAAAAGTCATGCACTCAATCTCATTGATATTTTTGAGTTAATAATCACCTAATTATTTCTTTCTTATTTTATAAAATTATATTTTTTTATAATTCATATTTTAAGTTGGTGTAATGAATTAAGTTATTTTTTAATAGGAATATTATATTCTCATGCGTTTATGTGAGGAAAAGAATTAATTATGTGAATATTAGTAATACTAAAGTGTACAAAATTAAATTAAAAACTTAGACAAGAAGGATTTTTTTAAAAAAATATATATATTTTCATAGTTTATTGATAGACTTTTATTAAATTTTCTTAATAAACCTGATGATTAATCAAATAAATAAATAACATCATAATGGCGATTGATCTTACATGATCAATTACTATTATATTTTTGATTATTTTATGATTTTATTTAATATTTTCTTACTTGTTATTTTGTTTAATAATAAATAACATTAATTTGTTTAGTTTTAACTCAAATGATCAATCGAATATATATTTAAATCATATTGTTATTATATTTGCAATCATTTTGCAGTTCATTTAATATCTTTTGTTATTTATTTTATTTAATAGCACTTTTTAGTCCAATTTTTTTATTATTCTAAATGATTAGTAAAATCGATATTTAATTAAACAAAGTCACAAAATAAGATTGTTATTATTTTTACAAACATTTTGTTGTTTCATTTAATATTTTTATTAATTATTTAAATATATTTTATCTGATTGGTTGTTATTACGCTTCATTTCATTTGCTGCCACATTTCGATTTAATTTAATATTATTTTATAAATAATTTTGTTTATTATATTTATTGAGATATTCTTCATACTTATTTCAATTTAATTATATTCGTGATCGCTTTGAAATTTCTTGCAATGTTTTTTCTTTTACATAATACGAAATAATGTTATTTTTAAACTTTTTTAATATTTCAAATAATCTTCTTCCAATTAATAAAAAATTATGCATTCAATTTAGTTTTTTTTTTAAAGAATCATGAAATTAGTTTGATTGTATCACATGGATAAGAAAGTTGCATAAAAACTTAAAAAGCAAAAGAAAAGTAATGAAGTGTAGAGAAATAACTAAATGAAATATGATAAACCATACAACACAAACTACAATCACGTGTTGCCCTCACATTGAAACATAAAACTTCGAGCAAATATGAATTCTTTTATCTTGGTCTTTCTCTTTACAAAATACTCTTCATTATTCGAATCTCAATTTGAGACCAA